>LR812529.1:32933434-33248434 GCA_903798195.1 Danio kyathit | reverse complement strand
ATAATTATGACATGAGACATTATAAATATGTAGGACATTTTTATGCATGTTATGGCAATTATGATAAATATCATGCGTTAGCTCATGTAATTGTACAGGTAAAAATTATTTGGCATGTCTTTAAAACAATTTCACATAAATAAATACATCTCATTTTCAACCTGTCTTTGTCATGACAACTTGATATTACCAAGACAACATAACTTGACATTAATCTGTCATAAACATGATTGTCATGAAACCATTATAATTGCGTCATCTGAGCAGTTTATTAAGTTAAACAAAATTATCTTATTCTTTAACTTGCTTAATAAAAGAACAATATTTAGGCCCAATCCCAATTCTGTTTTTGTACCCCTTGCCCTTGGCCCTTAAAACCGAGTGTGAAGGGAAAGGGCTTCAAAATTTACCCCTAAGAAATGAGACAGCACTACAGCACCTGCACATGTCATCATTGCGATCTCTCGCTTCATATGAGATCAGACAATCGCCACTGCTGTAGTTATTCCAGTTGGGTTAGTTTTTTGGCATATATTATGTTATCATAACGATCTAATGTGGCAATAAGATCATGACTGTACTGTGCATTTACACTGTGGTCATATTTATCTATGTAAACACACCAAAAACAACATTAACATTATAGCAGACATTGTAAAAAGCTTATTCCCAGCCACTAGACTTTTTTGACAGGGTTTTCGAGTGTCATCGAGTGTCAGAATGTTGTGGGACTGATGTACAGGAGTTATTATTAGGGATTATAGATTTTAGGTTTTTATTTTAGCGTTTTTTTTTTTTTTTAAAGCGTGATTGTAAAACATGAACGCGGTTATGAATGTATTAAAACATGTGCTTGTTTGCTGTAAAAATTCATAATAATGACAAAAATACTAATTTGTGAATTTCCTTACTTCCGGGTGCAGCGATCCTGCCGTTGTAGCTGGTGTATTCTGGGAAATTTTCTTACCCTTTGGTTTCGAGTGTGGTCCTGAAAAATCTCCATTCGAAGGCCTATCTACCCCTTTCCTCTTAGCCCTACGCCTTCAAGTTAAAGAGAAATGGGACACCCCTATCCCTTCACAGGAACACTCAAAACGAGGGGTAAGGGGAAGGGCTAAGTGGTAGAATTGCGATTGGGCCTTAATAGCATTTAATTAAAAATGAAAAATTAAATATGTATCACTGTAGTTGAGGTCAAGAAAAAATAGCAATGACACTGTTGTAAAATTAATGACACAATTACATTTTCCTCATGACAATCATGTTTATGACCGATTTATGACAAGTTGTCTTGGTAATGGCAAGTTGTTATAACAAACAATCTCAAACAATGTTACATTTGCCATTAAAATTACATAATATGATGAGCAAATGACACTTAATGATGGTTGTCATAAGCATACATAAAATCTCATGTGTCATGGCATGATTATGACTATTTCATGACAGTCTTATGAACATCCTCTTCAAGTAAAGTCTCACCGCTAATGCTAAAACTTCATTATTTATTACAAAATCAGCATATCTGTAATGATTTCTGAAGTTAATTTAAGACAACATTACATAAACCAGGTACATCTCAACCTGTCTTTGTCATGACAACTTGATATTACCGACAACATAATTTGTCATAAATCTGTAATAAACATGATTGTCATGAGACTATTATAATTGCATCATTAATATTTTTCTAAGCAGTTTATTAAGTTGAACAAAATGATATTGTCATTTAAATTGCTCTATAAAAGAACAGAATGATTAATGGCATTTAATTAAAATGACAAATCAAATGTGTACCACTGTAGTTGACAATCATGTTTATGACAGATTTATGACAAGTTGTCTTGGTTATGGCAAGTTGTTATAACAAAATATCTCAAACATTGTTACATTTGACATTGAAATTACATAATATAATGAGCAAAACGACTTTTGTCTTTAGCATACATAAAATATCATGTGTCATGTCATGATTATGACTAATTCATGACTCTTATGAACACCCTCTTCAAGTAAAGTCTCACCGCTAATGCTAATACTGTTTCTTTACCATGAAATACATCCCGGGAGCAACGTATTTTCGCGAATCCGTGAGAGGCTGCTGTGTGCGCTTTTTCATATCTGAAATGTCTCTCACATGTGCCGTTAGCACCCGCGATGTTCTCGCGGAAACCCACCAGAGGCCGCTGTCGACCGACTGTCTGACTGAATGACTGAATAATTGACTGGGCGACCGGCCAATCGACTGACCCACCCTCCTCCTTCCCTAAACCCAACCAATTTTACCGATTGACCCACCCACCCACATACTTCCCTAAACCCAACCAATGGTTTACAAAAGCCATCCAGAAAAGGAAAAGCCCTCATCTGATTTTCACCACATTTTCGGATTTTGCCACATTCTCACCCTGTTGTTCACTCGTTCATTTTATTTTTTGGATTCTGTTTTTGTCTTACCTGATATCTGGGACCGCTCTTCCCCGGACATGAACCCGGTCGTCATTGCCGTGGTCAACTCCTCTCTGCGACTCAAGTCCACCGCCGTACACGACGAGCTAACTGGAGAAACTGGTTGCGGTGGGAAAGGCCTCCACACGGAGGTAAGCGGTCAGCTGGTAAGTGACAAAAAAAACGGCGTCATACCACCCCGTACCGTTCGCTTATAAAAAATGAAATGCAGCCATACGTACCTCCGGCTACATAATTCGTGGCCTCCAGAAACGTCTACGGGACTACTTTTTCAGAATGAGCCTGTGTTGAAATTTACCTTTGCCCTCCCACAAAATAAATTAAATTATATTTCTGAATAAATGCAGTCTTGGTGAGCATAAGAGACTCAGTGTATGCATCTGTATACATATATAATGCATTTTTTATTCTATGTTTGCATGTGTATAGACATCAAATCCATTTTTATTGTGTTTACAGACTGCGTCGAGCAAATCATTTGTCCCTTTAGCCCTTTAAGCTGTATCAAGACAGGCTGTAGGTAGATTTACTATCCTTTTCTCCTTGGGGAACAATCGTGCGTGGCTTAGAGGAGATGACAGTTGTGTTTATCTGAAATGCGTCATGTGTATTTGCACCAAGATGTTCGGGTATTAATTTTATCTGTCAACAGACACAATACCTGGTTTGAAAGTCAATTAAACCTCCTCCGATTCCTCCTCAGGCACAAAAGCTGAACATACCGCAGTATTAGGCATCAGTCCGGAAACAATCCTCTGAAGTACGGAGGCGTATTTCATAGTTGACCGTTCCAAAGGTCCTCAGGAAAATTGAAAGTGCCTGGCAAACACGAAAACACGAAAATCTCTCACCTAAATTACCCTTGAGAAGAGGAAACACGATTGGATGATCAAATTAATGCTTTATGATACGCCATTTTGAGCTATTTTCTGTCTCGGCTTCAAAGAGCTGAAATGGTTATGAGGCGAGCAGAGAAACTAGGCTTCCAACTGCTTGACATTAAGATAGAAAGCTGTTGGAAGGAGGAGAACAGCAAACCTCCTTATGAATATCTGTGTTGTATCTCTGTAGGATGCTGATCTGAAAGAGTTTTGCTTAATTGCTGTCAGGCTCGGTTTGCGATTGTATTGCTAAAGCAGTACAAAAGGGTGATTCTGCGAGGACCAAAACTGCTTTTCCTGACTCAGCATAGGTGATTTACATATATACTGCTTTAAATCCATCTTATCCAGGCAGAGCTGCAGGCAGAGATATGGCATAAGAAGTGAGTTTGATTTATGCTTTATTCCATTACGCCTGATGTAATACACAAGTTGCAACCTGACTGACTTTTTTTTTTTTCGTTCTAATGCACAATGCTACAGAATGGTTAGTTTACTGTCTTATCGATGTTTCATTTCTGTTTTAATAATTCTGCATAAAAAGAACCCCAATTTAATATGAAAAAAGCTTTGGGCCCATTATGTATGGCTTGCCATTATCTCAATTTGTCAGTGGAGGAAAATTAAAGAAGCATGCTGAATTTGCAGAACAGTTTTTTTTTTTGGATTAATGATGTTGCAGGCCACTGCACACATTCATATGCTGTTATTGCTTATTATCAACATAAAATGGAGAGGAACTGGGTGACAAGGTCTGTTCCCTGCAGTAAAGGGAGCCTGATAGAATACAGAGGAGAAAATGGCAAGCCCGCTAATATAGTTATGATGATAGAGAGTGTGAGTAAGAAAGAGAGAGAGATCAAAGTCAGCTAGATCTGACGCAGGCAAAGCACTCATAAAGGGGAAAAGTGCCATCTGATCTTGAGGCGTCCCTATAGCTCAGCAATCTGCATAGCATTGGACTCTACTTACATATTTGCCATTATTATAAACCATTGAAAAGTTCAGGTGGGTGAGGGAAAGATATTGACAAAAATCCAATCCAGGCTCAATGGAAATTCTTGCCTCAGTCTACAATTTTGCAAAATGTAAAATACGTTGCTCTGGGTACGTTTCATTGCACGTTTCAGATGACAAATCCACTAGAGGGCGCTGCCTACATTTTTGCATATATGAAGTGTGTTACTCTATTTAAGTATGCATTTTAAACAAGTTCTGTTGTATGTTTCAGAAACACATCCTTCTTGTACACTTCTAAGAAAAAATGGGTCTTTTCAGATCACCTAGACCAGGGGTGCCCAAACTTTTTCGTATAAAGGCCCAAAAACCAAATATCATCGATAGCCGTGGGCCAAAGATAAATATACCAAACTATTTGACATTAAGTTGCCATGGGTAATTTCCTAATAACTTTCATAATACAAAAAAATAAATAGAAAACATTATTTTGAATCGTATTAACTAATGCAGTATAGCGTTTTGTCAGGTCTTGATGCCCAATTCCGATTTGTTGCCTATATCTAATTTTTTTGCCTGTCCGTTTACACGTTCTTTTAATTGTGACCCATATCCGATTCATGTGTTTACACTTGCTATACAATTTACGGCGTCGCGCATGCGTAAAGGCGGGTTCTAGCATCTGTGCCACACTAGCCATGATGGAAGAAATTGTCTTGCTTTTAGCTCTGTGAAATATGCGAAGTTCGCCGAACTTTAAAATGATTTTGAGGCGGAGGAGGAGGAGGGAAAAAGCCATCATGGCAGCTTGCGCCTGTGGTTTATATATGCTGTCCTCCACCATTCAGAGGAATTTGTGGGTACGAGAGAGATCTCAGGTCTGGTGGGAGCAAATTGTGGCAGGCTTTAATGAGGAGTAGTGGGTCCAAGTTTTTAGGATGAGCAAACCAACATTTCATATGCTGTGCCAAAGCTTGTCCACATGCCACTTTCCTCCTCCATGTTTCCTCTGTTGTTGTTGTTGTTTACCGCCTCGACGTCTCCACACATGCTCTTCTTTCTGCGTCATTAAACCGGAGAAATACCACATTGTCACAAGTTTAATGACGTACAAAACGGAATGCCTCAATAAATCTGATCTTCCTGTTTACATGATAGTCGCATTGTCACATTATCCGATTTATATCTGATTTATTTCCATATATGAAAGAGGCCTGAAACTGATCTCTGAATATCCGAATGCATGAGTTTTTTTTCCCTGTTTACACAGTCATAGAACAGATCCAATCTGTGTCACATATGAGCAAAGAAATCGGAATTGGGTCACATTTAACTGGCAGTGTAAACAGGGCCTAACTGATTGCAATAAAAAATAAATAAATAAACAATCACATTTATAACACAGTGGAGTTCAATGCTGAATAGACAGGTCAAGCTGAATCTGCTTTTGCCTTGATTTGCTCACCAAAGTCTCTGCATTGTCCTCTATCCGTTGTATGTGCATTTTAAACTAAATCTGATTTATTTACACCATTTAAATGGAAACATTTAATTTCAGATAGCTTTTTTGTAGCTTAACAATAAAACAAACAAATAAAAGGTTACATTAAATTTAAAATGACAATCTCTAAACCATTCTCAGATGGGGTGGGGAGCCAAATCAAAGGTTACCATGGGCCAACTTTGGTCCTAGTTTGTTTTGTGGTATTTATTTGGTCTCATGCATAGCACTGCATGGAAATAATCCATTATTCATCAATGATATTTCCCTGTGAATATTAGTGTGAAAAGTAACAAAAGTAGTTGGAACCACATTCAAACATATGTTAAAGTTCGTATTTGTGGGTTCATAAGAAAAAATAAGCTAAAGCAAACATTTCCAATGAGCCTGTACTGCAAAATTCAAAGGTGAAGTTAATAAAAAAAAATTAAAATAAGAAAAAATAAAATAAATAAGTACAAAAGACAAAGTCACCACAACTACAATGATATAAACTGTAGCATATTTCCAAAGCTCTAAATTGAGACCGAAAGTTATTCTTTGTGGCCATGATTGTTTACATCATTAGTCAAATTATTTCCCTTAATCTGAATAAGACAATAATATGATTAAGGTGTTTACATGAGTTGCTTTTTGAATGTTCCTTTCATGATCCTGTTTTACATGCTATAGCACATAATTTGATTAACGTCATTGCGTCACCACAATATCCACATTTCCTCTAGAGTTTCATGTAATTTCAGGTGTTTGTTTTGTTGACTTTACTGCAGTTTGGCACTTTCACTTTCATTCAGGGACATTTCATGCATGCCCCCTGTGACAAACGAGATATTGGATGCAAGTATGAACTGCTGGAAGAGTGTTGTTTTAATGAAATTTGATACCGCACGCCATAGGCAGGTGTCTGTAGTCCTTCACTGACTCGGTAGGTGCAAAGAATAGTGTCAAACAGCCATGTGTGTATAGACTATCCTGTCACAAAATGCAGCAAAGATCCTACATGATGGTAATAGTTTGATTAAGGTGGTTACATATCTGGACTGCACTTCAATCATGCTAAACTAAAATATGCATACTCCACATGTCTTAATCCAATTTCTGTTTAGTTCGATTATGACTTTAGTCGGATTTCTTAATCAGAGTATTGTATTAATCATATTAAAATCTGAATATTGGTGTCCATGTTAAGATACTGAATGATAAAATAACTCTCTGTATTGGTATTTTTTTTATGTAAATACAGTTGGATTAGAAAAACTACATTGTCCAAATGGACATACACCTATGTAATTTTGTCACACAACAGACAATACATAACATTTTTTTTATAATTTTTGTCTGCTTGTGTTATGGTGAAATCCATCAGATTGCTTTGTATTTTTAAAAAGCTCAGCTCTATGAAGATCTTTTTAATTTTTATATTTACCAATCATTTTTTTACAGAGCATCTGGCAATTACATCCACAGTTCAAAAAATATATATCTCAAAAAGGCAGTTAATCTATCATTTCTTGAGGACCATGAGCATTTAAAGTGGCGGAAGAAAAAAACAGCTGTGTATGGTTATGAACAGTGTATGTTGGCATGGACACTAATATAGTTGTGTTTAGTTAATGTTTGGTGTGAATTGGGTTTAAGGGCATAATTCACTCAGAAATAAGAATTCGCTTTTAATTGACTCATCCCCAGGCCATCTAATATGTACTTTTTGCTTGAGTAGATTTTTAGCTGAAACTGTGGTCCTTCTAATTTATAAAATGAAATAACTACTGGCACTTTGAAAGTAAAATAAAAAATCATATACGGTACAGGCAAAATAAAATAAATAACTGATCTTGATAGTACATTCAGTACTTATAAATAAAACCTTCCATCTTGATAATAATTTACACCATTATTACTTTAAATCCACAATCTGGAGCATGAGATTCCTGTAACAATGGACGGACAAAATATTATAGGTTTCATTAAAAAAGTATCTATTTTTATTTAACTAATCTTACATTATGGTGGTTTTAGGGGGTTGGAAATACACGGTGATGCATAAATGAGAGAATGTTCATATTTTGTCTTGGATTTAGCTATTTTTGGCTTGATTTGGTTCATTTGTAAAGTTGTATTTTTTGAGTGCAAAATGGATTGGTGGTAAAAAATAATATTTCCTAAAGGAATGTGGCCACCATGCTATATTCCTGCCAAGATACAGTACCTGGAACAAATGCCTGAACAAAAAAAAAAAAGATAAATAAAAAAATAGATGGTTGCCCAGTCCAGAAGGGAGATAACACATATTAAAAAAGGACCCCTCGGGTTTGGTTCTAGCTGTGCTTTTGTATGTATTGTACAGTATAATTTCTCAGAGGATCTTCTTTCTCATCAAACTTGCCCTAAAACATTTCAGAAACTTTTTATCAGAAAATAAAAAGACTAAAGAGTTGGAAACTTAATTATACTGTTGTCAGTTTCTAAAAGTGTGTGTGGGGGGTGGGATATTTTGTCTTTCTTGTAATTCAACGTTTCTCTTATAATATTTATTATTTATTTTTTTTTTTTTACCTTATATCTCTAAATGGGATTAAAAAAAACTTTAAAAGTGTTTCTCATTTTATTTATTTATTTATTAATGATTTTCAAATAGTACAACAACAAAGTCAATCAGATAAACAAACAAACAAACAAACCATCCTCAAGTGATGCTAATTAAATAAAAAAAAATTTAAAATGTATGTTAAAAAAAAAAAAAGTAGAATTTGTTCTGATTTGTGGTTGAGGTCATAGGTGAATTTTTTCCAAAGAAAGAAAGAAAGACTGACAACTGAGAAATCCACATGGAAATAGTTGGAATTTGAGAAGTAGACCATTAGAGTCAAAAAAGAATGAGTCCTCACGAATGTCATTCCACAAAAAAAAAAATAAGGGGGAGAAAATAAAATTGTTTGGATGTGAACACAGGACCAAAATACATGAAAAAAAAATGTGCCCTTACAAGTTTTGCACTTAAAACAGAGATTGGAAGAAGCTGGGACCATTTTATTCAGACGAACAGGTGTAAAATAAATTCTGTGGAAAAACTTTACATTTTGTTCATGTATGGAAATTGAGGTACATTTTGGAAAAGTACCATCGCAGATCTTGGACCAATCTTCAGGTTTAAACAGAACTCCTAGGTTCCGTTTCCATGGTTTCAAGGAATCATAAACTGAGGAATCAGAGTAAACTAGGGCATAGAATTTTGAAATAAGCCCTTTAAAAGAACTTAGTGACCGCATAGTTTCTTCCAGTTGTGATAATTTAAAACAAATTTGGTTTTGCTTTAATAGGGATTAAAAAGTATTTATTTAGTTATTTAAAAAAGTCTTCGAAGGAAATATAAAACTGTTTATTTATTTATTTTTATTTTAAATTTTTTTTTTTACGTTGGAAAGAAAGAAACTAAAGATGTGATAAAACAAAAAACTGATGTATGGGATTATGGAGTCTTGTCAAATATATATTATTTTATGTCTAAAAATGTTATTTATTTATTTATTTTTTATTTTAAACATTTCTTATGCATTTTTTTCTTAAGTGGAAAGTATATATTCTTATTTCTTATTTATATAGTAAAAAAATAAATAAAGTCAAAACTGAAAAATTCTGAAAAAAAAAACTCAAATGTAAAACTATAAGGAAAATGTTATTTTGTAATTGTTAAAAATATAATAATGTAAAAACTGTCATAAGATTGTCTAGAATGTTTTTCCTTGGAAGAGCAAATGTCCAAAATTCATTCCATTTTTTTTTTCGTCCCACATTCCCTGCTTATATCCGGTATAAACTCCATAGCATCCCTCACACTACTGGTGCCAGAAGAGCTGTACTAATCGACTGTGACAGTTAGTAAATGATGTTAAAAGCAGCTTGAATCACTTGGTGAAGGGCCAGTTAGCGCCTTTCTATCTGACCGAAGCTTCTACGAGGAGTAATAACAGTCAACATCCACTAAATATTTGTTCCAATGAAGCTTATAAGGCAACGTCATGGCGAAATATTGCTTTCATTACTTTCCTGTTTGGGAGAATATGTGGTCTAGCAAGTAAGCTGTTCAGACACTGCGTTGTTAGAGTTTATAAAATGGCAGTGATTTAGTGTTATGGACGGAAGATTTTGTTGCGCAATATATTATGGTTTATTATTTAGCTCACTTTAAATCCTGGCTTTATGACCATTTTGTTTAATTTGCCTTGTTACGTTGGAAATATTATTCATGGATATTACCATAATGTGTGTTATGCTCAGTGGCAAGTAATAATTTTTCATTGTGACTCAGGCAGGGGTTCAGTTTCTTCAATCCAGTGATTTAAAGCTTAATGCATTTTTTATTTTATTGTATTTGCACCAATTGACCAGTTTAGTAGCCCAGACTGGGTCATGTTTGATCTGGGTCTGCCAACATATCAGTTCATTTAAAGGAACTAAAATACTAAAATAATTCTAAGTAAGTAAGTCATAGTCAGATCGGAGGTTCCAAAGTTGATTATTATTAATAATATTATTAAACACTGTAAAAAAACAAAAAAAAGTTGACTCAACTTAAAATTGTAAGGCAACTTGCTGCAGAGCTTTTTTGAGTTGACTTGAGTTGAGTACTGCACTTGACTTGATTTAAGTTGAGTAAACTCAAAAAAGCTTTGCAGCAAGTTGCCTTACAATTTTAAGTTGAGTCAACTTTTATTTTTACAGTGAATTAACAATTGATGTACTTTTATTTCTGCTACAGTAATGATAATCTAATTACATTTAGGGTAACTGGAATAAAAGCACACTTGCATAGCAACATGCATACATTTCATGGAAAAAATCAATAAAAAGAAAGAAGAAAGATGAAAATGCAAATTTTCTTTAAATTAATTTTAATGCAAATTAATAATTTCTAATTTAGGGGTAAGATTTTGGATCGGTTTTGGATAATGGGAAATAATAATCATTGCCACATTAAATATATATATATATATATATATATATATATATATATATATATATATATATATATATATATATATATATATATATACAGTTGAAGTCAGAATTATTAGCCCCCTTTGGTTTTTTTTTTTTTTTTTTTTTTTTTTTATAAATATTTCCCAAATAATGTTTAACAGAGCAAGGAGATTTTCACAGTATGTCTGATAATGTTTTTTTTTTTTTCTTCTGGAGAAAGTCTTATTTTTTTTATTTTGGCTAGAGTAAAAGCAGTTTTTAATTTTTAAAAAAACATTTTGAGGTCAAAGTTATTAGCCCCTTTAAGGGTATTTTTTTGATAGTCTACAGAGCAAACCATCGTTATACAATAACTTGCCTAATTCCCTTAACCTGCCTAGTTACCCTAATTAACCTAGTTAAGCCTTTAAATGTCACTTTAAGCTGTATAGAAGTGTCTTGAAAAATATCTAGTAAAATATTATTTACTGTCATCATGACAAAGACAAAATAAATCAGTTATTAGAAATGAGTTATTAAGGCCCAATCCCAATTTTACCCCTTAGCCCTTCCCCTTACCCCTACCCCTCGTTTTGCGCGTGCCCGCCAAGAGGTAGGGCTGTCCCAATTCTCTTTAGCTTGAAAGCGTAGGGCTAAGGGCTAGGGGTATACACCCCTTCGAACGAAGATTTTCCAGGAGCACACTTCAAACGGAGGGGTAAGAATATTTCCCAGAATACACCTGACACAACTGAACCCGGAAGTAAGGAGATCCACAAATTAGTATTTTTTGTCATTATTACGAATTTTTACGACAAACAAACACATGTTTTATTATATTCATAACCGCGTTCATGTTTTACCATCATGCTTTTTAAAAAAAACGCAAAAAAAAACGCTAAATTTCGCGATCTATAATCCCTAATAATAACTCCTGTACAGCAGTCCTACAACATTCTGACACTCGATAACACTCGAATACCCTGTCAGAGCAGTCTAGTGGCTGAAAAAGAGCTTTTTACAGTGTCTGCTATAATGTTAATGTTGTTTTAGTGTGTTTACATAGATGAATATGGCCACTGTGTAAATACACAGTACAGTTACGGTCTTATTGCCACATTAGATCGTTATGATAACATAATATATGCCTTCAGTGATTTCCTGAAGATAAACACCACAAAATAACACAACTGGAATAACTACAGCAGTCGCGATCGTCTGATCTCATGTGAAGCAAGAGATCGTGATGACATATGATGACGTGTGCAGGTGTTGAAGTGCTGTCCCAATTCTTAGGGGTAAGTTTTGAAGCCCTTCCCCTTAACCCTCGGTTGTAAGGGCCAAGGGGAAGGGGAAGGGGAAGGGGTAGGGGTAGGGGTACAAAAATAGAATTGGGATTGGGCCTAAAACTATCATGTTTGGATATGTGCTGAAAAAATCTTTTCTCCGGTTAACAGAAATTGGGGAAAAAAAATAAACGGGGGCTAATAATTCTGACTTCAACTGTGTATATACTGTATATATATATATATATATATATATATATATATATATATATATATATATATATATATATATATAATTTGTGTTATCCCACTGTAAAAAAAGCAAGTTGACTACTTAAAAAGTGCGGAATCCCATTGCTTTAAAATTAGTAAGTAAGTGAACTATGTACATCATTAAATATATATAACAAATTAGATTTAAAAGTTCCAAGTTATAACAGGTTTACTGACAACAACAAAAAAGCCACTTATCACTTTTATATCTGCAAATTCGTAATTGGAAACACATTGTAAATACTTTGGCTGTGTCTGAAATCGCCTACTACTCAGTAGGTACTGCATTTGAATCGACTGTTAGAATAATGTTCTATACTGTATGAATGTAAATGTAGTATGAATGGAACTCGCACGTACTACATCCGTCATTTCTTATTATCACGTGACCTACCTGCATCAGCTACATCACTTCACTCCCATTTATGAATTTGTGGCATCATGGGATAGCGTAGCGTGCATCGGATATGCACTTCATAATCTCACCAGAAGTAGTTGGTCGTCTGGGCACTTCTCGCATACTGTTTTTAAACGATACTCCAAGAATTCAGACATACTACTTGGCTCGCATACTGTTTTTAGCGTACTATACAGTATGAGATTTCGGACGCAGCCTTTGTGTTATGTAATTCAGTGATATATGTATCATCATACATTTATTAATTAAAAGCAGTGTTTTCAATTGATGTATGGACGTCTGCCTGATGTAAAACATTGCAACCTCACGCCTGCTGTTTTTCGGCTCAACCTGCTCAAACCCTGAAGCTGGGAAACGTCCCATTTTCCAAAGTTACTCCTAATCTGGAGTGATAATGTGGACTTACTGCAGCGTTTTTCCTGCTGGTGCCGTTAAAAGCCTGCCCTCCACATGCATAATATCCATGCAGTTCTGCCCCTGACAGATACTCGCTATAATCTCCTTGAAAAGCAGCATTTGCACAATGGGAAAGTCTTGAAGCTGTGGCTTTCACTAACGTGGAGAAATAGAGAGAGACTTAACTGCATTAGTATCTGTGCTGAGGTGCACAGTACACCTACAAACAAAAATCAACAACAAACAAAAAACTAAGTATTGAAAATAATAGTTCAGTCTCTCATGGTTAAATTGATTTATGTTAATAATTATTGTAGTATCTAATGTCTTGATCCTAGTGCATTGATGAGTATTTAATCTGAGTCCCATTAAGTGTAATAATAATAATAAATGAGAAATTGAAAAACATAATTATTGCCAATGCATCACAATGTAGCAAATTCATTCTTAAGTAAAAATGTATTTAAAAAATAAAATAAAAATAAAACTATTTAAAAAAAGGAAAGTTAAAAGACCATAAATATATAAACAGCAAAATTATAACCTGGAGAGTTTAGCTCCAACCCTAATTAAACATACCCGAACCAGCTAATCAAGCTCTTACTAGATATACTAGAAACGTCCTGGCAGGTGTGTTGAAGCAGGTTGGAGCTAAACTCAGAAGGACACAGGCCCTCCAGGACTGAGTTTGGACACCCCTGCCTTACCCAAAGAGCACAGACACATTATTCACCCCTGAAGCACTTTTTGTTTGATTTTGGATCACCGTAAATATATATTCGAAGCATTTGGGTGCATATAAAAGTGAAAACAATGATTTTTTTTTTTTTTTTTTTTTTTTAAATATTTGTTATATTATTTTCATGAATTAATAAATCTATAAAATATTACTTAAAATAACAAATGTAAAGTTATTTTTGTGAAACTTTTCATATTGGATTTGCACTATTAGATATAATTATTATTAATAAAATACACTGTAAATTATGTCCTTAATTTATGAAACAAATAAAACTTAAACTGTAAATAAAATACCCCTAAAAATACATGCCATCATTATCCAACTCAATTTAGTTTAATGTTTATTCAGTTTAGTTTAATAACAGCATTTAGTGATGCACAAATCATCAATTGTGAAACTTATTTCAGCTATAAATCTGGTCTACAGAAAATAACAGTGCTGTTGTTAAGCTCAAGTCAGATCAATGTTGATTCAGTTCAGTTCAATAATAGTCAATAGTTGTTCTCTGCCCTCTTTTTCCCCTGCTCTGCCGGCCACTCCTCCCTCCGCAGAGCTCCACGCCCATCTCGGAGCATTTTTTGATTTTTGAGGTAGACTTGAACCGAAAGAGGGGGGTTTCATGTCCCTTTAAGTCTGCGTAAGTACTTACAGACAGTATGTCATTGGCGATGCATGCCCAGATTTTATCTGTGGGATTTGCTTGCTGAATGATGCAGGATCTCTCAAGGGCCACTGGAAAGGCCTCATCTGCATATTAGATGATATGTTTGTTTGTCAGGCTTGTTTTCTAGGAGACACGTTATGCTTGACTGATGCTGTGACAGCCCTTGTTTGCAAGCAAAGGAAGTTCACTGGGTGTCCTGTGAGGGAATGAGGGAATCCTTAAGCAGGTTCTTCCACACTTGGATGATCCTGCTTCTGCTGATGAGGTCTGGGCTTCAGTTGCGGAAGACTCTGGAAGAAGCACAAGTTTAGATGTGTAACAACTAAGTTCTGCTTCACCCTGAAGCACATCTCAGTTAGCAGAGATGGAGCTTCAGAAGAGCACAACAAATATTAGGGACATTCTACCAGAAACGTACATTATCTGTCCATGAACTAAAACATAAGAACAATGAATAAAAAGTGTTTCATCCCAAACAATTCTAAAAAGGACTGTTGGCTGATTATATATCATTCATTTGGTTCTCAGATTTTCTTTTCTTTATTAAAAACACTTTACAAATGTACAGGGTTTCTGTCATTGTCCGTATCCTCAGCCCAATTGAACCTACTGCTTTAATACTTTTGTTATGCTAAAAAATACTTCAGAAGCAAGTTTAAGTTGTTATCATTCACATCAATTGATTAAAAACATGAAATTATAAATAAATTCTACAAATAAATACTACAAATATATAATACAAATAAATGTACAATTGTCCTCATGTTTCAGTCAGTCCTGTCACATTTGCATTAAATTTAACATAAAAAATGTGCAATACACGTTTAAGGCTATGACATGAAAGTGACATCATTTGATGGAGAACAAGCTGATCAAGGATGCGTTCTATCATTGAATTGTACAATTTTATGCTTGTTTTTGAATCATTTTTTTGAGGTCAACAAGCTTAAGTCAGGCCTTGTCACATGTTTTATTAGTGAAAATGTACGCTTCTGGTACATTTACTATGTGGAGTTTTTTTGTTTGTTTGTTTTTTTTTGTTGGTGAGGGTCAAGTTTTGTTAATAGCATAGGAAGTGTTTGCTTGTTTTTTGTGTTGGAGACATTTTGTTAAATTTAAGACATTTAAGTAAAATGTTAATATTTTTTTTCACATAAAAGCAGCAATAATTTTACAATTTACACATGTTACAATTTCAACACAGGGTCATTAGGAAAATGTGCCCAGGGAAAAAATTTAAGTACCGAGAAATCTGTGTTTGCTGGTAAAAATAGCTACATTATGGGACCTTGATCTTTCTTCCAACAACTTTAAACCTTGAAAGGTTAAAAAAAAAGACTTTATGAGCATTGTAAGAGTTTAAAGTGATATATTGTCTGGGATTGCATCCGCTGCGTAAAACATATGCTGGATAAGTTGGTAATTCATTCCGCTGTGCATGGCGACCCCAGAATGAATGAATATTGTCTGGGTTTTTGTTATATATTATGGTACAAAAACCTTGTAATAAACTGCCAGCACATTTTCTGTTATTTTACAGACTTATTTCTCTACATACAGTATTTTTTACTACATAGTATTATTTTAAACTACCAAAATGTCTATAAAAGTCACTTTTTTAAACTATAAAGTTGAATTTTTAACATCAAAAGTCGACAGAGCAGAGATCAACATCCTATAATGCAATTCACAAAAAATAAATAAACGGAAAACTTTAAAGAATTTACTGAAACAGCTTGCCTTTTTTAACTTATCTGAATGGTATAATAAATGTATTATTTATAACAACCGGCCATTTAAATGGTTGTTAAATAAATTTATTTAAATTAATATTTTAATTAGTTAAATATTTAACCACATTAATTAAACAATTAATCATTAAATTCTGGTCTCATTAATCTCTGCTTCTATTCTGTTCTATTCTCGAGGTAGTTTTGGTTTGTTCTAAGCATTTCAGCTTTCATGTCGCTACGCATAACACGCATGAGTGACGATCAGAAATGAGTCATCCTAAAATGCAAATAAAGTCACCAAGAAGAATTCGGAAATGTTTTGTTTTGACAGCAACTTTGTATAGCACTACCACACGAGCTTTCCTCCACTGAGTTTTTCAGCTTAAACTGCAAGTCTGGCTAAGTGTGATGAAAGACTGCAGGCACCAAGAACGACAGCTGATGGAAATGTATCTGCTGCGCAAAGAGAATGTTTACTGATGTCAATGAGAATCGGAAATTTTATCTGTCCGGCCCTCTTTTCCCTGCCTGCTGAGTTAAATCCAGGCAGCGGAGAGGATAGCAAGTGTCAAGTGTTTAAAAAAAGGACGAGCGAAACATAAGTGGAGGAAAATGGGATTCGTTCTTCTGTCTGTCGTCTGTCTTTTTTTGTCCAATAGACTCTCTCCATTCGTCTGTCAGAGCAGAAATCAGAATCTAAATACTTGGAGTTTATCAAACCAAAAGCTTGTTTAACTTCATTTAAGCAATCTTAGACAATAGTATGAGACGATGTGTACATATTCTTGATTATCTTCACTGCATGTGTATTTATAACAAAAGTATAAATGGAGTGCATCTATCTCCTTTCATTTCATTTTAAAATAGGAAGCATTAGTAAATGTGTGGTTCAGGCAAAATGTGTGAAGACAGCCAGGGTATACTGTTTGTTTTATTATACACTACAAAATGCTCTTTATTTTCAACACACATGCACAATGGATGGACGGAGGGGCAGATGTACGGATGGATAAAACTGTAAAACTCATTAATTCATTTATTTTCCTTAGCTTAGTCCCTTATTTATCAGGGCTCGCCACAGCGGAATGAACCACCAACTATTCCAGCATATGTTTTATGCAGTGGATGCCCTTCCAGCTGCAACCCAGTACTGGGAAACACCCATACACTCTGGCATTGTTATACACACTCATACACTGCAGTATGGCCAATTTAGTATACCCCTTGTATTTGGAGCACCCAGAGGAAACCCATGCGAACATGGGGAGAACATGCAAACTCCACACAGAAATGCCAAATGGCCCAGCTTGGACTCGAACCAGCGACCTTCTTGCTGTGAAGCAACAGGGCTAACCACTGAGCTACCGTGCCGCCCTGTGTAAAGCTGTGTCAAACCTAAACTTTAATTATTATTATTAGTTATTTATTTTTATTTAACCCAGCAGTTTGTCGTTATTGGATCCCAATATATTAAAATCACCCAGAATTGTTTTTTGAGTATATGATTTTTTATTTTTACACAAAGGGACACACAGTATTGTATTTTTTTTTTGAAGATATTTGTTTATTTTCAGTTTGTATAAGTGTTGAAAACTCCCATATTTTCTTGATCCCCACTCTGTTGAAATTGTACATATTGAGTTTTCGTTCGTTCGTGTGGGTTTCCTGCGGGTGCTCCGGTTTCCCCCACAAGTCCAAAGACATGCGGTACAGGTGAATTGGCTAAGCTAAATTGTCCTTAGTGTATGTGTGTGAATGAGTGTGTGTGGATGTCTCCCAGTGATGGGTTGCAGCTGGAAGGGCATCCACTGCGTAACACGAAAGCTGGATAAATTGGTGGTTCATTCCACTTTGGTGACCCCAGATTAATAAAGGGACTAAACCGAAAAGAAAATGAGTGAGTGAATGAATGAATGTACGTTCATCTGTGAAAAGTAAAAATCATTTATTTTCATTAACTGTAATGTGAAGCGCACACTGGGCAAAGGAAGTGCGGATCCATTAAACAGAGATGGTCAGGCAAGCAATGGTCAACACGGGCAAACAGATGTACACAGGAAATCCAGAGTTGTAGTCAAATACACAGGCAAATGGTCAAAAGGCAGGCAGCAGACAACGTAATTAAACAAAACAAAGCAAGGTTCAAAAACACGACAAGGCAAGGGAAACGCATCGTAATGTTCACAGTGACAGTATAACAAGATTCAGCACTAAAGTGTGTCTGTGTGTGCTGTATTTAAAGTCCATCTAATCAGTCTTTGAGCAGCTCCCAGCTGTGTGAGTGTAATCAATCGTGATCTGGAACAGCTGTGTGTGTGTGGTGCATGACTGGAGTTTATAGTCCATATTCCAGCAGATTTGTAGTCCATTAACGATATGCACAGGCTGGATCGCTGGTGACCGTGATATTTACATAGAGTTTAAAAATGAACTTACATAGATATTGAACAGAAAACTACCAACAAAACATTTTCGTAAATATATAAAGTAAACTAAATTTATGATAAAAAACTGACTTTGTGTTTGATTATTCACTCACCGGCGTCACGGTGGCGCAGTGGGTAGCACGATCGCTTCACAGCAAGAAGGTCACTGGTTCGAGCCCCGGCTGGGTCATTTCTGTGTGGAGTTTGCATGTTCTCCCTGTGCTGGAAGGGCATCTGCGGCATAAAACATATGCTGGATAAGTTGGCGGCTCATTCTGCTGTGGCGACCCCTGACTAATAAAGGGACTAAGCTGAAAAGAAAATGAATGAATATTTACTCACCTGCTGTGCTGCTTTTCTCTGTCCAGTAGCAGTTCCTGGTCTTCTGATTAATTGGCTCACATTGAAAAAATACACTAGCGTGACACATTATGTACATGCTACATGATAAATGTATTGTGAAATTGAAATAAAACATAAGTCCGTTTTATTATAGAAGTGTTCATTTAAAAAAATTACTTTTAACCCAACTAATTTGGTTTGTTCTAACATGCAACATCAGCATGCTGCTTGTAACCCAACGCTGGGTAAAATATGGACAAACAGTTGGGTTAAATGTGTAATTTAAACCAGATTTTTGAAAATTAACCCTGTTTTAGGATTGCCATATTTGACTCAATGTTGGGTTAATTCAATCCAGTATTTTTAGAGCCTAGCATGCAGATAATGTTAATAAAATATTTGCAATTTATTAATGTTTTTTTTCTTCAATTAATCCATATCAACAGATTCAAGCATTTCTGACGAGACCCATATGCATTTACTATACAGATGTGCATCTATAATATTCATATCCATAAGCATGTTGCCAAATAGAACTGTAATTGCCTAAATTGCATTTAGTATTAATGAAAAGAGTCCAAGCACAGTAATTATGCAGTCTTTTTATTTAATGGAGAAAACAAAATCACTTAAGCATGAAAAAAAGCAAAGGTCAGTGTCGTGGGGAATGACAAGGCTTGCATTTTTTAAGATTACTGGTTCATTACATAAACAAATACATAAACAAAACACTGCATAGTTTGTATTTGGATTATGTGTGTAATAGCAACGTACACATATAAGTAAACTCTAAGATGGGTTGTCATAACCCAATGTTGGACCAAATATGGCCAAACCCATTCAATCATTCATTCATTCATTCATTCATTTTCCTTTAGCTTAGTCTCTGATTTATCAGGAGTCACCACAGCGGAATGAAACGCCAACTATTCCGGCATGTGTTTTAGGCAGCGGATGCCCTTCCAGTCACAACCCAGTACTTGGAAACACCTATCATTCACACACCTATAGCGCATGTCTTTGGACTATGTGGGAAACTGGAGCACCCAGAGAAACCCAAGTGAACATAGGTAGAACATGCAAACTATATACACACAGAAATGCCAGCTGACCCACCCGGGACTCAAACCAGCGACCTTCTTGCTGTGAGGCGACAGTGCTAACCACTGAGCTACCATGCCACCTTGGTCAAACCCAATTTTTTCCAATTACATGTAACTGACACAATGGTTGGGTTTGTCAATATTTGACCCAATATTGACCCAATATAACTGCCAAAAATTTCAGTAACACTTTAGTTTAAGTAACACACTATTTACTACTGGCTTATTATCTGCCTGTTATTAATATATGAACTGTTTATTAGCACTTATAAAGTATGATCTTATTTTACAGCCCTAATCCCAATACCTAAACCTCAATAAGCAGCAAATGTGTAGTTTATAGTCTTAGTTAATGGTTTGGTATTATCGTGACTTGTATGTTAAAATAAAGTGTGACTAGAAGTTTGTATGCCAATAAGACCTCTAAAAAATGCATCGATTTGATTGGCTATTTAACCTGCCGCTCATTTATCTGCCATAAGGTCAAGGGGAAAATATGCAGGTGCTTCTCCAAGAGGTCTGTGTATGTCCACAGGGCAGGTGCCATATGGACAGAAACATGCGGGCTTGTGTTGCTTCAATAAATTGTTGTTGACACTGCCCTCTAGAGATGTGCGATATGGCATTAGTATTGTCGGTCCCTGCCCAGACGCCAGCTTTACTCGCACCAGAAAACTTCACGCCCACTTCATCTCCAGCAGAAACTCTTACATGCTCTAGAGACGTGCTGTCTTTGACCATTTATGAGGCTTCACATTTTGTTTTTTTTTCCTTTCCCTCCCGTCTGTTCCTTCCCTTACGTCACAGCGCCAGCGTCTCATAAATCATCAGAGAGCCTTACCAAGGGTCTTGTCATGACTCCGCAAGCACGTGGAAGGACTAAGCAGGGCAGAGAGTATCAGGCTGACACTGAGATCAGCTAATAAATATGCAGTAGGAGGGTTTGTGAGTGTCAGTCAGGTACCACTGTATGGTTGTGTCATTCTTGTTTTAAACTTTTTATTCAGCGTATAAAAACAAAAGCAGAATTAAGTGAACCAAATTTACCCAGTTTAATGTAAAATAGATCATTAAAAAAAAACAGAGATCATTTGAAAATTCTTTTCTGGAATTTGTAGGCAGGCCCTTTGAGTAAAAGAATCAACGATTTTATTTTATAAAGGTCTAATAGCATGTCTTTCAAATTTCAAGTAAAAATGCATATGGAGTATCTTTCTTTCTTTCTGGACCCCTTTCACAAGACTGTTACGGTGCATTTAACGGTCATCAGCATCTTAAATCCTTGAAAGTTTTTGATATTTGGATTTTTTTAAAGTAAAAATATTTAAATGCATTTATGTATGTATTATGATGTATCTTTGCATCAAATTACAAAAAGGAATTGACAAAAATGAATAACCGCTTATGTCTTTGGGCGGAACAGTAAAATTGACGTTGTTCTGGCTGCCATCATCAGTCTTACGCATTTTTTTTCCTTTTTCTGTAAGTCTTGATAATAGAGAGTCTTTTATTATTTCAGCAAATATAGCTGTAAAAAATATTTGTTGTACTCTCTCATCCACTGCTTTCTAAGTTTACCCAACTATGACGACTTTCACTACTGATAAACCCCTTTCTTTCTTTCTTTCTTTCTTTCTTTCTTTCTTTCTTTCTTTCTTTCTTTCTTTCTTTCTTTCTTTCTTTCTTTCTTTCTTTCTTTCTTTCTTTCTTTCTTTCTTTCTTTCTTTCTTTCTTTCTTTCTTTCTTTCTTTTTGTTTTTAGAAAATAGTTTTCCTTTGTTTGTAGTTAAAAATAAGCATAAATTCATTTTTTTTTTATTTCTTTACTCTTCGGTTGTCTAAAACGGGGGTTCTCAACCTTTCACTTTGGTGCCCACTTTTTTCTTTGATCAATTTTTGAAGGCCCACCTGTCTGACATTATCTCTCTGTTTGTATGAAATGCTCATTTAAACCTTTATTTATTAACACACACACAGGAGAACAGGAGAAAGTGCATTACTTTGATCATTTTAATATAGCATATTCATGATAGAATCCAAAAGTTATAGTATAATATTGAGAGTTAATTTTAAGCTACTGTATGTCATGTCCCACCTGCAGAATTGTTGAGGCCCACTAGTGGGCTGCGGCCCACCGGTTGAGAATCCCTGGTAAAAAAAATATGAATATTTAAAACATTTTACCTTTTTGTTATTTTATGCCCCAAATGCTCTAAATAACATTTTGTGTTTGTTTGAATATGGAAGAAATGTCATGAGTTTGTTTATTTTTATAATTATTTTTATTATTATTAATATTATTATTTAATACATTTATTATTATTATCTTTGGTACATTTAATATGTTTTCCCTAAACACACAAATAAACAACAACAAAAAACAAAACAATAATGTAAAAATATATAAAATGTATAGTAATGTAAAAATTCTACAGTAAAATCTGTTATTTGACATGTTTACTGGTGTGAGGGGTCGAGCAACTTGTCATACACATGAGATCCACCAATAGCAAACCAGAATTCCGCAAATTCAGACAAAATCAAATTCTGTCATAGTTTTTCTAGTTCGATGAGCTGTTTTTTTTTTCTCACATCAAACTGGTTCCTGTCAACATTAGGACCAGGTACATTTCAATATTTAGCTAAATTATCCAGCAGGGCATTTTACTAAATAATTGACTAACTAATTAAATAAATAAATCCTCCAACCACTGCATCTGCTTATACACATTGAGTCCTGCAGTTGCTTTTAGCATGGAAAAGCAAAATGTTAACTCCCTCTGTTTTTAGATTGAATTATTGAATTAACTAGTGCAATTTAATGGCATAACCATCATTTTAAGTCAAAGTACATTTTCTTATGCAACTTGTAATTAAACAAACACCATATACTTGCATGTTAAAGAATTATAATCTTAAAACTGCTCATCTTTGACTTCAGACACTTTTTTTTATCATTCTTTACCACAAAGATGAAACTGCAAAATAGTGCCTATAAATAAACAGTAAACAAAACAGTAAACATCTCTCAACATATTACTCTTGAAAAAACAGACAAACAAAAATATCATATCAAAAATATATTTATTCTAATACGCAAAGTTTATAGTTGACAAATTTGATTTGGTAGTACGAACTCCAGAGGGTTGAAGGACACACGTCTGGTAATTCTTCAAATGGAACTGCATTTTAAATTCATGAGAGCAAGATTGCCTGTTAGATATACACAAGACAAATCATATCTCATGTTTAACAAATATAGAGAAACCAGATCCGATGGCAAATGTCAAAAAGATTAGCTGGGGTAATGCTGTTCTCAGCAGATTTGATCAAATAAATAAACTGCAGGTCTGAGCTTTAAACAACTACATTCTCAACAGCAGTACTATTTTAAAAGTCACTTACTGATGCATCTTGAAAACTGCATTAGGAGTATTGCATTAGAAAAGTAGTGCATTACAGTAACTAATTACTTTTGCTACACTACAGAGTTGGATACACATGTTGGATAATGCATGAGTTACAACAATTTTTGGCTAAAATGTATTTGTTTAAGGAAAAAAAAGGTCACACTTTATATTAAGTGGTCTTAACTACTATGTATTTGCATCAAAAAATAAATACAATGTACTTACTGTGTTCATAACGTATTGCAGAACACTTCTGGTGCGATTATGGGTCGGTTAGGTACAGGTTTGGTGGTATGGGTAAGTTTAAGGGTGGGTTAAAGTGTAAGCGATGGACAACAGTGTAATTAAATATGTAGTTACATAAACGAATTACAGATGTAATTGCATGCAGGTATTTCATCAATCATAAGTAAAACGTAAAAACATGTCTTTACACAATAAGTACATTGTAACAAATTATTAATTTCAGTGTAAGTACATATTAGTTAAGGCCTTTTAATATAAAGTGGCACAGAAAAAAAAAAGAAGCAAGGCCCCAAGCTATTGATGGTAAATAGTGTATATTGGTATATTATGTTTTCACTGCTGGAGGGTGCGTATTAAGATGTAGCCTTATATACAATTCTGGAGAGCGCCAAATATGTCCTAGGAGGTAAGTTTTTTGCAGTTTTTGTTTCGCAAATCCACCAGAGGCTGCTGTGTATGCTTTTTGAGATCTCAAATTTCTCTTACGAGTGCCATTCGCACCTGCTGTACCCGCTTAAATCCATCAGGGGCCACTGTCGACCGACTGAGTGACTGACCGACCGATTCCCCCTACCACACTCTCCGCTAAACCCAACCGAGTGTTTTAAAAAAGCACCGGTTGACCAACGCAATCTCACGGCAATTCCTAACTTTTTGATTTAGTGGCTAATTCGTATAAATTCGTACGATCTAATTCGTACAATTTTGTACGATTTGCTCATCACCCAATGACGGTTGGGGTTGGGTGCCACGCCTCCTTTTTAAAATCGTACATTTTCGTACGACTAAACTCGAATTAGCCACTAAACTGACAAAACGTAAAATACTTATGTTTCCTTGTGAGATCAGGCTGGATTGACCAGCGTCCACCCACTTTCCTAAACCCAACCGACAGTGTTTTGAAAAGCAATCCAGAAAAAGAAAAGCCCCTGATTTTTACCACGTTTTCAGATTTTAACACATTCCCACCCTGCTATTTACTTGTTTATTTTATTTTGTTGGCTTTTGTTTTTGTCTTACCTGCTTTTTGGAACTGTTCTTGACCAGAATTGAACCCCGTTGTCGCAGTCAACTCCTCTCTGAGCCTCAAGTCCGCCGACGTACACTGTAAAAAATGCAGGGTTCCACACAATTCATTCATGTTGTCCCAACACAAATTGATTAAGTTAACTTAACACTTTTAACAAACTTATGTGGATTGAAGAAATCTCAAGAATTGTGTTTCAGCTTATTTTAAATAAGTAGTTTGAACGGAGTGTATGCTGCGAGCCACTGGACAAACTGAAGTGCAAGCGAGTCGAGGACAACAAAAGGGCTACATTTTCAGAATGAGCCTATGTTGCGTAGTTTGATTATGTCTTGACAGAGTCTGAAATCATGGGAGTTGTAGTCTAACTAGTGGGTCGCTTGACTGTTTTGAGTGGTGTTCTTGTGATGCATGATTTTGAAAGACGTGTAAAAGCTGTTGTCGCTTCTGTCAGATGCGGTTCATGTGCGTGAGGAAAACATGTTCTCCTAATGGCCGTTTCAGGATGCAGCAGTCACATCTAGTTAATTTCCAAAGAGAGAAATGTGAAAAGCAGGAAAAAAGTGAGCAGTTTCAGTAGCGGCACGGAGGCAGAGGCAGCGCACAACTATTGCTTGAGCATGTGCTTTCACAAACATGCCCTGTGAGTGTGGCTTTGCAAAATACAGAAAAATACCAATACTGTATGTGAAATACTGTCTGATATGAAAATGATGTTAGACCTGTACCTATGAAATAGCAAATAAAAGTAGCACAGGTACAACATTTTGCTCTGGTTACTAAATAAAATCTCTCACCAAATGCAAATAAACTTTTCTCAGCAGTCAGCAGCTTTGCATGGCACAAAAGCACAAACAAACATGAAAATGTGTTTTTCTTTTTGGTCACAAAATCCTGTAGGATTCTGTAAGAATGTGAAAGTATCCAGGGTGTGGGATTATTTCCTGCAGGATTTATTTTACTTATATATTTTTTTATATATGGGTTAATGTCAACCCAGGCTTATTCTGAAAATGTACCTCTAAATACATTTCTGGAGTCTGCCAAACACATCTTAGGAGCTACGCTTTTTTGCATTTCTTGTTTTCACAAATCTACTGAGGCTGCTGTGTATGCTTTTTGAGATCTTAAATTTCTCTCTGGAGTGCCGTTTGCGCCTGCTGTTCTCAGGTAAATCCACCAGAGGCTGCTGTTGACTGACTGACCGACCGACCAATTCACTGACACACCCTCCTCCTTCCCTAAACCCAACCAGTAGTGTTTTAAAAAGTACAGATTGACCCCCCCACCCACTTCCCTAAACCCAACAAACTGTTTTAAAAAGCAATCCAGAAAAACAAAAGCCCTCGTCTGATTTTTACCACGTTTCCAGATTTTACCACATTCTCACCCTGTTATTTACTTGTTTATTTTATTTTTTGAGTTCTGTTTTTTCTCTTACCTGCTTTCTGGAACCATTCTTCAAATCCTCTCTGCGTCTCAAGTCCACCAACATACATGGCGAGCTAACTGGACAAACTGGTAACAGCGAGAAAGCCCTCCATAAAGAGGTAAGCGGTCAGCTGGTAAGCGAGAAAAGGAACAGCATCATACCACCCCCTAGCGTTTGTTGTAAAAATGAAATGCAGCTATACGTACTACTGGCTACCTAATTTGCGATCTCCAGAAACATATATAGGGCTACGTTTTCACAATGAGCCTATGTTGTTTAATGTGTTAATGACAAAGTACCAAGTACAAAGTCAGCAAATATATAACTCTGTTCTGGTGTACATAAAAGCAATCTGAAATATTTTGCCTTTAAGTTCTATTTCTGCAGTTATTTTAGTGATAGCAACTCACAAAACAGGAGTAATGTAACGCACTGCAATTCTGAGACAATAATATTGTAAGGCAGGGGTGCCCAAACTCAGTCCCAGAGGGCAAGTGTCCTGCAAAATTTTGTTCCAACCCCAATGAGACACACCTGGACTAGCTAATCAAGCTCTTACTAGGCTTTCTAGAAACATCTGTGCAGGTGTGTTGAGGCAAGTTGGAGCTAAAATCCGAGTTTGGGCACACCTGTTGTGAGGTAAGGGCTTACTTTTAAATAACAGTAACAAGTAATCTGTGATGTATTACAGTTTGGAAGTAACTTGCACATTACTGCTTGTATATAAGGGGCAGAGATTTGAAATGTACCTGGCTAAATGTGAACTTTAGAATGGAAGTACTTGGACTGACAGTGGTTCACAGGAACACAAGTACAAACAACAAACAAATTAAGAAACAATTTTGGTCTCTCTCACAAAACATGCCTGAAACTGCTGCAACTCTTTTCAGTTTGATTATATTTTGATTATATTTTAATATAATCTGTTTCTGAGTTGGCATCATCTTTTTTATATTAGATATAATAAACCTTTAGTATTATTTTAGCAAATACGCTGTTTTACAGAGAACCATAGTTAATTAAAGCAATGCTGGGTGCTTCAGAGAAGATACAAATGCTAAATACACACACATCTCTTAACATGAACAAAACAAAAGTACATCCAGGAACAGGAAGGTGTAGAGAGAAAAAAAAGATTAAATCCAGACATGGGTCAAGAGAGACAAAACAGATCACCCAATACATCCACAATGGAAAACACTAAACAACCAAACAAGAGAAACTCTGGGGTATCAGTACACAAAATGATGAGAGGCTTAACTAGGGGAAGTGGAGGATAACCAAGATCTGTGGTAAAAAAAAAAAGAACAACAACAGAAACAAAGTAAAACAGGAAGTAACCACAGGACGTGAGCAGTGGGAACAGACAATATACTTCAGAGTAAAAGTCCAATCGTGAGAAATAAACTCAGGTTTGTGAGATATAAACAGGAAAAAAAGTCATAAGCTAAAATGTAAGTCATAATGTAGTTTTTGACATTATGTATACCATGGCTAAGGTGAGTGCCTTGAGCAAGGTACTGATTCCCCAACTCCTCCCCAATGGCTGCCCACTGCTCTGGGTGTGTGTTAATTTGAGTAACATGAGTTACGTAATATTACTTTAATTCACATTACTTTAAAAAAGCAAGTAATAATATTTGAGTTATGTAATGTGTATTTGAATAATAATATTTGAAAATAATAATAATATTTGAAAATGTAATGTGAGTTACTTATTAGTTTTAATTAGTGTTTAAAAGTTCAATTGCTGAATTAAAATTAAAGTAGTCACAATGAATCACGCAGTCAATAAGAGAATGTGTTCATTATTTTGAAAGCACCCAAGAAAAAGAAAAGGGGATTGTCTCAATGGACAGTGATTTTACTTAAGACAAATGGTACAAAATTAGCAAACACATTGCTTTAAACTTTCAGTAATCTGTATATATGGCATGTATAGCTCTGGGGTCAGGAATTTCTCAGATAACATCCTAATATATATATATATATGTATATTTGTTTATTTGTTTTTATACACAAATGTGTAGGTTATACACTGTGTTGTTAACTGCAAAGCTCCTCTATTAAAATAGAAAAAAAAAGTTCTGAAAGAGATCAAGCCTCAGCCTGGCAAGAAAAGGTAACTCAAAAGTAACATACTGCATTACTTACCATAAAAAGTAACTAAGTAGCGCAACTAGTTACTTTATTGGGGAGTAACTCAATATTGTAATGCACTACTTTCAAAAGTAACTCCAACACTGTACTTGGATCAACACTGGCTCATTCTGAAAATGTACCCCTATATACGTTTCTGGAGATCGTGAAGTATGATTGTGAATTACGCATGGCTCCAATTCATCTTTAAAAACAAACGCTACAGGGGGGTATGACACCGTTCCTTTTCTCGCTTACCAGCTGACCACTTACCTGCATGTGGATGGCTTTTCCACTGTTACCAGTTTGTCCGGTAGCTTGTATGTACATCGGTGGACTTAAGATACACAGCGGAGTTGACCGCTGCGATGGGGTTCGAGTCTGGTGAATAATGGTTCCAGAAAGTAGGTAAGACAAAAACAGAAGCCTAAAAAATATAATAAACAAGTAAAGGATGTGGTAAAATCTGAAAATGTGGCAAAAATCAGACAAGGGCTTTTCTTGTTCTGGATTGCTTTTTAAAACACTGCGGTTGGGTTTAGTGAAGTGGGTTCGTGGGTCGATTGGTGCTTTTTAAAATATTATTGGTTGGGTTTAGGAAAGGGGGAGGGTGGGGTGATTGGTTGGTTAATCAGCAGGCACGAATGGCACTTGCGAGAGTAATTTGAGATCTGAAAAAGTGTACGCAGTGACCTCTGGTGGATTTGTGAAAAGTGCAAAAAACATAGCTCCTGGGACATATTTTGCTCGCTCCAGAAATGTATATAGGGGTACGTAATCAGAATGAGCCTGGGTTGACTTGGATTGGTCAAATGCAGAGCACAAATTTCGAGTATAGATTACAATACTTGGTCACATCATGACTTTTACTTCACTATTACATTGTTTCTTATATATCATAGACTTTTTGCCTGAATTCTGTTTTTTCTTCTTTTTTGAATTACATAAATTAAACTCATTTCTGTGGGGGGAAGTCAAAAGATTAAAGCAAGTAATTTAAATTCTGAGTTTATTTTCACTTAGTCTGATGCAATTCTGACTTTATTTCTCAAAAAAAAATTGAGTTTGTTTTACACTTCTGGTTATTATTTATGAACTGTAAGATATAAACACAATTCTGAAGTGAAAAGCCTGAACTGTGAAAAGTTTATTCTAATTTTATTTATCCTGACATTATTTCTCACAATTCTAAGTTTATACTTTGCTATTCTTATAATTCTGATAAAAAGGTCAGATCTGTGAAATATGAATTTACAAACTGAAATGTAAGATATTAACTCACAATTCTTGAGGAATAAGCGCCCATAGTTTTTTTTTTTTTTTTTCCAGTACAAGCTATACAAGTTATAGTTTTTTGAGCATTCCGACAGGGTTTGCGCAAGTTCTCTCCATCTGCGGTGTGGGTGGAGGTGAATACAAAGTGTTTGGCACAATGGAGTTCAACATCAGGAGGACCTTAAACCGCCTCAGGTACGTACAAGTACACCCACATTTCTTTAATTAGCACTTGTGGCAGGTTCTGTTGGAGAGTTCAGAAATATATTTTCTAATTTGTGCCTTTGATTGAATTTCAGAGCGCCTGCAACGAGGTCCTGACCCCAGAGTATTGCATAATATTCTCATCCTTGCTTCACTCCTTCCTTGTGGGTGTTGTCGAAGGCAAGATTAGCATTTCATTAATGTACTCCCAGGCGCAGGTAAAGTGTTAGCCTGTATGCATTGTGCGGGAGATTCCCCAAACTGTCTCATTCATGGTAAAGACCCATATGGCCACATTAACCTTTTCAGTGATTAAACAATACACTTGGCACACTAATCTATTTGTCTACCGCATGCATAACGATGCCTGTAAAATGATATCCTTTGTTAGCATGCAGGGTTATATAATTTTATGATGCCAATAAAATAATTCTTACATTTTTTAATATAATATGCCATTAGTGCATAAATTCAGAATGGTGACAGTATACAGGGCAAAATTCAGCTTAGTAAAAAGAATTCTTCACATCTTCAATTTGCAACTGATAATGCTACACTGCAAATCCAACAGGCAACATTATGAAATGAAATGAGTAGTTAACTCAAAATTTACTGAAAGTTAATTCTACTCATTTGAAAAGAGTTTTGACTCAGTGATGAAGGTAATGAGTTAATTAAATACCTCATTACTTCAACTTAAATGAAGTAAGTTCACAAAACTCATATAGATTATTATTTTTTACTTAAATGGTTTGTAGCAATTGGTTTCCTCAAACGGTTTGAGTTTGCCTTAACTTATTGGGTTTTACAGTACTCAGTTGGTTTGAGTTCTCTTCATTTATTGGGTTTTACTGTGCTCAAATTGCTTCATTTACTCAAATGGATTAATTTCACGGTACTCATTAGGATTAGTTTTTAAACTTAAATGGTTTGTTGCAATTTTTTCCCTCAAATGGTTTGAGTTACCTAAACTTTTTGGGTTTTACAATGTATATAAACAGACCTGTTTTAAGATTTGAGATTGCCAACCGATTGTATTTTTGTTGTTGTGGAACCCATAATATATTCAACATATTTTAACTTCAACTGGGTTTATTAGGAGAAATTTGTGCAGGAAAAACTACATTACACATGATGCTGCACAGAAGATTCTATAGTACCAATGATCTGCAACAAGTGAAGTGTGCCAAAAGAAAATGTAAGCTATTTAGTTTAGTTCTTTAGTTACTAATTTTATAAATCACTTTTGAATATGTTTAGTATGTTGTGATTCACCTCAAAGCTGATTGGTTTGCTCCATGACTATTGCCTGGTAGAAACTTTTTGCTTTAAATAAAGTGCACGTTTTAATTACTACTTTATGTTTCAGTTCCAGCTCACTTGGATGATTGTAAAAAAAAAAGTAGCTTGTGGGCTTGGTCTTAAAAATAATGAGCTCAGACTAAGAAACTACACATAGGCTGTTTCTCAATTAGCGTTTTCAGCGATCTTTCGTCCTCGTGTTCTTGTGTAACGTCATCATCAATCACCAAAGTTCAGTTCCAAAACTCGAGATCGCAAGAACAGAGAATGCGTGAAAGTTCCTGGATGTGTTCTTGGTATCGAGGATGCACCAATGCAGACTTGAGCACCAAACTTGCTCTAGAAGTCCCAGAAGTCATTGCAACTGAATAATGGAGGTGGGAAGCGCAGCAACTTACTTTATCTAAATGAGACAGTGAAAGTAAACAATACAAAAAATAAATAAAAAAACTACTGATAAAGGCATAAACACATTAAGAGTGTTTATTTGCTGAAATTCGTATTAAAATCTGTTATATTTGAATTGTGCAAAATATATTTGTAAGTGTTTTTTGTGCATGTTATATATACTGTACAGTATATATATATTGAAAAGGGGAAGAAAAAAACAATAAATTGTTGTATGAATGCTGTAATGTTTAAATAATTTTCTGTTAAAAATGTGTGAAGGTCATGTGACCATCAGAAAGAATGCAGCATCTCATTTTTACAAGACGCGTTCTCTGTTCTAGCGGGCTCCCGGTCTCCCGAGTTCGTTCTTCCGACCTGGCAAAGACAAGAATGCAAGTCCGTTCTCAGCATTCTTGGAATTGAGAAACAGTCACTGTGTTAATTTCATACTAATTACTTTATCAAACAGTATTCGTTATGAACATGCACTCACTGCATTTAAAAGTAGACACTTCAAGCTTTCTATAGATATGTCTCATGTTCCTGTGTTTTATTTTCGCCGAGTTTCAGTTCATTTTAGTGATGCGTTTCTAAAAACAGTTTGCAGAGAGACAAAAGAATACGAACACTGATTATTATTTGTTTATTTTGCAAAAGCACACTATTTTGCTGTTATTGTGAGTGTACACACAAAAAAGTAGACACCTAACATATTCAAATGGTGTATAACACTTATTGTGTGACCAAAATCAACAGATTATTCGAAGTCTCTTTGACACTGAAAAAAGAGATAATCACGCCTCTGTGATCTGGAAACCTCAGAGGGTTAACCATCCTTTTATGGATCAAATGTATAGTTTTTGATCAATATAGGCTGGAATTCCGAGGATAGTGTTGAAATAAGAACATTATGACATTTATAATAACAGCAGAAATAGCTATTATAATTTATCACAATTTGATTTTTTAATTTTTAGAAAATTTCTCACGTCTACCAAGGCTGCATTTATTTGATTAAAAATGGTAAGCTCAGCAACACTGCAAAATATACAGTAAATTTGATAACAATAATATTGCATAATATCTCCATTATTTTATGCATCTGTGTTACTTTATCATTCACAAATAATTCTAATTTGCTTATTTATTAGCACATTATTGTTGACAAATATATTTATTTAAACAACGTAACAACGTATATTTGCTCCGGTTTCCCCCACAGTCAAAAGACATGCGCTATAGGTGAATTGAATAAACTACATTGGCTGTATGTGTGTGAATGAGTGTGTATGGGTGTTTCCCAGTACTCTGTTGCTGCTGGAAGGGTATCTGCTGTGTAAAACATGCTGGATAAGTTGGCGGTTCATTCCGCTGTGACGACCCTTGATGAATAAAGGGACTAAGCCGAAGGAAAATGAATGAATAGCGTATATTTATTTGAAATAATTCTCATGGTTCACAAGTATTTTAGTACCTTTTTACAGAATGATTTTGAATGTCAGTAAATCAAGATCCTTGTAGAAAATATTATTCAAAATGGACCCCACATGAAAGCAAAGATTACATACATTTATAACAAGCTGACACATGTATTTTAACCCAGATTTTGAATAAAGGGTTTCTCTTTTTTAATCTTCATAGACATCCCCCGTTGACCCACATGCACGAAAAGTTGGTGTAACATGTTCAGAACTCATTGAAGCTGAGTGGGGTTCATTTGCAGATACCCTAGGTGACGCTGTTCGTAGAAACATTTCCAGCACTTGATCTTTCCAGGTTCTATGCAGTTAATGCAGGGTAAGGCATCTCACCACGTATATGTATGCCTATAATGATCTTTCAAAACCTTTTCAGTGTGGGGAAAAAAATCCAGCAGGAATAAATCGGCTTAGTGGACAGAATTAGAGGGGAAGGGTTTGGAGCCAGGGTAGGATTAAGGAAAATTGTGTGAAATAAAAAGCGAGTGATCACGAGTGACTCTGTTCGTGTCTGTTTCTGGAGGGAGGGAGGAGAGAGAGAGAGAGGGAACGAGAGAGAGAGAAAGACAGAGAGTGTGTGTGAGAGAGATTTTCATCCAAATCCATATCTATTTTTTAATCCTCGTCTGTGCGTAAACGCTGGTTACAGCCTTCGCGAGGAGACTATTTCGCAATGCAACGCTTTTAATAATCTTTACGCAATCTTCACGCAATCATCTTTGCATCCGTTGAAGTGCGCATTTGTTTTAAACTTCAATCTTCCCTCCGACACACTTGGACAGCATCATGACCAGTTTGTGGGATCGCATCCCGTTGGAATGGTGGGAATTACGCGGCGAGCTGCCGGAGAGCATGTAAACGCAAATGGAGTTTGGGATTTATTGCAAAATATGGGAAAGATGACCGTCTTGTCTTTGTGTTTTCTCTTGTGCGCTGATCTACTGCAAGTAGCTGTTGGTAAGTAATTCTTATGTTGTGTGTTTTATCATACTCGAATGCGCTGTTTATCAGAAAACGCGCGTTTCGGATTCCACGCACACGCGCGCATCCCCATCAGAAAGCGCTGCGTGCATATATTGAGTCGTCTTTCATATTTACTTAGATCAAGTTTGCTCGTTTTATGCGAGACGCCGCTTAGCGTGGATTTCCCGAGAATACCAACGGCTCAGCCGCGGCACTTTGGGGTATAGTGCTGGCTGGGTAAAAGAGCAGACACCGGGTGAATGTCATTTTTCATACGGTACATTGTGAAACAGCAGGACGCTTGAACATTCTGACGCCCAGGAATAAATGAGGCTGAACGGATTAATGCTAAGAGCTATTGACTTTAACCCTGACCGTATTTATTGTTGCATAGTCAAATCACATGCATACAGATGAATCATTTGATTACTTCTTTTGTAAATGTGAAGAGTCACACATTTGGGCTTGATTTTTTTTGGGATCAACTGAGACATACCTTGACCATGGGACCATCTCTCTCTCTCTCTCTCTCTCTCTCTCTCTCTCTCTCTCTCTCTCTCTCTCTCTCTCTCTCTCTCTGCTACGTACATTCATACACATTCAACAGTAAGCAGTGTTGCATTATGGGGTAATGTGCATAATTTGGATTCATTAACCAGTATTTATGTTTTTAATTACTATACGTTTCTTGTGAAATTTACGTTTCCAATAACCACAAAAGTTAGTTAGTCAAAGTAGTCTAAATACATCCATGCCCACTTTCTAAAATCATGAGGTGATGTGGTAACTATCACATGAGTAAATGGCTCATTCCTTTTCCAAACTGATCTAATACATCAACTAAACAATGTCTTCTCATAATCCAACTTGCTTATAAAAACATTCTTATTTGTGGAGAACTCATAATTTGTGAACTTGCAATTTTCTGACTTGTACCACCACGTGCCAGTTGTGCAGGCTTGCAGATTACAATCATATAGGTTATTTGTTACTTTTCTGAAATAAGACAAATGGGAACGTTTGCTAAAAGAGTGCACCTACCTTATGTTTTTTTATGTATTTAAAATGCCAGGATTTCTGAGCATTGTGTAGAGTTATGGGTTCACACCCAGAAAACAGATGCATTAAAACATGAGACTTATATATAATAGACTGTATATCATGTTCAAAACCTTGTGCCAAATGTGTAAATGTAAAGTTTGTGAACTGAAATTAGGAAAAATAGATGAAGGGACCATCTAAATAATCCAAACTTTTAATGATCTTTCGTTTTGATTGATGTACATTACTGTAAGTATCACATGACGACTTGCTTCAGAATGTCAGTATATATATTTTATTTTTTTTTATGTGTTTGCTAGCTACAGCAAGCTTAGCTTTAAAACATAACTATTTCTGTCTACATGTGATTCTGTCAACACTGTATACAGCAAATCAGACAGTAAACTGATGCCTCGTTCTAATAGTAACAAACTGCAAGTGGTTGGGCTACTTCTGATGTGATGGATTTGCATCGGTCATTCTATTATGTCTATTGTCGACTAATTTCAAATGTTGTGACACAACATAAATAGAGGCAATGTCAGACTGGGCTTAAACAACTGAAATCATTGCCAAAAAAAAACAAAACAAACCAGTAAACATATTGCAATATATTTGTGTATTTAAAAAATAAAGTCGAAGTTTGGATAACTTTACAGCACGTATATCACTACATTAGGGCGCAATATACAGCAAAAATTCCAGTGTTAAATATACAGTGTGATTTTTTTTGGTGCTGCTCAGTGTTAAAACAGGAGTACATTTTAATACACGAGTGTCAAAGCGAATATTTAAGAGTTTTTTCCAGTGTTAAACTTCTAACCCAATATGCAGTGTATTTCCCACTAGTGATGGGTAGTCCAGTTTTTTTTTTTACTCGAACTGGTTCTTTCAGACAAGCAGTGATCAAACCAGTATGTTTTACTTAAACTTGAAACATGTCTTGTTGCATTGTTTAAAAAAAAAAGAGTTGAATATATTGAAATTATTTCTGAAAAGATTAATAAACATTTTATAAATTAAAACAATTTTCAACATATTTGATCACTGTTATCTGTCACACACATCAATTGATAATATAGGAAAAAAAGGTAATATATTAACACTTTGAAGGGTAACACACACTCCAGTTCGATGTAAGAATAAACTCTTACTGTGTTAAAATGAACTCTGTGAGTAATGTACAAATTTCACACCTTAGAAAGTGTTATTTTAACTCCAAAATGGAGGGAGTCATATGTACAACCAAGGAGTGTTAAGTTAAACTCAAATTGAGTTAAATGTACACTGATTTTTTTACTGTGCCAGTTCTAATATTCGAAATTTGCGAAGATTGTGTACAGAAACATTTAATACATAGTTGTAAATATAAATGTAAATATAAAGAATGCTCACACCACATCTAAATGAGACTAATGAATGATATAAATAAAATGGCTTTCAGATCAAATTTTCCACAATTATAAAAAAAGTAAATTAAACAATTGATAAATTATAAAAACCTTTACAGCCATCCAGAATCCATTCTGCTTTAACAAGCTTGAGTATTTAAAGCGACAGACACTAAAACAAACCAATCACCATAACATCATGATCCGTTAGTGTGAACGCTAATGCAGTTATTTATTTTTCTAGTTATCATTCTTCACATAACTCAAATGAATGCCACCAAATTATTAATATGCTGACCCGATGTAATAGTAGTACTGAACATTGCACTATGCTATAAGCTTCTGTACTTTTACTCTGGACGTGTTAATGTATTCTAAAGCAGTCAGGAATTTACTGTAAATTCACACGGCACAGCTATTCTCTCGCTGGACTCTCACCATAATGCCGTTCAACCGCAGAGCTTCTCAACCTTTGATTTACAAGATCCCACAAAGTTAAGCCTGTACTTTCTAACACCCTGATACCTGAAGGAAAATAGTTTTTTTTTTACTGAGAAAGAACTTACTTTTGTGAGTTTGTGACATTTGTAGCTGACTATGTTATTTTCTCTTGCAAACAATGTGGGGAAAAAAAAATCTAATAACATTTTTAAATGTTAAATTGCCATATTTAGATGTCATCTTGCACCGTTTTGACATCTTGTGAATGTTCTACAGAAGTACATTCATTATTGTTGTGTATTTCCAATGATTCTAAAAATAGATCTGTCTGTCTGTCTGTCTCTCTCTCTCTCTCTCTCTCTCTCTCTCTCTCTCTCTCTCTCTCTCTCTCTCTCTCTCTCTCTCTCTCTCTCTCTCTCTCTATCTATCTATCTATCTATCTATCTATCTATCTATCTATCCATCTATCCATCAATCCATCCATCCATCCATCTATCCATCCATCTACAGTATCTGTCCTGTACACGGGGTTTCCCAGAGACTGTAAAGGTTGAAATCCCCAGTTGTAGTTGATGATTGATGTGTTCAGGTTCTAATCTCTCTGCGACATCTGGCACGTTTATGGTGCTCATCTTCACTCCCGCCCAGCTGTTTTCATTCTCTCTGTATCTAAATATTACAAGTCCTCATGGAAGAACCCCACGCAGACATTTAAATCAAGACAGAGTCAGTGATAAAACTCTGGCGGTGTCCCGCAAATAATGCTTTCCAGAGTGAGGCGATCAGTCATAATCCCTGACTGCATTGGTGGTTGACGTGTCCCATATTTTAATGCGGGGCACCTGAGCATTATATAGGCTGGCGTGAGAGAGAGAGAGTCGTTTATTGTTGCATAAACCATCAGGTCTGGAAGTTCAGCTGAGGTTGTGGTCACGGATTGTGGATGCTGTATAGCTAGTGTTAATGGACAGGAGAGGGTTATTATGGTTGAGTGTTATTTGATTTTGCTGTTTTCATTTTCATCATTGTTTTAGCATCCTGCTGTCTGGGTGGTTTATAGTTTTGCACGTATTCAGTTCTGTGATCAGAATTTGTGAGGATAGTAATGATGTTAAGATGGACATGATTGACAGTTTGGTTTGCAGGCTTCATTTGGGCTGTCATCGAGTTTGCAGAGATAAATGATTGTGGTTCAGGTTTGTTGATGTTAATTGAAACTAATAAATAATGGCATAAAAATGTGTCACTTAACTGACATAATTGTTTATTTGAAATAAATTTCCCATTTTCTTGATTTAACTTTATGTACTAAAACACAAATAATTACACTGTAAAAAAGTAATCACAAAAAGTCAAGAAAACAAATATTTGTATTATATTTTTATATGATCAATGACAGCATAGTTCATAGTACAGTTTTTAGTTCATTGTAACTTAATAAACTAAGTTAATCATGTTTTAACCTAATTTTATAAGTTACGCAAACTATTTTAGTTTAGTCAGTTTAACATATTATGAGTTCAATGAACTCATAATGTTTCATTTGATTCAGCTTAAACATTATGGCAACCATGATTTTTTACAGTGTAGTTATACAAAGTTTAACTTAATATTTTTAGTCAGTTTGATTACAGTTTTTCTCAGTCACTTTGGTGCATTTCTCACAACACTATTTACATTTGCACAACAGTTAATGCATTTCTCAAAACAATAAGTACAAACTGCAAAACCTAGATGATAACCTGCAAAAGCGTGTCACTTGCTTAAAATGGGTAGCCCATTCCTCAAAAGCAAGTATTCATGTCAATGAAAGTGTCAGTGTTATCATGATGAAAAGTCTTGACATTGTTTATAGCCACTTAACGTAAAAATATTGAGTAAATCCAAGGAATCATCTCTGAATGATTTTTTTTCAGTGTACAGTAAAGTTAGACTACTGCATTTAGTGAGGTATCCGAGTACAAGACACTGAATATGTATGTTTCCCATGTTTACTGCATTTGCTCTTTACAATTCTAATTTATTCACAGCATTGTGCAAAAGTATAAATACACCCTTATTTACAACAAACATAAACCTCCTTTGGGTAGAGCTGTGCACAACTGTAAACAATATTGCAGTACATATTGGAACTGAACCTACAACATACACAGGTCTGTAAATCATTCATCAAATTGTTCAATTTAGAAGACATTTTCAGGGGAAAAAAAGATTTACAGTTTTAATAAAATTAGCTTGACAGATTTTGACAACTAGTTCAACATTTTTGAATGTAATGACTCAAGTAATAAAATGAGGACTATTAGTTTTATATGGAATGACTATTCAGCATTCACAAGTTTAGTTAATTTTGACTGACATGACATAAGCAAATGATAATGTTATAAAACAGCAGAGAGTTGTACGAAAGCAATTGATGCATGTCATACCTGCCAACACTCTCCTGTATAGTTTTGTCTCCCGGTATTCCACCCCAATCCCCCCTGCTTCCCCACTCCGCTCCTCAGCTTTTAGGTACAGTCTGGCCTGAAACCTGGTACATGCGCACACCCCTCCCCGCTCTACATTTCGCGCGCACCTCTCCACCCCGCCTCCCCCTCCCTTCTTCAGTTCGCGCTATATATTTTATATTTTATTTTATTTTTGCTAGTTTCCAAGGCATTTTTTTATGCTATAAAGCATACAACAAAATGTTAATATCATTTAAAACAGTGCTAGTAAGTAGACAGTGATCATAATATCACATTGGTAACTTTTTTTTTAAATATTAATGAAACCATAGTTCAAACACCAAACAAAACTACTAAAAATGTTACAAAAACGAATGCTGGAATGTTAATAAAAATGGAAATAGCGAAACAATGATATTGTTTTTTTCTGAACTATTCTTGTAAGATCTTTGATAAATTCCATGTCCACAGCCAAAATCTTTTTCACATATAATCTAAATAAACAACCTCACTTTCTTTCTTTCACTTTCCACCATCTGTCTTTTAATAGTTAAACACTATAATGTCATACATTCAGAGAATGAACACCTCTTTCATAAAGGAGTAGTTCTGCCCTCATGAGAATACAACTACCTCAAAAATCAGAATTTCCAGAAAAATAGCTGGTGTAGAGGTGCTGACCTTTAACTCCAGACTGACCCTCAGCATCGCCCTTTACACCCCTCAGAGCTCCACAACTGAGCCATTCAACCCCCCTGCGGATTCCTCCATTTCCCCTTCTTAACAGAGTTCTTCCCTAACAGATCCATCATGATCAAGTGCACTAGCTGGAGCCCCAGACAGGTGTTGGCGATCACTGCTTTATTCTCCAATAATCGCTCCCTGATTTTCTGACTCCTTTGGGATGCATTAATGTAAGGGTGAGAATTTTTGAGGGGTTGATTATTGATTCCTGCGACCAGTATTGACAGATACACAAATCACGTGGTCATTTGAACCTTCATTTTATCATATTCAGCTCAAAACACTGCACAGATCATTAATAATAGCTTGTCACATTTGGGTGTAAGCAAAAGCAAGCAGTTTTTTGTGTCTGTGCCTTTAAATGCAAATGAGCTGCTGCTTTCCTCAAGAGGCCGGAGCCTTTATTCCTACAGAAACAATAAAAAAGCTTATTTGCCAAGTAGGATGTGATCCTAACTGTAAAGTATACCCAAAATCAGAGGGAAATTAACAAAATGAATCAAATAACAATCATGAAGGACAAAGCCCTAACTGTAAGCATAGACTTCACATAAACTGTAAACGTATCGCTTAATTCTGATTGGCTGATTGGAATGTTGTTTCAGAATCAACATACTATCCTAACACTAACCTATGTGCTTGTTAAGTAGTAAAGTTGATCCAACCCATAGACCAGGGGTTCCCAAATCTTTCAGTTCACAACCCCCAAAATAACAATGCCAGTGACTTGTGACCCCCAATATCCTCTAAGGTTGGTTATAAATATGCAAACCTTGAACGCAACGGTGCACAATCAAACAGGCCCAAGTCTATTCTTAGTTTCATTTTGGAGAACGCCACTCAGAGATCATCCTCCATGTTTATTTGTGGCCTGTATTTATTTTTAAGGTACATGAGTGCCGTAAAGGTGTAAAGTCAATCGAATCGACTCTATTGCTGTGTCTTTAATCTAACGTAATGACCCCAGGGGTCGCAATCCAATGGAAAATAAATTGCATGTTGTTTTTTTTATGTAACTATTAACTATTTAACTATTTTGTTTTCTGTAGGATATGGATAAAACATAGTCATTCTGATAATTTAATAAAATTTATTTGATTTTTGGAAATTAAAAAGTGACCCCCCCCCCCCCCCCCCCTCCCTTTATTATCCTGCCACCTTCCAAGGGGTCCCGACCTCCCACTTTGGCAACCACTGTCATAGACAATCATGCTACTGCTCTGTTCTGATGTTGTGTCTATTGCAAATAAACATTAATAGTACATTTCTTTCCTCTTTATACATAAAAAATAGAAAAGTCACCTGATTATACAGTGCATAACTAATATGTGATAATGAATTGCATGAATAGTTGTAATTATGTATATTAGGGATGCAACAATACAATTAGCTTACGGTTCAATACATACCTCGGTTTTTTAACACTGTTTTCGGTTCGGTTCTGATGGCTTGACACATAAGTGTTTTTTTTTTTTGTTATTCTATGCTTAGGCAATAGGAACAGTAAGAAAGAGAAAAAATAAAATGATTTATTGCAATACTCCTTTATTTTACTTCAAAGCCAAGAAAGGTACACTAGTTTCTAGTGTGTTGTATAATAAAAAAAAGAAATAACACTGAAATCTCACAGCTGCTGGTAGCCCATGTACAAACTGGGGAACACATAAATTCCTACATTTTGAAAATAAACATACATGTGAAGTTAATAAACATAAATTGACCATTTCAAATAAACATTTGTGCTTCAGTAAATATAAATAAACCATCTTAATTAAACTTAACACTGCCTTTGTTATTTTATGTGTCTTTCGGAACCAGTTGGGTATGTTTGCTGGAAGGATTCAGCGAGGGATTGTTGTTTTTTGGAGTACTTTATTACCTTCTCTGCTATCCTGCCTTCAGACAGTGATATTGCTGGGTGATGGCGCCGCAGATGTGCAGTCACGTTGGAAGTATTTCCGTACGATTAGTCTATCTATACGTGTAACCGAAATGTCCCCACACCGCGGATTTAAAAGACACCGGCGCTTCCTCGTACTGTTGCCTCACTTCACTGCCGCTCGCCATGTTAAAGTGTGGAATGATGGTGGAGCGCCCCCTAACTTTAGAGCATAGTGATTGAATATTTACTCGCGGGGAGGAGTTTCCTCATCTCTCGTAGACTTACAGGCACACACAAACAGTCAATTCGGAGAGAAATAAAATGCACATAAATGATTTAAACGTAAAACCAAAAAAAGCGCAATTCACAAGCGCGTATTGAACCGTGGATGTCGTACCGAACGGTTCAATATTGTATTGAGAATTGTGGCATCCCTAATGTATATGTGTGTATGAATTCATATAACTCCAGCTGTGAGTAAACGGAAATGGTGAATATTAGGTGGAAATACATATTATGAATCTGAATTAACCATTTTTCCAAATACTTGCATTGAAAGGCTTACCAAAACGAAGGCTGGGTTGTTCTTATTTATATATTCTTAATCCGAGGACCCGATTTATAGCACTTAAAGGATTACAGTAGTTTACCTAAAAATTTTTATTCTTTCATTAATTGCTCACCCTCGTGTCATTCCAATCCCCTTCATCTTTGGAAAAAAAAAAATTAAGATATTAGATGAAATCCAGGGGCTCTCTCATCCTCCATATATGCAGCCAGAGCCGGCCCAAAGCATAAGCATACTAAGCGGCTGCTTAGGGCTTTGTGGCCACCAGGGGGCGCCCAAGAGTGCATAAAATAACTGACTTTCGTTATTGTTTTACTTTGTTGGGTTATGAATTAGGTGTGGAACAAAATGTGCCGATTTATTGTGATATTTCCGGCCGTGATGCATTATCGAAACTTTGGCGCCAAGTATCAATATTTTTCTGAATGTACAAAAGATCTGAATTAATTAATCAGTAGATTGCAGCAATGGTTTGGGGATAATCAAAGTCTAGAAAAGGAACCAAAAACATTTCAGTGGTTGAATTGTAATCGTACAAAGCTTCAAGAACATTTTTGTGTGCCAAAAAAAACTAAAAGCTGTAAAAACAACTCTGTTTGCCTTTGTTTGTCTTCCATTCCTTATTGAAGAAGACATTGGCAAACAAAGTAGTTTTTATAGTTTTTTTGTGTGTGTTGTTGTTTTTTGGCACACAAAAGTGTTCATGGAGCTTCGTAAAATTACAGTTGAACCACTGAAGTCACATTTAATGCTTTGACAATGTTTTTGGTTCCTTTTCTGGACTTTGAATGTCTCTTTATCAATGCTGTCTATGAAAAAAAGAGAGTCCTATTTCATCTAAAATATCTTAATTTGTGTTCCAAAGATGAACCGTGGTCTCAGGGGAAAGACTTGAGGGTAATTAATTACAGTTAGTTTTCATTTTTGGGTGACCTAATCCTTTAAACATGAAAAAACACTACTGTACTCTATTAGAGCACCACTAAATGTGACCTTCAGGAGCTTCTTTTCCCCCCAGTCTGAACATCAATCTCTCAGATGAAGCAATTAGAGGATAACATATGATAACATGATGGTAACTGTCCGAAAGCGCACTTAAACGTCTGTTCAGTCAAGTTGCAATCTGATCTTAAAAGAGGATGTCATCTGAACATGCAGTTACAGTACAAAAATATCATACATGAATTTAATTTTGATCTGATAATGTCTTTTGATGATGAAACATCAAAGCGAGTACATTCAAATGCTGATCTCTCGGAGTGTAGTCGGTCTTCTCTTTCAACAGTTTCATCAGCCACATTTTAGAGGTTTAGTGAGTGGCAGACAGATCTGTTGATTTGCGACCCCAAAGAAAGGTCACAGCTCTGTCTTTGCTTCCTTTATATACATTTAGAAGATACTTTTGTTCAAAGCAACTTACACTTAAAGTATATTTCTTGTAAGTTTGCAAATTTTCAAGGAAATTAATTCATGACCCTGCCATGCTAGTGTTATACTGTTTGTGCAACACTGACAAGTAATTCAATGCTGTACAACTAACCTATAATATTAAATTAATTAATATTAACCCAAATTATACGAGGATATTTATTATTTTATCAAGTGCATTATTTAGCTTCAGGAATATGTAATGCAATACAACTCATCATAAATATAAGCAATCCCATTGATTCATTTATTGATTGATTAATTCATTAATTGTTTGATTGGGTTATTCATTGATTAATTCATTGATTAATTCATCCATCCATCAATATTATTAACAAATTGTGTCTTTCCAACCAACTATCCATCCACCCATCCATGATACACCCATCCATCCCTATTTTTAACATATTGGTTGTTTCCATTCATCCCTAATATTAATACATTGGCTGTTTCCATGCATCCATTCATCCATATTATTAACATATTTGCTGTTTCCATCCATCTCTATTATTAATATATTGGCGGTTTCTTTTCTTCCTTCCTTCCTTCCTTCCGTCCATCCATCCATCCATCCATCCATCCATCCATCCATCCATCCATCCAACCCTATTATTAACAAATTGTCTGTTTCCAAGCAACTATCCATCCATCCATCCATCCATCCATCCATCCTTATTATTAACAAATTGGCTGTTTTCAAGCAACTATCCATCCATCCATTCATCCATCCATCCCTATTATTAACAAATTGGTTGTTACCATTCATCCCTAATATTAACACATTAGCTGTTTCCATCCATCAATCTATGCATCCATCCACCCATCCATCCATCCATTTTCCATCCATATTAACATATTGGCTATTTCCATCCATCTTTATTAATAATATGTTTGCCGTTTTCTTTCTATCATCCATCCATCCATCCATCCATCCATCCATCCATCCATCCATCCATCCATCCATCCATCCATCCATCCATCCATCCATCCATCCATCCATCCATCCATCCATCCATCCATCCATCCATCCATCCATCCATCCATCCATCCATCCATCCATCCATCCATCCATCCATCCATCCATCCATCCAGTAAACAATTTGTAAAAAAGAAAATAAATAACATAGAACCTATACTCCCTAACTTCGTAAAATACTTTCAAAGGGTATTATGCAATGTATTAGTGTTTTAAAATGTTTTTTACAGGTGTTTTATCTGTATTTTTATTTATATATATTTTTTCGCACTGTATTAATTACCAATACATTATTCGTTCACTCGTTCATCACACTCACTGCCCAATGAGTTATTTACTGGTAGTGACAGCATAACACCATTGAAAATCAAGCAACATTTAAAACTAAAAATTGGCAATTTTTCTGTTCAGCATCAACCTGTTATGTTAACTTTTTAAGTCTCAAGTTGCAGTTCATAGAGAAAGGAATAAATGTTTCGATATTCCTGCTTTTGCGCAGCTGCAGAGAATAGGCGTTGAGAAGGTGGCAAAGCTCAGGGCTTTCCAAGCCAATACTGCCATTTCTTAACAGCAAATGAAAACAAACATAATCCATCTGAATATTGACGGTTGTAGTGTACCGGCTGTGTTCCCCTTTGCCTCTTGTCACACAAAGAGCGTAATGCTTTCTGCAAACTCTATACTCCAACTTAGTGTTGTAAGCAGGCCTCTGTATTGTGTATAAAGCTTTAAGGGCTTCAGTCAGCAGGGGGAGAATAGAAGAACACATATTGAATAAAATCCAATGTGACTGTGGTTGTAAAAAAAAAAAAAAAGAAGAGACTTGTTTATAGACAGACTTATTGTGCATTGATACTGTACTTACAGTATTGCAGTCATAGAAATGTGTGTTTAGGGAAGATAATGGCCTTTCTGATTCCGTATATTTGGCACAACTAAACCGTCATTTTGTGATGAGAGGACAGAGTTAAAGTGATTAATTTCAGCTGTATTTTCATAAGCACCAATCATTAGAAATGAAAAACTAGGTGCAGATAAATAGCGTTGCGATGTTTATTTGTGTTTGGATGCTCATATCTGTGCACCTGCGAAATGATTCTGATTAATGAGTCGACTGAGGTGATCTTTACCGGCATGCCTGTCCTTTGACATGGAAATTTGCTCAAGTTGGGCAGGTTTATCTTTTGTTTTTGCAAGCATAAATTAAATGATTACATGGCTATGCGCTGAGCTGCGGATTTGGCAGCCTTGCGCTGAAAATTGATTACCTTTGACAATTTTTTTGTTTGTACACAAAGCGATTGTCAACTCTGGGATGGCTGTTTTGAAACGACAGTCAAATGAATTCAGATTTAATTCATCTAGCTGGTTCTATTTCTTGAAAAAGGCAAGGTGAGAGGCAGAACAGATGACCCCGGTGACACTTACATTTCAGTCCAGCTATATTGGAGACACAATGAAGCATTTTTGACATTCCCATTCAAACCTTTGAATGAGAAGGTAAATTGTGCATTTCTTTTAGAAACATTTTCAATGGTCTTTTCAATAATCACATTTTGTCAAGGTCAGAAACTAACCAGGACTTGTCTGAAAAAAAATCTGTAGTATTTAAAATCTATACAAAATACACATAATATTGCAAGTAAAATACATGTAGTGCAATGGCATTTTTTATTTTCTGAACAGTTTTCTGCATGTATATGCTTATCTAACTTTATAATAATATATATTGTTGTAATTTAAGTAATTGTTTTAATTGTAATATGTTATAATACACATTGATTTAGAATCACAATCATATTCAAGGTGCTGTATGTAAGTTTTTGACTCTTCTAAAGTCTAAAAATACCATTATATCATACCATATGTTTGCAGTGAACATTCTTCAGTCAGATATTCTGCTTTAAAAATGTCTGTTACATGCCAGAACAGTGTCTTTGTTTTGGTTCTTTTAACCTGCCTACTGCCAGTTTATCCAATTATATTTCAGAACCCTGGGCTGCCTTGATAGAAAACATCGTATTTCATTTTTTCATTCAGAAAGACTCTTAAAGCATGCGTTCGTGACCAAAATGCTACCTCCGGTGGATAGTAGCAGACTCTGAAATGAGATGCAGATTCAGAGTTCTACATGAGGTTATTAATTAGCAAATAATATAAATATTATTAGGTGAGCAGGTTACATTGTAACCCTGTGTTCTTACAACACGTTACGTGACGAGAGTTGCAGTGATAAGCAATTTAACTGTTTGCACCAGATGAAACACCACAGAAATTTTAATACAGCCATTCAGAAGCACAGAATATGCACTTAATCACGGCATGGTAAGGTTTATGATCTAATTAATACATATTAAACCTCTTTAACATTATTAAATGTACATGGTGAATTACTGATATGTGTTGGTTTTGAGTCACAGTTCTAAATTTCAATTTCAAGATCTGAGGTGAACTATCTGCTGCTGCTTTCAGTAGTATGGGAATAAATGTCATGTAAAATGGCATTCAAGCTCACACTCTGAATTAAGCACATGAGGTTTACCTGAGGTGATCATTGTCAGTTTTCTGTTTCTAGGAATGCAATACCTAGATCAGCCGTTAGGAGTTAAACTTACACACTGCACCTTTAATATATCTTCACATGTCTGAAAGCATGGCACCATTGAGTTTAAATAAAAAAATATAAATCAGACCCGTAGCCAGGGGGGTGGGGTGGGGTGGGGGGTGGTTCGGGTGGTTCGAAAGACCCACTCCCTTCTGACAAAGTTCAAAATTTGGCCCCTATATGAGCTCATTTGTCCCATTTTTGACAGCATGCTGTCATACATTGTGAAAATAACCAATAGAAGAATGCTTTAAGAAGAATAACCAATAAAATAACCAATAAAAGAAGGCTTTTATTATTTAAATGAAAAAATTCTGACTAAGAAAATGAGCTGGCCAGTTTGTTATTTGCCTAGTTTTTAAATTAAAAGTTTTAACAAATTCCCACTTTTTTGTTGTTTGTTTTTTTGGTGAAGTTTCACAGTGACATGATCGACTACAGCTTATCCTTATCGCTAATAATTACCTAGCCTATCAGATCATAGCCCCCCCCATCCCCCCCCCCCCCCCCCCCCCCCCACACACACACACACACACACACACACCCACACCCACACCTCCCCTCGGGAGGGGCAAAGGTTCAAGTTCTAGTTGAGCCAGTCGGCACTCATATAGGGAAGAATCACTACAGGGATTTAGCAAGGCAGAAACACGAGCAGAAGCATACATGTTGAATATCATCTTCATATGGCCATCATAACACAATTCAGTAAGCCAATTTGGATTTATTATAACATTATTAGGTGGCTAAGTGGTTAGCACTAATGCCTCACAACAAGAAAAGTCACTGGTTCGAGTCCGGGCTGGGCCAGTTAGCAGTTCTGTTTGCATGTTCTTCCTGTGTTCCTGTGGGTTTCCTCCTGGTGCTCCGGTTTCCTCCCACAGTCTAAAAACATGTACATAAACGAATTGTAATAACAGTCACAAGCACTTAATGCATGCATAATGAATCTGGAATAAACTGGTCTTCAGTTTGTGACCGTCAAACACTCCACCCCCTCCCCCACCCGCTCCAAAGTATAAAACTGGGGGCTCTCGAGAAATACCTGATCTCGTATCGCTCCTAATGCTCATTGACCAGGCGGAAACCTTGGGCTCATCTATCTCCAAGCTCAGGGTTCTCTCCCGGGACAGCATGCCAAACCTGCTATTGTAGTTGAGCATTATCTAAGTGTAAACTCTTGAATGATGGATGATAATAAATTAGCATTTAAATATAATTCTTTTTTCATATTTCTAAAATTCTAATCTCATTACATTCGATATAAAACTGTAATAACTTAGTTCAAATGCACATTTGTAAATAAACATACATTTTTGTAAACAAAAAATAGTATGATAAGCCAGCCTGATCTCACGAGGAAACGTATGTATTTTACGTTTTGTCAGTTTAGTGGCTAATTCGTATAAATTCGTACGAGTTCAGTCGTATGAAAATGTACAATTTTAAAAAGGAGGCGTGGCACCCAACCCCACCCATAACCCCAACCGTCATTGGGTGATGAGAAAATAATGCTAAATTGTACGAATTAGATCGTACGAATTCATAAGAATTAGCCACTAAATCAAAAAGTTACGAATTGCCATGAGATAAGCCGTTGCCGTTGGATAAGCACAAAAATGTAAAATGTAAAAAAGTGTGGTAATGATAACCATCTGACAAGCTAATCCAGCACAAATTAGTGCTTGAAATGTCACTAAAATGCAGTATTTGAACCTTGAATAATTACAAATAGGTCCACCTTTTGAGAAAAAAGAACCACCCATTTAAATAGGCTGGCTACAGGCCTGTAAATAGTATCTAAATTACAACTTTTTTATATTTAATTGGAAATCAATACCTTCAGTAGTTAAAAAATGCTTCTTAACATTTTTACGAATGCATATTAAATTTAATCTCAATTTCATGCCATAAAAAGTATGTAATATACATTGAATATGTAATTTTTCCACAGTTTTTGGTCATTATTTGATGAATGGTCTACACTACTCAAAGCAGGCTGGTTTAGGAATGTCACTATGTTTCCTGTCCTCTAACATTGTTTGTATAAGTAGTTTTGGAAATAAATGCTCTGAATGACTGTTGCATTGAGTAAGTAGCAATCTAAAGCTCTTCAGCCATCTTCTCTGGATTCATCATTGAGATTCTAATGTGGGAGATGTGCATCGCTTTAGCTGAATCATTGGAGTGGCTCTTGTCATAACAGGCACACAAAAAACATGTCAAGATGTGTTCTGTGCTGCACACAGGATATGACAGTGTTATCAGATGAGGTGAATGAGTTCGTATTTCACAGTCATATAGGGAAGAATCACTACAGTGCTCCGGTTTCCCCCACAGTCCAGAAACATGCACTAGAGGTGAATTGAATTGACTAAATTGGCTGTAGTGTATATGTTTGAATGCAACTTCCCAGTGTTGGGTTGAAGCTGGAAAGACATCCGCTGCGTAAAACAAATGCTGGATAAGTTGGCGGTTCATTCCGCTGTGGTGACCCCTGAATAATAAAGGGACTAAGCCAGAAACAAAATGAATGAATGAATTGGCTGTAGTGTATGTGTGTGAATAAGTGTATGGGTGTTTCCTAGTACTGGGTTGCGGCTGGAAGGGCATCCACTGGGTGAAACATATGCCGGAATAGTTGCCGGTTCATTTTGCTGTGGTTACCCCTGATAAATAGGAGACAAAGCTGAAGTAAAATGAATGAACATTACATTATGGCCAGTTGCTGTCTGTTTTGCTTAATAAGGAAAATGCATGTACAAGTTTGGTTTCTGAATGCATTCAAGATATCAGTTAATAAAAGTAGTGGACGACGTACACAAATTAAAATAAAGTATTATTCCATTATAATTATATCATATTTTTCAATATTAAAGTAAAAAAAAGAACTTATTTTATTTACTTATATAAAAAAATAAAAGTACTGAAATACCAAAACGTTCATACGATATGAGAAGTCATGTAACAACACATTCACACACTCAACCTCATTTAGAATCAGAAAATCATTCAAAAAAATGACTTTTGCTGCTTGTTCAAACTACTTATTAAACATGTTTTGAAACAACACAATTCTTAAGGTTTTTTTTTGGATAACTAAAAGTTTTATGTTCAATCCACTTAATTTTGATAGATTTGTGTGGAACCCAACAATTTGTCATGTGTTTACTGGATTCATTTATGGAAGACTCGCTCTTAACAGATCATTTGAATCAGCGAGTTGTTAACATGTCAAGTCATGATTCTGAATGTTCCATGACAGTCTTATGAACACCCCTTCAAGTAAAGTATCACTGTGCAGACTTTCAGTCTCTGCATGGTGTGTACATAGAAAAAATATTCATTGAATTTACACAAGGATATGGTTGCAAACAATTTATTTGGGCTGAATTTAAACAAATTAAGTTAAACATTACTAAATTTAAGGGCGGCATGGTGGCTCAGTGGTTAGCACTGTCACCTCACAGCAAGAAGGTTGCTGGTTTGAGTCCCGGCTTGGCCAGTTAGCATTTCTGTGTAGAGTTTGCATGTTCTCCCCGTGGTGGCATAGACTTTCACTGGGTGCTCTGGTTTTCCCCAGCAGTCCAAAGACATGCTTTGTAGGTGAATACAATTAAATATATTGGACGTAGTATATGTGTGTGCGTGTGCGTGTGTGTGTGTGTGTGTGTGCGTGCGTGCGTGCGTGCGTGCGTGTGTGCGTGTGTGTGTGTGTGTGAATGAGTGTGTATGAGTGTTTCCCAGTGCTGTGTTGTGGCTGGAAGGGCATCCTCTCTGTAAAACATATGCTGGAATAGTTGGTGGTTCATTTCGCTGTGGCGACCTCTGAATAAAGACTACAGCCCTGCTCACACTGTGAGATTTCAGCCATGGTTTTGTCATGTGAGACAAATTTGGGAAATGCTCAAAGATTTCTGAAATCCTTGGCTAAAATTGGTGATCTTTGATCGTTGGTTTGACATGTTCACTGACAGCCGCTTAAAGCCCGTTGCGATCATATTTTTCCTCCGATGAAGTTCTGGCAGTGTCAGAATATTTCAGATACAACAGCTGCGATGAGCGTCAATCCAAGAACCAATAGGAGCGACAAATTTGATGACGCAATCCATATGCGTCTTCATTGTCGTTCAGTCTGACTTTATGACAGCTGAGATCTTACAGTGTGACATGGGAGCCATGTTCGTGCAGTCTGACATGCTACAATCGTTCAGGATTATAAAAAATCACACAGTTTGAGCTGGCCTTAAGCCGAAGAAAAATTTATGAATGAATTACTACAATTTATTATTATTATTATTTTTTTATTATTCAGCCCATATAAATTGTTTTCAACAATTTAAATACTTTTTTTTAGTGTATAGCATTATCCCTGTGCCTTCTGAGGCCAAAGGAGTGATATTTACACATCTTTTATCCATTACAAATGTATGTGCTGCAGTAATGACAGTATTTGCGACCGTAGTTGTTTAACTAAATTGCCGATAATATAGGTATGATTGAAATGTGTGAGCGCTATGATGGAGTGTCCCAAAACGCTGCAGGCTGCATCATTCCAGCATAGTGGTTTGTAAAATGGATGTGTGTATATTTTATCTGACCACTACACTATAACATATCTGCTGAGACGCACAGAATAACAGTGACATTTTGCAGTGATATGCATCTCTCTCCAGCAGCGACAGTGGCTTTCTCCGGCAAACGTTCACACTCTCCATTAAATTCCACTTGCAGCCATTGGCTTCCCAAATCTCGTGACCAGTGCATTTCCCCAGCCACATATTCTAGACGCTGCATGCTTGTGGCTATGTTTTGACTGATTCACACCTCCTAATAAGTGCTTGAGGCCCTCTTGTTTTACTTGTTTTTGTGTCTTGCCATTTATATTAGTAAGTTCACCTGTTTGCACCATCGAACAGATTGAAAAATTCAGCCAAATAGCATGTCTTGTAATAAGCCCATTTGCTCTTATTAAGGTGTTGAAAGAGGTTATGCATTGATTTCTCAAGGTTATTGTGGTGTATATTGATTTTACCCTCTTACCGCGTTCATTTAAAGCCTTGTGCGGTTAAAGTTCATGCTTGAACTTCTCAATAATGAACCTCTAATAATCTTTATTGTAGTCTTTTTTGGAAGTCTCTCTTTTGCACGAGTGGACACAAACAGATGACACACACTTCAGAGCTTTTTTTTCGGGATTATTTTTCCTTTTATCTCAATATTTGGGAAGATCATTCAAGTGTGCTGCCCAGTGTCTATGAAATTCAAGAGCGCTGTCATTTCCTGGAACGTATTATCTCTGCATAGTGCATAATGTTTCTTTTTTGGTTCTTTAAGAAATAGACAAATATATATCTTTAAAAGGTCACTAACTCAAAGCACACACACAGCTGTTGGCGGAGCACTCGAAAGATAAAGTGGCGAACACAAGGCGAAGGAATTATCATCCATCTTAACAGTTGGGAGCAGGTTCAAGGGTCAGTGTTCAGGGAACAAAGCCTGTTTTGATGAGAATTGTGGAAGAAAAAAGATATCTTTGGTGCTCTGGAATAAACGCAGCACCATTTTGCTTTTATTCCAAGGTTAATGCGGCCTATAATTACAGCTCCACCTACAGTATTGTTGAGAGAATCCAGGGTCGTAGCTCAGGTGGCCATGCAGTCTCTTGAGAGGCTGTCTTACACATCAGCAACAGATGTACAGGCTTTTATGTGTCTGAATTCAAAATTGACCCAGTCTTGAGTGGGCATGGGCCGGTATAAGATTCTGACGGTATGATAACCTTGCATAAATATTCACTGTTTTGCGGTATTGTGATTACTGCTCTAAAATATATTCTTTTTAAATGCCTGGGTAAAAACAAACACTTTTTCCCTTTTGAACACAGTATATTTTATTTTGAGAAACATTTATAATATTTTGGTACAGTAAACGTGTCAGGCTAAATGAATTATTGACTTCTTCCGTCTTCATTTGTTTCAAAAACAGATTTTTTTTTACAATTTAAAACAGCATCTTTTCTGCTGAAGATACTGTTGTCCTAAAAAACAAACAAAATAAAGTAAATAAAAAATCATACACATACAGTTGAAGTCAGAATTATTAGCCCCCCTGTGTATTTTTTTCCCCCAATTTCTGTTTAACGGAGAGAAGACTTTTTCAACACATTTATAAATAAAATATTTTTAGTAACTCATTTCTAATAACTGATTTATTTTATTTTTGTCATGATGACAGTAAATAATATTTTACTAGATATTTTTCTAGACACTTCTATACAGCTTAAAGTGACATTTAAAGGCTTAACTAGGTTAATTAGGGTAACTAGGCAGGTTAGGGGAATTAGGCAAGTTATTGTATAATGATGGTTTGTTCTGTAGACTATCGGAAAAAAATATAGCTTAAAGGGGCTAATAATTTTGTCCTGAAAATGGTTCTTAAAAAATTAAAAATTGCTTTTATTATAGCCGAAATAAAACAAATAAGACTTTCTGCAGAAGAAAAAAATATTATCAAACATACTGTGAAAATTTCCTTGCTCTGTTAAACATCGTATGGGAAATATTTTAAAAAGAAAAAAAAAATTCAAAGGGGGCTAATAATTCTGACTTCAATTGTATCATAGCAACGGTATTGCAGAGAATTTTGACTGATTTAAAACCTTGACTTTTCCAAACTGTGGTATACTTTGAAAATGGTTATCGTCCCATGCCTAATCTTGAGAAATAAAGTGGTAATGCACTGCCTTTTAAAATATATTTTGTCCACTTCCGACATTTCCATGTAGTCATTTAGCAGATGCATTTGTCCAAAGCGACTTACAACTGAGGAGCGATTCAATACACACAAAAAGTGCTAAATATACAAACAAACTGTTGCTTACATAATGATTTTTCAAATAGATATCTTTTCAAATATCTATATTTTCTTTTTACTTTAGGTAATGACCACATCAGAATACACAATTTAGATTAGGTAGATAAGTGTGTGCTCCGGTTTCCCCACAAGTCCAAAGACATGTGCTAGGTGAATTGAGTAAGCTAAATTGTCCGTAGTGTACAGTATATGTATATGTCCTGGTTCTCCAGGTTAGGGGTTGAGTGTTGGGCTAACGACCCACCTCGTAAATATTAGATGTTACGAAACACCAACATGGTGTGGCTAAGTATCAAGTTCAATATAAATGGCCCTGGGAGTAAGTAAATAAATAAGATAGGAGTGGTGGTTCGTAGATTTGACAGGCCTTATGAAATACATTTTTTTATCTCCTGAATTGATTTTGTTTTCCGTTTACATTTTCCTGGATTCCACTTTAATGCATAGATTATGCTTTAGTAATAAAGTAATCAAAATGCATTCATAGTCTATTTAAATCATGACCCTTATACAGTTTACAAGTCATTTATGGAAAATTGTAATAGTAAAATACTTTTGTTCATTCATTTTCTTTCAGCTTAGTCCCTTTTTTATCAGGGGTCGCCACAGCGGAATGAACAGCCAACTATTCCAGTATATGTTTTACATGGTGGATGTCCTTCCAGTTTTACTGAGCACTGGGAAACACCCATGCACGCTCACATTCACTCACACACTCATACACTACGGCCAATTGATTTAATCCAATTCACCTATAGCACATGCCTTTTGACTGGGGGAGGGGGGGTACTGGAGCACCCGGAGGAAACCCTCGCAAACACGGAAGATTGACCCAGCCGGGACTCAAACCAGTGACCTTCTTGCTGTAAGGCGACAGTGCTAACCACTGAGCCACTGTGCTGCCCCTAAAATACTTTTGTAAAAATAAAAAAGTAAACAACTGTTATTATACTTATATAATTTTTGCAATTACACTTGTTATAATGCCAAATTATTACTCGCTTACCTATAACAATGTTCATAATGCTGCAATCTCCAAGTTATGATGCAAACATGGAAAATGCATTTCTGTTATTTTATTGGCCAGTAAATGAAACTATGGCAAAGAGCAGGCATTTTCAAATGAGTTCAAATGTGTTTTGAAAATTATTTATTGATTTAGTGTTATACATTAAATGTTCTTTAATTTTACGCGATTCTGTGTGTGTTTACAGAATCATAAAAATCCACTGGTATAGCTAACAATTTTGCATATTTATTTATAACAGGGGTGTCTAACACAGTTTAGTTCCAACCCTGTATAGGTTTCAAACAAGCCTGAAGGATTTAATTAGTTAGATCAGGTGTGTTTAATTAAGGTTTGAACTAAACTGTGCAGAGCTGCAGCTGTCCATGAACTGAGTTTGACACCTGTGATTTATAAGATTAGATGCCAGTGTTTAAAAGGACAGCTGTGCCCACCACTAAACTTCGCATGTATGTTAGATAGCCTGCATCCCTAACAAATAGACATAGAAGTAATTTAGTTTAAAAACTTTTAAATACTGATTACATAGCAGATAATCTTAATAGATTATTCATATGTTTATACATAATAAACTCAGACGCTCATACATATTTTCAGAAAATTCACCATTGAATTGTGCCTTGTTTGCTTACCAATCTGCTGTAAATTTAAGATCAATTAAATAAATTTTTATTTCTATAGCGCTTTTGTGATGTAGATTGTATCAAAGCAGCTTAACATAGAAGTTCTGTCAGTCCAGTTTTCAGAGTTGAAGTTCAGTTTAGTTGAACAAAGGACCATTTTCTTCACTCAAAAATGACTTTTGCTGCTTGTTCATACTACTTATTTAAAACAAATTTGAAACAACACAATTATTAACGTTTTTTTGGGACAACTTAAATGTTTTATGTTCAGTCTACTGATTAAGTCAACTTAATCAATTTGTGTTAAGACTGTTGTGGGTCAAATCTGGGCTTCTCTGTCATGATCTGTTTTCTGTTTCAGTTGTTGCCTTTTACAATCAGCGTTGGTGTGCACGCATTACTCACCTGTTGCTCTTTTGATCTGATTCTCTCCACTACACATACTTGCTCTTTATTGAGCCAGATTATTGTGATTACGTGTCTACATACTCTGTGCTGTTTTTCTCAACATTGCTGTTACCAGTTTGTTAGTCTTATCTAGTCCTAAATTGGTTTATTTTTTCGCTTAAATTTTTCCTGGATTCCACTTTAATGGATAGGTTATGTTTTAGTAATCACAATGTTTTCATAATACATATAAATCATGAAACTTATACAATTTAACAGTCATTTATTAAACGTTTTAACAGTAAAATACTTTTGTTTATTCATTTTCCATCGGCTTAGTCCCTTATATATCAGGGGAATGAACCGCCAACTATTCCAGCATATGTCTTACATGGCGGATGCCCTTCCAGCCGCAACCGAGCACTGGGAAACACCCATACACATTCAAATTCACACACACACTCATACACTACGGCTAAGTGAGTTAATCCAATTCGCCTATAGCGCATGTCTTTGGACTGTGGGGGAAACCGGAGCACCCGGAGGAAACCCACACCAACATGGGGAGAACATGCAAACTCCACACAGAACATCTGATTCTCTCCACTACATATATGTGCTCTTTATTGAGGCTGATTGCCAGATTATTGTGATTACGTGTCTACATACTCTGTGCTGTTTTTCTCAACATTGCTGTTACCATTTTGTTAGTCTTGTCTAGTCCTGTCGAAGTCTCGTTCATTGTTTGAGGTCTTACCCGTGATATGCGCAGTCACCCTGCTGTTTTAAGTCCAGCCTCAACCAAAATTCAGCCCTGGCAGTTGATCACCATTGACAGTCCCGGTGAGGGGGGGTCAGCTCGGCCCTAAAAGTACGTCGGCCCACTGGAAAACTGCTCGGTCTGCAAGATGCCCAGTGCACCCCTGGCGCTTGCCAGCTCCAGCACCTACTCTGCTACTGGGGTTTTCTCCTCACCCTGCTCGTTCAGCCCTCCTCGCAACAGAAGTTTCTGTTGCCTTAAAGTTAAGTCTGCATTCTCCACTGATGGCAGGCGAACGGCAGCTGCTTTTGTTCACTCTGAACTATTTAATATCTTTCTTTTCTGTTCTGTTCTGTGTATTCTGCCCTGCCTTGACAAAGACAACATGGAGGAATTACTGGCACTGCACACCATTTTGTCTTATCATTATTTCCCTAAAATAGTGTGACTTTGTGGGCAGAACTTAGCAGGCAGTGGTGCAAAAGTAGGCCTTGATTTTCTCCTGTGGAGGTGAGGTTTAGCCACACTACTGCACATTAAATAGTAAATTGGCTTCCATATAAGCTACTTTTAGACTAACAGTAAAGATTTGAGCTCTGAAACTTAGAGTATATATTTTTATAGTATAGTAAACTCTTATATGTCAAACGATCAGGGGAAATTGGCTTCATGTTGCTCCTTTTAGATAGTGTAAGAAACAGAGCTTTTTTTTATTGATGGCCCAAGGTAAGTTTCTACTGAGGGAAGGTTATGTCGGCTGTATTAGTTGGGAATTGAAGGACCGTGAGCTGATCTGAGGCTTTCTTCTGTCCTGTTTCCCTCTGCCTGTGACAGCTGGGCTCGACTCAGAGGAAGTGAGAATAGATATTGGCAGGAAAGAAGAATGTGCCAGCTTTTCTGTCCACCAATCGTTGGCCACTGGCACGGAGCCTCAGTCGCTGCTTGCATAAAACGATTAGAAGTAAAAAGGGAAATCATTAGGGTATGGACGATTTATGGTTTCTGTTCTAAAATTGACAGCTTCTTTATGCTGTTTAGATTTCGACTGTCCAAATTCAGGTTAGTGGAGACTCATCCATGTTAACTCTGAATGCCCCTGTGTTAATTCGAGAGTGACAACAGCACAAACATAAAACGATCTGGCAAATTGCACTTTCTATTGAAAATTTGCAGCCGTTCCCCTCCTTTACAGTTAAAGCAATGGATTGAAAGCGATTGGCCAATTTTAGAAGAATGAAATCTTTTTGGCTTTAGCCTTAGTGCATTTTGTGTCCTAAGTATGCTGGCTTTTATCATTGCATTTGCTTTTGTTCTGTTGACAGTGCAGTTATTGCTCTTCCATTTTGGCTTGAACAACTATTTGGCTGCATGGATCAACTGAAGGATCAAGCCTGTGTAGTAATCAAAAGCTAGTATTTAGTAATTATCCCCCCTAAATGAACTTTTCTAAATAGTTTTTTGTTTTTTAAACTTGTCCTTACTAAGGCTTTGCAATTAATTGCAATCCCAAAAAATCGCGAGTTAAGCACATGCAATTTTTAAACAGCATAAGGCTGCGATTATATCTATTAATTTATTTAGATTTTTATTCAGAATTTGTTCTCGTGTGCATGATTTTAATATGTTAACCAGCTCACTCCGCACACGATAAAGTTGAGCAGGAGAACCGAATAGGCGAGCAGTGGGAAAGAACATAAAATATGGATTCAGGTCAATATAAAAATGATTTGCCAAAGAGAAATTCAAGTCGTTTGGGAGTATTTTGGATTCAGGATAGAGGATGTGTCACAGAGCAAGGTAATTTGCAAGACTTGTGAAATGATTATTCCAACGAAATGAAGTAACACTACAAATCTGTTCCAACACTTAAAACAGCGTCATAAAAAACCAACGCAATCTCACGGCAATTCGTAATTTTTTGATTTAGTGGCAATTTAGTACGATTTGCTCATCACCCAATGACGGTTGGGTTTAGGGGTGGGATTGGGTGCCACGCCTCCTTTTTAAAATTTTACATTTTCATACGACTGAACTCGATTTGTACGAATTAGCCACTATTCTGACAAAATGTAAAATACTTACGTTTTCTTGTGAGATCAGGCTGAAAAAACTGCATGATCAATGCATGTCGAAAAGTCCATCGAAACAAACAAAAGCACACATCGAAGCCAGACAGACTGAACAAGTATCCATTGTTCAAGCATTTGCAAGCATCGTGCCTTATAAAATAGGATCAAAACTGCACAAAAAAATTCCCGACGCATTCACCTATCATTCATGCAAAGATATGATGCCTGCACACATCGTCAGTAAAGATGGCTTCGGAAGACTAATACAAACACTTGACAAAATATACCAGCTGCCATCTCACACTCATTTCACATGATTTGCTATTCCCGAAATGTCTGAGAACACAAGCTCAAGCAGGTGAAATACTTTGCCACGACCACATATATGTGGTCCAGCAGAACGATGGAGCAGTACATGAGTTTAACGTTCCACTATATTAATGACAACATCCTTCCCAGGAGATCACACTGGAGAAAATATATCTGAAGGTTTAAAAGAAGCTTTAGCATTATGGGGACTTTGTGAAGTGCAACAAGTGTCTATCACCACATTTATTTTATGTTGTCTGTTTTAAAGACAATTTGACTACAGTTTTGTTTATTAAACTTAATATGTTATTTCATCGTAAAATGTTTTGTTATGCACTTCTTGTGCACTGAATACATTTAGAATGTATGTATGTAGCTTGCTTGAAAAGCAATAACAGTTGCCAAAATCACAAATAAAATCGCAATCGCAATATTCGTTCAAAAAAACGCAATATTATTACCATAACTCAATGCTTTTTTGTCTGGATTTATTAACCTATTTTAATATTTACATATTATTTATATGTTTATTATACATTATTTGCATAAAATTATATTATGTATTTCTTAGGGATGTGAACCCACACTGGTCTCACAGTTCGGTTCGGTTGAGTTACGATTCTCATGCCAACGATGTTCAGCAAACAGTGCCACGGACACTGACGTTAAACCGTCGTGGTGATCAGCTGATCCATTATAGACAGCGACGCGGAGGAGAAAACTCGCTCTGCAGACACGCTCGTGTCTGGATCCACAAGTAACGTTGTTGTTGTAACAGCCGAGAGAGGAGATAAAATGTTACCTCACAAACACGCCAGCAGGTCAAGGGGAGAGAGAGAGTTTACATCTTTCATATTTTTCCTAGCTGGGTTCTGATGTACTTCCCTGTCAGTGAAATGTTATTTCACTGTGAAACTGTCCAGCAAACTCACAAGCAGTGAATTGTGCACAGTTATCTGCTTTTTAAGTAGTTGGAGCGTTTTTATTACCCCCAGGTCTCCTCCCTCGCCATAGTAAGCTACCGCTATATAACGCATATGAGATAATTCGCGTCAGTACGTAATAACCAATTATGATTATTACTGAACCGATACTGATTTGTTTGCATCTGCATTGCGATGCATTCATGAAACAATTAATTTTGACACTCCTAGTATTTCTTTAATTCTTCCAAAAGCCTAGTTTTAAATCAATATTCAAAATATACAGAAGCATTTATACTATTTTGCTATTTCAAAATAAAAATCTATTGTAAAACCATTTTATAGTCATGTGACCTTAACCAGGAAGTAAAACCACAGACACCAGAAGCCACATGGGAAGGTCAAGGTTAGTAAACTCCTTAAAAATGTGAGATAGTTAAAGCTTTTGTAACATGGCAAGGCTGTATTAGGTTGTCAAAACTATAATAGCGTATCCTGAAGCAAATCTGCTGCTTGTTTCATTTGCTTAATTAACATTTCAAAAACAAAACAATTCTTAGACACTTAGCCAGAAGTTAATTTAATTACGCTCACTCCACTTAAATTGCTACGATGGCAGTTTGCTTAATATGTTTGTGTTGTGTGATTGTGAATAATTTGTTAACAGCTGCAACTTAACATTGGATTTTTAGATGCTAACAGTACATGATGAAATGAAATGTTATTTTTAATGCTGATGACTGTTATTTTTAATGCTAATGCTGATGCTAATCTGATGACTGTTTGGTGTTTATTATTCAGTTATTTAGCATTTCTGTAGATTTTGTGGCTCTGCCATTGTGCTGCAGACTTGCGCTTGTGCTTGGTTTGCGGGTGGTTAGATGATAGCTTTACTTAGCGATTGTTACAGTATTTCAATATCTTGTAGACATTAAGCATGCAAAATTGTTTACTTCACATATTAAAGGTGCAATAGGTGATTGTCTTAAGAAAAAAAAAAATGTTATGTTTTTAGAAAGTCTCTTCACAATCCTGATAGCAGTCATTAAAATAAGTGGTTCAAATGTATTTCTATGTAATTAAATACTATGTAAAAGGTGTAGGACCAAGAAAAGTTCGTCCAATCAAAACATTTGGTGAGAAGCAGTGGCTTTGCATTGTGATTTGCAGGTTAGGACGTAGGCTTTCAGTGCTAGCAGGCTAACATTAGCATTTTCCATGATCTCCTATTGTACATTTAAATACACAATTGCAAAGTAGTATGTAACTAAAAGTTATTCATTTTCATTATTTGAGCTTAATAAAGTTAGAGTTTAATAATTAATAATTAATAATTTAATAATTAAAGAAGTTTAATTAAAGGGAATATATATATATATATATATATATATATATATATATATATATATATATATATATATATATATATATATATATATATATATATATATATACTGTTTATAAATATTTATATATATTTGTATTACGAATGAATGTTACATTTGATCAGAGAAACAAACAAAAAAAAAATTATATATATATATATATATATATATATATATATATATATATATATATATATATATATAAATATATCACCACCACTTTGTTCAACTGTTATATTTTTATCAACCTGAAAACATCCCGAACAAGCAGGTAAACAAAAACAGAGTGGAGTTCGATATTTGCGGTTTAGTTTATTGCTTGCTGTAGTTCACCTAAAAAAGAAAAAGTTGTCATCATTTACTCATCCTCCACTTGTTCCAAACCTTTATGAGTTTATTTCTTCTGTTGAATACGCAGGAAGATATTAAAGAATGAAAAAAAAAAAAATCAATTCCATGGTACAGTATTTTTGTTCCTACTTTGGATGTCAAAGGCTGTTTTTTCCCCAGCATTCTTTAGAATATCATATTTTGTGTTCATCAGAAGAAAACAAACTCAAAGTTTAGAACTAATTAGGAGATGAGAAAATTGTAATTTGGGTGAACTATGCCTTTAACATGCCTTTTTTCAGCATCCATTAAGTTACATTTGCATTAAATCACTCATTTATTGTTAATCATTGTGATATGTTTATTGCAATATGCATATTTTACTTTTTCTTTTTTCTTTTTTTATTGCACAGATCTAAGATCATTTTTAACAGTTGAGGTTTGTTTTTGTCGCTCTGTTACAAGGTACTGTATATGCAAATAATACAGCATTTTTCATTTCAACCTTACCATCCCATATTTCTTTTAATAATATATTCTCCTTTTTCAGAAAACAATTCCCTAAGTAAAACTGTGATTTAATTTTTCTAGTTGTTGTCGCCCCTATATGCTTGACAACATGTCACATTGTCTAGATTGAGTGTGTAGGTAAATAGATAAACCTAAAATTAAACAATTTGTTTGTTGTCTTGGGAGAGCCGTTATGGTGCTAAGTAAAGGAAAGGAAAAATGGTGTGAGGCCATTAACATATTTTATTAACACCGAGAAATGGCTTTACTGCGAAGTTGACTTAGTGCTTGGCTGCTTCGGATTCCTGGGAGAGAAAGTCTGAGGACTTAAAACTCCCAGAGTACAAATAATAGAGAGGGTTTCTGCCCATTATCCCAAATGTCCTGTTCTTTATGTGTCCTCTCGAGAGTGATGCAGATGAGAGCAAATCTACAGGGTTTGCATAATAGCAACTGAACTTACTTTGGCCTTTACCATTTTGGCGGTGTGTGTTATCACATTCTGCTAGGATATGTCTCTGGAGGGGGCCATTTTTAATGCAAGACAAATGCCATGTGTAAAAGAAGTTGGGATTTGTCCATGAAACAGGCTTTTTTAGACCCTGGGAACTTTAAGGTTTGAGGCAAGCATGTAGAAGCAGGGCTTTCTCTTTAGAAGCTGTTAGGGATGTGGCGATTCATCTTACTCACGATGCAATACGATTCATGATACTAATCTCACGATTCACGATTTAGTCACAAGTTTTTTTTTTACAAATTTAAAAAAATATATATTTTTTAATAAAAATTATTTGAGACAAATTTCAGGGGAATTGATTTTTTTTTATCAAATTCTGCACATTTTTTTTTTTACAAAATAAAATCTTTTCTGCAATAATTAAATTGGAGTTTTAAAACAAAATCAAAATACAAAAAGTGAATGATACAAACTAAAGAAGACTATAAACAATCTAAAACTTTGACTGTGCAGCTAAATTACAAATTTAAAATGAATTCCAAATCATAAATGCTTCACTGTCATAAAATACTGATTATAATATATAATATACAATATAATAAGCAAATTATTAAAAGATGCATAAACTAAATTGAAAAAGATATGGTAAAAAAGAACAATCTAACACCTGGTTCTGAAAAAAGCACAGTTTTCTCTTTCAGTCTGAAGTCATCTTCAAAAAAAAATCACTGATGCACCATGTGATCTCCATAGCACTCGTCAGAGCAAGCGGAGCTGCCAATCCTCCGGTGACCATGGTTTGGCCTATTATTAGCTTTTTGCGTATAGACGTCTGTGACAGTAGTTTTTCACTGTGCTGCATCATATTCGTTGTTCTGATAGTGTATGTAAACGTCTTTTTGCAGTATTAGTTTGTGTTTGTTTGGCGCACCTCACCGCTGTCATTTTAGCTCATGTAAACACAGCGCCCCCTCTGTTCGAAACATGTATCGCGATTCATTCAACATTTCTACCGATTTGAATCATCACATATTTGACGATTTTCGACTGGCTCACTGTGAATCGTTACATCCCTAGAAGTACACTGTAAACCTTTCAACACTAAATACAGAAAAAAGTTCTGTCTGTTCATTAACACGACAACAGTATTTTGAGGGAAAATGCAATCTTTTGAAAGCAGGTCTCTGTGTAAATTACAAAAATATGAATGAACAATATAGTGATTTCATGCGTATGCATTTAGTCTATTAGCAATAGCGAACTGGCATCCATAATATATCATTTTTTCATTGATCATTCAATGGGGATAATTTTAAAATTTGTCTGTTTGCAAAACCTTTCCAAAAATAAGAAAAAATTTAAAAACTGTCACACTTTATTTACAATTATATACAATTTATGTTATAAACAAACCATTATCAAACCATATAAGGCCCTGACAACACAAACCAGTTTAGTTTATCGTGCTGTGTTTTTACGAGATTTAGCGTTCTTTCCACAGTATCAGGGAATTGAAACCAAAACATTTTGAAAATTCTGGGCAGGGTAAATATTTTCACAAACAATTTACGGCAGTGTTTCCCAACCCTGTTGCTGGAGGCACACCAACGGTACATATTTTGGATGCCTCCCTTATCTAAACCATTCATTTTAGGTTTCAGAGTCACTTTTAATGTTCAGGTATGTTTGAATAGGAAGAGGTTGAAAATGTGTACTGTTGGTGTGCCTTTAGGATCAGGGTTGGGAAACTCTGGTTTACAGTGTGGTTTTGTGGCTATAGTTCTAGTTTACTATGTTTGTCTCCTCATGAAATGTTTCTGCTCAAGTTTCATAGTGTGTGCTGATTTTTTTTTGTTGTTGTTTATGGGCCAACCCAGCTTTATTCAAAAGCAAAAAGCTCACACCAAAAGCAAAGCATCACATCACTTGTTACTCGCTCAAGTTTACTGTTTTTCTCCTCAAGCTAATTTTCAGCTCGAGTTGAATTATTTGAAATTGTGTGATAGACACGATCGAGGCAAATTCTGTGCATTTGTAACAGGATCATTTTAAGTATATTGATTTCACTATATTTCCCTCCTGTTTAGTTGCTGTTAATTTAAAAGTGTTTTGCGTTCACAATATAAATGTAAAAAGAGTCTGTAAAATGACAGTGGTTTCACCTCTTCTCCCCCTTGGGGTTAACCTCAAGGTGGTATAGTCCAAGCAGCCATACCTGTTGCACTATTGTTTGAGCGGTCTTTTCCACCTTTTTGCTGAACTGAAGAGGTATGCTATACCTGTTCCACATTGAACATTAGCACTGGTTGTAAACACACACACACAAATATATATTTAAGTTTGAGTTTAATCATATGTTTTATTTATTGATGTAAAAACAACTTGTTATATTGTAGAATGTTATTTTTGTTGACAGTGTACATTTATTGGTATGAGCTGAAGCTGCCGATCTGTCACAAACTTAATAACATTCTCTGTGCAGACTCAAAATGGTGTCCTCTCGTCATTAACGACACAACACAACGCAGACCAAAAGAACGTACGGTTACACATTCATTCATGCCATGCGACAGAAATTCACTTCTGTTCACACGTATGCATTGACTTTGTATGAAATTTTCTTGTGAGAATACTTAATTTTGCTTTTGATGTGAACTCAGCATAAGGCTTTTATCATAAGCCTGTTGATTCTGCATGCAGGTGACAGCGCATCACAGTGCGTTTTTATGTGGATTGAGATTTTATTTATTTATTTTTTTTTAAATGAAGGTCGGAAAAAATCAGTTTAGAAAAATATCCATGTATGTGCAGACATGGCCTAAGACTATTAGCTCAATTAACTACTAATTAGCTGTTTTTAGTACTTAGTAAATTGTTGGGTTTAGGCATTGTGTAGGATTGTAGAATAGGATCATGCTTTACCAATACTAATAAATCACAGATATCTTAATAATTGGCAGGTAATGAACCACTTAAACTAAAGGGACTAAAAAACTAAACTTTTCTGTTTTTAAATGCATTGTTGGTATGTTAACATTTTTTTTCTGTCATAAGCAGGCTTATTACAGTAAATTGACTAAAATAATTTGTTACTGGACATCAATGTTGTGGCTGGTGAGGTAATGAATGAATATAATGACTGCTATATACAGTAATAAATGCTTCTACTAAACCAGATACTCACAATAACTAGAAAAAAAATAGAAACCTACTTTAAAGAGGCTTTACTGCATTAAGGGAGCAATTTAGGTCAGGTCAGTTTAGGATTTTTTTTTTTCAGATCTATGATCAAATTACACTTAATGCAGTTACATTATATCTAGCAGATAATGCCATTAGTTCCACGGATCTTTTCTAAACCTGTAACTGCTGTAAAGCGTGCGTGTTGTTTTCTCAGTTGAAGGATGAGTAATGATTCGGATCATGCGCAAACCCTCAGGACTGCTGTCCCTCGTCATGACAGACCAGTATTGATGACATTTTAGTCCCTAGCTTTACTTTTTTAGAGCATCAGCAGGAGACGAGCTGTTTTCGCTTAGACAGGCATCATGAGCAATTTCTCCACAGCATTACCTTGTGTTACGCTGTAAATATGGATTGTGCGGCTTGTTTATCATTGTTATACTTGCTTGAAGATGTATAAATTGTGCCCTGTCGCTGTCATTGTGTTTTACTGTTGGTCATTCGGTCAGATTGGAGAAGAACATCTTATGATTCTCTCCATCACCATCCAGGATTTCTGCCACTGTTGGTCCTCAGAGGCATCATACAAATAAGATTTGAGTGAAATGGGCTTATAAATAAAAACTAAAACAAAGAAAATGTACATAGTAAAAGTTATTTCAGGAAATGTTATGAAGCTCATTTTGTGATGCATGCATACAGTATATGAAGGTAGTACATTGGTACCAATCAATATTAGAATAAAAAAATGGTTTGATATCATCCGTTATCAAATAGGATTTGTATTATTTTAGCATGTTTATGTGTTATATTTTATTGTTAGTTTTTATAGTTATTGTATACACTACCGGCTAAAAGCCTGTCCAAGTTTTAGGAACAACAAATAATAACTTGACCTCTAGTTGATCATTTGGTATCAGAAGTGGCTTATATGAAAGGCAAAGGCCTCTAGATTACGATTATTTTACCAAAATAAAATATGATCATGTTATGATTTTTAATTATTTAATTAGGACAGTAAGTTCTGACTTTGCTTAGACAAAAGTCTTGTCACTTAACAGAAATAATGTACAGTATAGAATATAAAGTCATGGTGCAGCGGAAAACGAATTCATCTTGTGTGGCTCATCTGGAATGGCAAAGAAAGTGTTCTTGCAGGACTCCTAGAGTTCATCAAGATTCTTTGGATTCATCTTCAATACCTCCTCCTGCGTATTACACCAGACATGCTCAATAATGTTCATGTCTGGTGACTGGGCTGGCCAATCCTGGAGCACCTTGACCTTCTTTGCTTTCAGGAACTTTGATGTGGAGGCTGAAGTATAAGAAGGTCATTTATTACATATTTAGAGGTCATTTATTTATAAAGGTATAACGTGAAAATATACGTTTTTATGCAATTTAGCCTAAGGATTTTTATTTATTTATTTTTGTCCACTATGAATACAGAATGTAATTAAATGTGTGATTGGAGCGGAAAGGCACTTCCACTGCCACACCTTCTTTTTCTGTAAATATATTCTGAAAAATAGAGTAACATTGTTCCAAAGATACAAATCAAAAATAAATCACTCTCTGTCTGGCTTGGGGATTTTTGATTTTGTTACACATGTCGCTGTTTTGCTTGCTGGGAAAGCAGCTTTTAGATTATTAAGGCAGGAGGGAGTGAAAGAGATGAAAACATCCTAATCCACAAATTGACGTCAGGCTGCATAGACCAAGGCAGAGGAAATGGGAGAAAACATATAGCAGATTATTTCCCATCATGCTCTCTGGCTGAGAGTGTCCCTAAGAGGAAAAACAACAGCTTTATGTTTTCTCGGGGGTTGCCCTATTCACTTATGAGGAAATACTGAATAAACAGTCTGAATGTATTTAAATGTGCTTCCTGCAAGCTTTTTAAGTGAATGCTTGAAAATTGTGTTAAAATAATATTGTTATGGCAATAAAACCATTACTGTGCAATGAAAACGGTTCTAATTTGCATGTTAAATGCACAATATTTCTGACACTTTCATGACATTTAATTTTCTCAATTATCTATGATGTTAATGAAGGCTTTTTGCACAAGTATTTTAAGCTGTTTTGTTACAGAAAATAATGTATGGCAAGGTTTACATTGTTAGGTATTGAGGCTAATCTTATTGCATTAGAAAAAAAAAATGCTTCTGATGAGAATGTTTCAGTGGAGAGAACTGTACAAGCAAGTAAAATGCTGGGTTTTATGGCTTTATTCTGTTAAAGACGCTAATTGGTGTGATTTGAATTGGATTCTGGCTATCTTCTGCTTGTGGTTAAAGGGCTCTATTATTTTGAAAGAGCTCACTTTTGCATTTTGAATTGGATTCTGTTTTCCTGGTTGTCTTTGGTGAAGGAGCAGCATTGAATTAAAGGTTTGTGTTGATATTTAAAGGTTCCATAGAATGAAAATATGGAAATACATAGACACGGTCGAATAATAAGAGCTAGGTACCATTGTTTTCTTGTTCTCGTGTGAATTCCATACGTGTAAACTCTTTGTTAAAAGCAGGCCAATTCGAGCAAAACCCTGACTGTGACAATCCACACAGGATCATTCATATGCATGCCCCCAGGCTGCCTTTGATTGGCTACAATGTGATTACAGCAATGATATTTGCCTTATTATTTTTTATTTTATCTGAATTTTATGTTGGGCTCTAATTTTGGAAACGGGACAGGCTTTAAGGAAGAATAAGCAGACAGCCATGCATGACTATGAAATAGCTCATCTGTTCACAGCTCATCAGAAGGCAAAATAAGGATTATAATGTCACCCCAAAAAGCCATACATTCTGTTTAAATGTATCATTTGTTAGTTTAATGTGTATATTGTAAAATTTGCTGCATATGTTTGTAATGAGGCAACAGATTCATGTGCACATATATAATGAAGCCACAAACACACGTTAATGCCAGAATATAAGTGGTCTGTGTTTTCATGCATGTTGCACAAACATACAAATTACAACTCTAAATACAACTCAATTTAGCTTGTATTTCATCCACAACACAACTCAGGAGCAAAATTGGTTTCTGGTGGCATAAAGATAGCTTACTCGCTGCTTCAAGGTGAAATAAACTGGAAAAGATATTAAATTAACAGGTAATCTACTCAATTTGTTCAAGTAAACATCTCCAGGCACTGACATGAGCTCCAGAATGTCAAAGCAAAGCTCATTAATATTCACAACCCTTCTAAATATGGTCAAATTGGAGCTTTTTATCCCATGTAGTAAATTATATGGGTCTAAATATTTGTAAAAAAACAATTCTGGAGAATTTTATTGACATTTCCACTGAAGCGATTTTTGTGTAGCTGAAAACAGCAGCACTCATACAGCTGTCGGAGCACTGTCAAGCGCTCATGGCATTTAAAAACTGCAGCACATCCATTGAAAACAACAGAAAAAACTACAAAAAACAATCAATCAGCTTGAGAGAAAATGCTAAAAAAATCTCCTTAAATCACATTGATTCTATGTAGATATCAGAAAACTATTTCATATATTGTATTTAATAGGGAATCATCCCTCATGGTTTGAGTTTTGAACATTATGTATGTTTATATAAATTGGTGAAATCCTGATTTTTATTCATTTTCCTGTTTAATCACTTTGTGTTTTGAATTAGATTCTGTTGGTGATATGTTTTTATTCATTTATTTATTTTCAATTGAGGTCCAGGTTGATGTTTACTATATTAAAAAATAATGTTGCTTCAAACTCTTATGAATATTCATGGTCACGTTTCCCTCTGATCGGCGTAAATAATGTATGGAATAGTACGTGTTTGCACAGCTTTGATAAAATCCTGCACGATTTCATCGCCGCCAGCTGTAATCCATTCTTTGTGAAAGAAAAGAACAACAAATGCAAAGCAATGCAGTGAGCAATCAACCCAACACTATAGCGATTTCTCAGCGCTGTTCTGATGCAGAGGAGGCTTTCTGGATTTAGGTTAGAAACAGCGTGACTCAGACGCTGGAGGCTTATCTGTTCGGTGTGGGACATCAGAGGCAGATCAGAGGTCACCGACCTAGATTCAGGACATATGGTATAAAGAGTTTGATTAACCAAATGTACTAAAATTAACCAGCATATTAACCAGCATATTTAAAAGCAATTTTGCTAGAAGGAAAGATTCAGATGATTTAACTGGATGTGAACAGCAAGTTTTAATCACACATTGCAGCTTTCAGGATTTTAAAAGGTTTGTCAAAAAAAAAAAATTTATTTACTTTGTTCCTTTCATTTTAAATGCAAACTTCTCTGGGAGGAGGTTAAATAAAGGATGGGTATGAATCAAATCCGACAGATTATTTATTTTTAGATTAACCTTTACTTTGCTTTCAAGTTTTTAAAGATTGTCCTGGTTGCATTCAGATGATATCAATTATTTATAATATCGGATTAGGTAAACAGTTAATAATCGAATACCACAAATCTCTTTGTGGGTTTCACTGTATACATTTATCTAGCTTACTCTGTTAAAACCTACACATACGCTCACCAGCCACTTTATTTGATATACCTTACTAGTACTGAGTTCGGCCCACTTTTGCTTTCAGAACTGCCTTAATCCTTCACAGCATAGATTTAACAAGGTACTGGAAATAATCCTCAGAGATTTTGGTCCATATTGACATGATTGCATTACGCAGTTGCTGCAGATTTGTCCGCTGCACATCCATGATGCGAATCTTCCATTCAACCGTATTCCAAAGGTGCTCTATTGGATTGAGCTCTGGTGACTGTGGAGGCCATTTGAGTACAGTGAACTCATGTCATGTTCCAGAAACCAGTCTGAGGTGATTCGCGCTTTATGAAATGGGAGGTTATCCTGCTGGAAGTAGCCATCAGAAGATGGGTACACTGTGGTCATAAAGGGATGGACATTGTCAGCAACAATACTCAGGTAGGCTGTGGCGTTGACACAATGCTCAATTGGTACTAATGGGCTCAAAGTGTGCCAAGAAAATATCCCTCACATCATTACACCACCACCACCAGCCTGAACCGTTGATACAAGGCAAGATGGATCTATGCTTTCATGTTGTTGATGCCAAATTCAGAGCTACCACCTGAATGTTGCAGCAGAAATCGAGACTCAACATACCAGGCAACGTTTTTCCAAACTTCTATTGTTCAATTTTGGTTAACCTGTGCGAATTGTAGCCTCAGTTTCTTGTTCTTAGCTGGCAGGAGTGTCACCCAGTGTGATCATCTGCTGCTGTAGCCCATGCGCCTCAAGGTTCGACATGTTGTGCGTTCAGAGATGCTCTTCTGCATACCTCGGTTGTAACGAGTGGTTATTTGAGTTATTGTTGCCTTTCTATTAGCTGGAACCAGTCTGGCCATTCTCCTCAGACCTCTGGCATCAACAAGGCATTTGCGCCAACAGAACTGCCGAACACTGATTATTTTCTCTTTTTCAGACCATTCTCTGTAAACCCTAGAGATGGTTGTGGGTGAAAATCCCAGTAGATCAGCAGTTTCTGAAATACTCAGACCAGCCCGTGTGGCACCAACAACCATGCCACGTTCAAAGTCACTTAAATCACCTTTCTTCCCCCATTCTGATGCTGTTTGAACTGCAGCAGATCATCTTGACCATGACTACATGCCTAAATGCATTGAGTTGCTGCCATGTGATTGGCTGATAAATTTGCATTAACAAGCAGTTGGACAGGTGTACCTAATAAAGTGGCCAGTGAGTGTATACTCTCTTTTTACATTACTTTGTAGATCCGACATTAATCAAAATCCTCCAACAAGCCTTGATCTAAAATGCAGATTGATTTACTCCTTAAACCTAATAAACTAATGTAGAGATGATCTGAGTTTGAACTCCAGCCAACTGGTGTTTATTAGTTTGTGCTGTACGTGGAGCGGCTGTTTGTTGTTGCTGTATCTGTTTGTGTTTTTTTTATTTTTTTTATTTAAATGAAAGTTATTGAACATCTGGTTGAGAGCTGTGGTAGACATCTGTCATCTGATCCAGAAGCAGATTCTCTCTCTCTCTTTCAGTCTCTCGAGTAATTCTCAGACACATTCTGTTAGGAAATTAAATAAGTTGTTCTGTTTCAAGTGAATAAATCAATTATTACTTCTCTATTTTTCTTGATATATTTGGGATGTAATGGTACGCTGAAGTCACATGTTGTTACTTACCTCGGTTTTATGGTCACGATTTCAGTGCTTGCTTTTTTTCAGTTTATTTTGAATAGGCAGAAGTGTTTTGTCACAATCAGCTACAGAACAGAAGAGCTTCTTGTGATGCAAAAGTACAATAATGCCTCTTTTCTTTCAGGTCTCATTTTATTTCACTCACGCCTGGTACTGGTAAAACATTGGTAACAGCACTGCTTGTAAAAATTATAGATTATCAAAGTAATTTTTGGAGTCGATTCTGTCACAAAAATGTACAGTACAATTGCATTCAAAGTTTAGGTGGTCAGTAAGAGTTTAAAATGTTTTTGTAATGCTGCATTTACATAAAAGAAATTACAATACACACTCACTGGCCACTTTATTAGGTACACCTTCCTACTACCGGGTTGGACCCCCTTTTGCCTTCAGAACTGCCTTAATCCTTCACGGCATACATTCAACAAGGTATTGGAAATATTCCTCAGAGATTTTGGTCCATGTTGACATGATAGCATCACACAGTTGCTGCAGATTTGTTGGCTGCACATCCATGATGCGAATCTCCCATTCCACCACATCCCAAAGGTGCTCTATTGGATTGAGCTCCGGTGACTGTGGAGGCCATTTGAGTACAGTGAACTCATTGTCATGTTTAAGAAACCAGTCTGAGATGATTCGTGCTTTATGACATGGTGCATTATCCTGCTGGAGTAGCCGTCAGAAGATGAGTACACTGTGGTCATAAAGGATGGACATGGTCAGCAACAACACCTAGGTAGGCTGTGGCATTAACACAATCTTCAATTGGTACTGATTGGTCCAAAGTGTGCCGAGAAAATATCCCCCACACCATTACACCATCACCAACCTGAAACATTGACACAAGGCAGGATAGATCCATGCTTTACCGTTGTTGATGCCAAATTCTGACTCTACCATCTGAATGTTGCAGCTTTTAGGTTGTAACGAGTGGTTATTTGAGTTACTGTTGCCTTTCTATCAGCTCGAACCAGTCTGGCCATTCTCCTCTGACATCAACAAGGCATTTGCGCCCACAGAACTGCAACTCACTGGATATTTTCTCACCATTCTCTGTAAACCCTAGAGATGGTTGTGTGTGAAAATCCCAACAACCAACAACCATGCCACGTTCAAAGTCACTTAAATCATCTTTCTTCCCCATTCTGATGCTCGGTTTGAACTGCAGCAGATGTCTTGACCATGTCTACATGCCTAAATGCATTGAGTTGCTGCCTTATGATTGGCTGTTTAGAAATTTGCATTAACGAGCAGTTGGATAGGTGTACCTAATAAAGTGGCAGGTGAGTTCTATCTTAATGTATTCATGTATTTGCAAAGACATAAATGCAATCTTACCCACCCAAAACATGAACAGCAGTGTTTACAAATCATTTTAAGCTTATAAATATTTATAATTTTGTAATGAGATTTCATAGTTGAACTCATCAAGAACAGAGATAAAATCTTTACAGATCAAACACGAGCACCAAAAAACAAATTTAGACATGCAAAGCAGCATTTTATGACAAAAAGATTTGATAAACTGGACATAAAAGTCCCTGTAGTTCAAGAAACACGCTACATGGATCTGACGGATTACTGTGTTTTGCGATTTAAAAGACTGTAGTTTTTTTTTTTTTTTTGACAGAGAGAAATGTTAAAAAGCCACAATTGTCGAATCACGCAACCCCACTGAGATCTTCATTTGCATTCTCTTGTGCAAATAAAAAAACACAAAGCCTACATCTAAGAAACTGTCTAAAAACATTTAAAACCTTTGAAAAAAAGACATAATCTAGATTTTGCAGTCTCTGCGCTTTTACTTTTCGACTCTAATGCAAAACTTTGATCTGTTCTCTATTAATGATCTCTGTTCACAGCTGGACTCTTCGGTTCACTTCGCTTTCTTAAAAGTAAGCATCGTGCAGGAAAGGGTACCATTCCAGACAGACTCGACTTCCAACTTTCCTTCACAGCGCCTTTCATGCAGCTACAAAGAAGATTTTGATTGAAAGACACTTTGCATCTTTTCCCCCCTCCTTTTCTTTCAAGATGTCAGTTTGAAGTTATACAGGAGAATCTGAGGCTCAGGGTGCAATGGCTTCTCGTCCATGCTGTGGCGGATTGCCATGCTCTCCTTCTTTTTTTCTTATCAAGGTGAATATGACATATTTAACACTTTCAAGCTCGCCAGATAAAAAGGAAGAGAATTTCTCTGTGGAGATTGCGTCACGGTAATTCTTAATCTTGCCCCTCGCAGCTTATGCTGGTGTGAGAGAATTGAACGTACTCTGTTGGGGAGAGAAAATAGAGTAGCAGGACTTCAGACTGAAATGAGACTCTTCTAACCCACTCACACTGCCAATGCATTTCCCCACAAGGTCAAACGGGCTGGATGTTTTGCTCTAGGCTTGGATTTTGAACATCTATGTCTCTGTTCGGAATGTTCAGGTTCTCTATTCTTTCTTTGTTACCACATTTATAGTTGTTTTCTAGTCCGGACCGTCTTGTGTTGAAGATACTGTGTTGAATTAGACAGGGTGATTCTGTCACTGAGACCATTGTGTCTTTGTGACTGTAATAATCCTGGACGGAGCCGAAGAGCATCAGCACATCATATTGTGCTGTCAAAAGCTATTTCAACAAAGGGTTTATAAAGAAGAGCGTAGGAGAGTTCGACAATGGCATATGCAGCTATTGAAAAAAATACTAAAAGACCACTTCAAAAGTATTTACCATGTATAGTACATCGATTCTAAACCCATAGACTTTTCAAAAGAATTTATCAACATTCATAACATTTGTTGACATTAGTCTATACAATATATTGAACATTGAACTGCAAACAGTCATGTTGACAGGTCAAATAGGAAATCTTGTCGATGTTTTCTCTCTTTTTATTCCTAACTTGTATAAATTCTGTAGAACACAAAATAAGTTTGTGATTTATTTGGCGATAAGTAAATCATGAAGTTTTAGACCTTATTGACCTTCATTGTGTGAAAAAAACAACAAGATGAGTGAATCTAAGTACAGTAGAATTAAGTAATTCCATGTCTGTTCAATTGAAATGGTCTGCTTCAGTTGATCAAGCACATGACAATTTGAACACCATTGAGTAACACTGAATGTAGGGCCTTATTATACACCCCTGTGCAATAAGGTGCAAGACGTGTTTGGTGCGATTTGTTAACGTTTTCAGGCCAGCGAAACCCTAATTTTCCCATTTTGCGCCACGTTGTTTGAAGCAAATCCATTTATGCCACTTTTGTGGACTCATGGGTGTTCCAGTCCAGAAAGGAGGTGTGTTAAGGTGCATTGTTGGCGTGTTGCTTTTTTTGAGAAACGAAAATAGACTGCGCTACTGACCAGCTGAATGCAGGTCTAAAGTCCAGAGCATGTTAGTTGTACACCTTAAATTCATGCACATTGCTTTGCATCGCAAATATCTTTACAAATGAAAAAGAAATAAAGGATTAAAATGTTACAAAAATATTATTTTCTACATATAAAAAACTCTGCCTGCATTCCTTTTTCGTCTCGGGGGGCTCTTTTCAGTTTAATCACGACAATTTGCTTTTGTATAATGTTAATATTAGCAATATTGTTTATTATATGCATATTTATATTTGTTTTAATAAAACAAGTTTAGATTTATCCACATGTCGGGTGTTGGAGACATCTGCATCACCATATAAGAATAGGATGACTTTGTTAATATTTATTCGTTTTCTGGAAATTAGAACTGAATTTAGAAATGGAACAAAATCTTTGCGCTTAACAAACTAAATTAAATATGTAGACTCATGGATTTCTTCAGTGGAGTGTGTACAATACTGTTTCCTTATCCACAAAAGGAGTAAAGAGAAAGTAAAGAGGCCGAATGGGCTCCTTCTTTATTTGCATTGCAGATGGTCTGTTTCAACGAAATTTCACGGCAAGTCGTAACTTTTTGATTTAGTGGCTAATTCATATGAATTCGTACGATCCAATTTGTACAATTTAGTACGATTTGCTCATCACCCAATGAGGGTTAGGGGTGGGGCTGGGTGGTCCTTCGTACATTTTTGTACCACTGAACTTGTACGAATTTGTACAAATTAGCCACTAAACAGACAAAACGTAAAATACTTACGTTTCCTTGTGAGATCAGGCTGTCTGTTCAACTGTTTTTTCGCTAGTGAAGTGTTCAGTTTTTCCACATACAAAGTTACCATGTAAATAGCAAATGCGCCACAGCGTGACGCAACTGACTCTTAAAGGGAATGGGAGATGATACTCTGATTGGTTTAATGCATGTTATGTTCAAAACACACCCATAACCCATTAAGAGAATAAGGACAACACTGTTAGACCATGTGCTGGGGCACAGAATGTATTTTTCCGTCCTTAAAATAGCAAAAGTGGATTCGGACATGCCCTTAATGCTTCTGCGCTATGCGCTTTAGACTCTGCGTCTAGCTCATAAAAATAGAGCCCATAGTCTTTTGTTCATGTTCTATAAGTGATTAACCCAGAGTTTTAAATTTCTAACTTTTCAGTGGTTTATATCAGAAGATATTGCATGTGGTTAAAGTCTTATTACATGATTGTTAAAGTCAAATATTAAATATTTATCTAGTTTCACACTGACCTGGCGCATGTTCACCACTAAAAACCTAAGCATCGTCTATGAACAGTAAAGCCCGCCTTCTTTTATTTGATTGGCTATCTTAGTTATTTTGACATTGATGAGCACTGTCAGGCAAAATTAAATAAACATGTAACATTTAAAACTTCATATCAACAAACAGCAATTAGTTTCAAATATTTGAGGTCTCAATTTTGGGTCTGATTTATAGCCCTGGTATATGATAATATGCATCCTTTTTCAACAAGTAAAATCATTGCCAGACAAAAAGAGACTCAAATTCTGACTAAACAAAGAATTTGCCCATAACCCAAACAGTCATATTAACAACAACAAAAAAAAAAACTAATACAATTTAAAACTGTTCAGTAGTTTGTATCACAAGATAACCTAAACACATTTTTGTAATGCCTTTGTTCCGCGGCTGTGTCACACTCGGAGGTAGTGGTCAACTATCACTCGCTGTACATGTGATAAGTATATCAAATCAAAACAACTTCTTTCAAATATGAAACATTTATTGTGTTTCACACTGAAGTGTTGCCTGTGCACAGTAAAGCCCCGCTTTCTTTGATTTGATTGGCTATCTTAGTCATTTTGACATTGATGAGCACTGTCAGGCAAAACTAAATAAATATTTAACATTTAATACTTCATATCAACAAACAGCAACATCCGTTTAATTTTTTGAGGTCTCACTTTTGTGTCTGATTTATAGCCCTGTTATATGATATGTATGCATGTTTTTTAACATGTAAATGTATTGCCAGACAGAAAGAGCACGACTCATAATGTCTGACTCAACAAAGACTTTGACCATAATCCACACAGTCACATTAACAACAACAACTACAACAAAAAACAACTCATCAAATACAAAACTGTCCAGTAATTTGTAACACAAGATAACCTAAACACATTTTTGTAATTCCTTTGTTCCGCGGCGGTGTCATGTACGGAGGTAGTGGTCATTTTGAACTCACTCGCTGTACATGTGGTAATTTTATCAAATCAAACTGCATTCAAATATGAAACATTTATCTAGTTTCACACTGAAGTGTTGCCTTTGAACAGTAACAGTGAACAGCCCCGCCTTCTTTGTTTTGATTGGTCATTTTAGTCATTTTGACATTGATGAGCTCTGTCAGGCAAAACAAAAAATTTATTTGAAATATTTAACTTTTAATATTGTAATTCAACAGAGTAGCATCGATTTCAAATATTTGACGCCACAATTTTGCCATTTCCAATTATTGGGAAAGTCTGATTCATAGCTCTAACATATGATAATACAGTGTTTCTCAACTGGTGGGTCGTCGCGGGAACATTTTCAGTGGGTCGCGGAGTGTGTGGTCAAAAAAACAACAAAAGTTTCATTTTTTAACTTATTTTGCTTATACCGGACTTTTATTTTGAAATGCGCGCGCAACAACCGTACCGACTACTTCCCGATAAACATTAGGTGCGTTCGACATTAAGCACAGCTGCAGCCGGTGATCAACGAGATTAGCCGAGCGCAGGCGGGGGCGGAGTTGAAAACGGAGCCGTCAAGCCGGCCACTTCGGGGACTCAAGTTGCTGCAGTCATGATTACCGATCACATGGCGTGATCATTTATTTATTTATTTATCTATTTATTTATTTATTTATTGAAATAACAACAAAAGATATAAAGTACAAATAAAATCAAAATACAGTCTCTACAAACTTCATTTTTAAACAGTAAGGGAATTATGAATTAAAATTAAGTAGCCTACATACAAATGCATCAGAAATAAGGAGGGAAATAAGGGCACATAAAAATGAAATAAATATCCACGAATAGGATTATTTTGAATAATGAAGGCATATTTAAAAAAGCCCTTTAATCCAAAAAGATTGAACAAAATGACCAAAATAAATGAGCTACACTTTCAGTAGAAATTTCCCAGAAAGAGCAGGTACATCAATGACACTTTTAACTTTTATTTCTGCGTAATATGGTTTGACAGAAAATAAAATATTTTAGAATCATATTTTTATATTACATATTTTTATATAACTTAATTTGCTAAGAAATCGTCAGGATCAATGATGATAATTATTGTATTACAAGTCTGTAAGACTAATTTGAGTTAATATTTAAGTTATTTACTAAAATATATCATTTATATCGTTTATGGAGCTAAATACTACGGAGACCCGGAAGGGACGTGATGGTGGAAAAAAAACTGAGTGGGAGAAAAAAAATGGGTGGGAGAAAAAAAAACAGTGATAGGAAAATATATATTTTTAAAAGTTTTTGCGTTCCCTCGCAAAGATGTTTTTCCACAAACACTTTCTCTTCACTTAAGTGAATTCATCAATGAATTCATACATGTCAACCCTCCCGTTTTTGACTGGATTGTGCCGTATTTTACTATTCTATCCTGCTATCATTCAGTATCAGCGAATGCATATGAGCCAACGACTGGTATAAGCGCTGACTGACAGAAGCGCTCCGTATGATAAACTGATCCCAGATCAGTACACACCAACGTTACACCTCTGTTATCAAACAAGTGAGGAGCAGCAAATTAATCTCTCGTTTTTTATTTGATTACAGTGGTGTCAGTGTCACTGTATAATGCACAGATCTATAATGAAAGTATTCCGTTACTTTCGTAACTGTTTGTGCATTAGTTTGCCATTAGGTGTGTTTAAAATAAAACACGCAGTACGGACATGTTTACAAATTATTAAGAGTATTTGTCTTGTCTAAACATACACCCGAATATACCAAAATGCCCAGCAATTTCGCTCCTCTTTAGATGGCGTGTACAGAAGCTGATCTGGGATCAGTTTATCATACGGAGCGCGTCTGTCAGTCAGTGATCAGGAAGTGTTTGTGGAAAATCAGTTTTGCGAGGGAACGCAAAACATCTTTGCGTGCCCTCGCAAAACATTTTTGCGAGGGAACGCAATCTTTGCGAGGGAACGCAAAAACTTTTAAAATATATATTTTCCTATCACTGTTTTTTTTTTCTCCCACCCATTTTTTTTTCTCCCACTCAGTTTTTTTTTCCACCATCACGTCCCCTCCGGGTCTCCGTAAAATACAGTAGTCTGTATAAAAAAGGCAGAATAAACCTGTGCAAACAGTCTAGTCAGTATGAACAAATTATTTAACAAAAGATGATGCTGCTGTAAAATATTTGTAGTCTTTTAATAAGCATGATGTGTACAAGATAGAGAGGGTTTGAAGTTTGAACAACAGTTAATTGTTTTGAAATTTGTGAGAAGGATGTTGTCCAATAATAAACCTGAATCACACGTGGTTGTTGTCATGCGGTGAACTTGGCCAATCGTATTATATTGGTGTCGTCATCAGAGTTCATGCAGGCGCTCTTCAGTTGCTGCGCGGGCTGAGTCAGTCGTCTGATCTCGAAGCGCTGTCGCGGTACTTTGATGCCACATGTGACAGTCACATGCCGTCGGCGCAGCATCAATCCGGCCAAAATTTCTAACCAGCATGCACCGCTTTAAGACAGATTTCGATCGATCTGCGCAGCGCTGCATGAAGTCGAACGCACCTATTATGATGATCCGTGGATGAGCAATCCCTTTGGAATCGACGTGGAAAGCGTCACGTTGCCGAGCAACAAAGAGAATCAGCTTGTGGAGCCGTCATGTGATAAGACGCTGAAAAAGAAATTCAGTGAAGTAAAGCCTCTCCCAGTTTTGGTGCCGCAAAGTGCTTTCTGAGTATTCGTCCCTTGCCATTCGTGCGATCAAATCCATCCTACCATTCAGCACTACGTATTTGTGTGAAAGTGGCTTCTCTTCCTTGGTGCAGCTTAAGTCAAAGCAAAGGAACAGGTTGGACATAGAGCACAATCTTCGGGTCTACCATCACCCTAGACTTTAAACTCTTATCAGGAGTAAAGCACATACTCAGTTATCTCATTAGCTTCCCAAATTACTGTTAAGTGAAACAGATGTTTGTAATTGCTGTCATATTAGATGTAAAAATGGTTATGATTGTTTTAATAATTTTACTGTAATTTGCTGATTTGTTCTGTTCAACAGGATCAGTGTTAATGTTTTATTAACAGTTCAGTTTAGTTCATGGTAACTGAACCTTTTCTTACCCTTACTTTGTAATATTTCTATAATTTGATACATTTTGTTAAATGACAGCAATAAAATATTGTTTATTTGTAAATATTGGTGACTTGTGATTTATCTGTCACTATTTGTGTATGTTAACAAATAAATACAAATTAATTATAATTCCTAAAATTATATTATAGTTCCTAAAAGTTTGGGTCGCGGCTTGATGACCATGTAAAAATGTGGGTCCCATGGCCAAACCAGTTGAGAACCACTGTGATAATATACATACTTTGTGAAATGATTGACAGGCAGAAAGAGCCTCAAAGTCAGACTTAACAAAGAATTTGACAATAACCCACGGTCACAGTCATTCTTTGCTACTTTAATTAAAGGCACTGCATTCGAACTACCTTTCAAGGTTACCTTATGCTAAGTAGTTTTAAACCTGATTCATGGGATTTATAAATAGACCTTCTTTGAACATCAATAGAATGTGGTTCTGTTCTTATTGGCAGAAAAAAAAAAGAAAGTCGAAAAAAGAGAATTCATTTAGTAAAGAAAATGGCGCTTCAGATGAACTCGAGGGGAGAAGTGATGCAAAGATCCTGAATAGACTGCAAAAAGAAAGCTGATTAGATCACCTAGTGGTTGCTTAGACAGAGAACGAGTGCGATGAAACAATGTCTTTGGCTAATTAAGGAAAGCTGAACAGATCCCAGCGTGGCATCATGAGAGATTTTTTTCTTTTCTTTTTTCAATTTTGTATTCTGACTCCAATAAAAGACTGACATGTTTCCTCTATGCGGACACCTTGACAGGAAATGTCTTTTCAAAATTACTCTCCATTCAGTGTCTTTACTGCAAGACCTTGTAGACGCAGAGTTATTTTGGAATGTGATAGAAATTGTATTCAATTCGGGGCTGTGATTGTTTTTGTGTTTGACTTTATGCCAGATGTATGTATTCATATATGAATGTATGAAAATCTGTAGTTCGTTTTTTTTTTTATGCCAGAATATTAGGTGGGATTGAGCTACAGTGGCCCTAAATGGGATTTGCACATCTGTCACATTTAATATGTATGAATATGAATAGGTGGCATAGTCATTTTAGTGGACGTACTGTATGTGTTTTTATTTATTTGTTTATTTATTTATTTATTTTTATTTTATCTATTTTGTTTTGTTTATTTATTTATTTATTTTTTATTTTATTTATATTTTATATTTTATTTATTTATTTTTTGTTTTATTTTATTTTTGTGTTTTTATTTATTTATTTTATTCATTTTTTATTTATTTATTTTTGTGTTTTGTTTATTTATTTATTTTTGTTTTATTTTATTTTATTTATATATATTTTTTGTTTTGTATTTATTTATATATATATTTTGTTTTGCTTTGCTTTGCTTTGCTTTGCTTTGCTTTGTTTTGTTTTATTTTATTTTATTTTTGTTTTGTTTTGTGTTATTTTAACATTTTATATAACAATGCTTGTTCATTCTATAAACTGATGATTGCATTTTGTTAATAAAAATCTAATATATATTTTTTACATAAAATAAGGTTGCATGTTTTCAGATCTTTATATTGCCATTTTTTGGTGAATTCAGAAGAGAAAAGAATGCAAAATATTTAGTAGAAACTCCCCTTTATATTTGATCAGGCACAACAAATAAACACTTTTGTGAAAATAAACAAACACAACAATCATTCTGACAGGTTGTCAATAATAACAGTGCTTCAGTGGACACAGTTTATATTTAAAATGCAAAATAGGTGATCATTTAGGAAACCACTCTCATATCTTTTGGTATTGCCAAAAACTACAGCAATTCTGGAATGATATCTATAAGGTACTTGGAGACATATTTTGTATTGATATTTCCTTTGAACCTACTGTGGCAGTCCTAGGTATGGTGCCTGAGAGCATGGGGGAAAGAAGAAGTATTTATTTATTTAAAATATTGCTCTCTTACGGGCCAAATGTATTACGTCTAACTGGCTCAGATCAGACTCATCTACGTATGAACATTGGATCAAAAAAATTAGAGAAATTTATGAAATGGAAAGAATAACATATTGCCTTAGACTTCAGATGAATATATTTGAAGCAAGATGGAACTCAATTCTAACAATTATACATGACTAATTTTAAATATAAAACATAGATTCAGCTACATTACATACACAATAAGTATGAGACGTCTCCCAATTGCCCCCCCCCCCACACCATCACCTTCTTTTATTATTATTATCTTTTTATTGATTAATTTATTTTAATATTTTTTTATATATAACTTCAACACAATACATATTGTGTTAAAATAAAACTGCAAATGTCTCTTTCATTTATTTATTTATTTATTTTTCCTCCCCTTTCTCCCTAATGTTTTAAGTATCCATCTGTATCCTTACTGACTATTTCTAATGTATTTCTGATTTTGTGTTATGTTCTAATAAAAAAAAACATTTAAAAAAAAAAAGCAAAATAAATGTTATCAGACTGTATTAGAATCAAATTTAAGGAATCCAGTAAAACATGAATTGATTTAGCATAGGTACGCAGATTTGTAAATTATAATTTTAAGCTTATTTTAATCAAAAATATAAATATACAAACAAACAAACCTTTTGACTTATATTTACCTTTTTAAACACTATAAATATATTCACAAACATTTTCCATACTCACTAAATTATGCAGTAATTGTATATATTTATTTAGTGATTAAATCAATGTATTTATTACATTCACTTCCCCTCTAAATATAATTTACTGCAGATTTTGAATGAATTTAAATCAGTTAAAAATATATGCTTCAGTACCATATTAGTTTTGAGCATTGTATCAATGCCACAGCCTACCTGAGTATTGTTGCTGACAATTTCCATCCCTTTCTGACCACACACATCTTCTGATGGCTACTCCAGCAGGATAACGTGCCATGTCATAAAGTGCAAATCATCTCAAACTGGTTTCTTGAACATGACAATGAGTTCACTGTACTCAAATGGCCTCCACAGTCACCAGAGCTCAATCCAATAGAGCACCTTTGGGATGTGGTGGAACGGGAGATTCGCATCATGGATGTGCAGCCTACAAATCTGCAGCAACTGTGTGATGCTATCATGTCAATATGGACCAAAATCTCTGAGGAATATTTCCAATACCTTGTTAAATGTCACCAAGAATTAAGGCAGTTCTGAAGGCAAAAGTGGGTCCAACCAGGCACTAGTAAGGTGTACCTAATAAAGTGGCCGTATATTGAGTGTATACTAAATATATACTAGTGTTCTAGTATTAAATATATGCTAGTTTAATCAAATATTTATTAGTTATAAATACAAACATTGTGTTTAAAATGGCTTAAGTGTGTTTTATGCACCTCAATTTTTTTCTTAATACTGTACATATTATCATATCACTCTTTATCATAAAACCATTAAACTGTTGCATCTCTTTATACACTTTGAATGTTCTTCTGAGCTCTATTATGGCCACCTGATGAGTGTTAGTTTTGTCATAGGTGGTACAGTATAAGTCTCGTTCGTCGTTATGCAATAACAGAGCATTTCTCCAGACTGGCGCGATATGAAAATAGGTCAGTGAATGTTTCTCCCACTGAACTTCTGAAATTACTGAGCAATCATTTTTCTGAGACTCTGAAATGTGGAGATATGAGCTGCAATATCATAGCGTATTTGCTCTCTTCGCATTTATATCAAGCACGTATGCAGCTGACAGATCTGAAATTGAACATTGATTGTTTTTTTCTATGCTGTATGCGTTCCCGATTTTAATTGTAATACATCATCTGCCTTAATGTGTCCCTCAGCTGCGTCTGTTTCACTGCGATGTTCTTTTGAACTTTTCGAGCATGTGTGTGAACTAAAAATATCCCCGGGGTTATTACTCGTTGCTAAAAATAAGCATTTTTTGAGAGCTGAAATAAACAAAAGTGAAAGCTGTGATGGAGAGAAAATAACTAAACTAAAAATATATTTATTTTTAAAACTGCAGTCATCAAACTGTCATGCTGTAGAAGTGATAATTTAGTGGTGCTGTAGCATATGACACAAGCACACATTGACGATAATTCTTGAAAGACAAGTTGTATTAAATTGAGCAAAAGTAACAGTAAAAAAAAAAGCGTAGATTGTTGCAGGAAAGCTTAAAAAATAATTCTGTACTTTTATGTTTGATGACATATTGACGTTTATTTGCCAAAATACAAAGGAAAAGACATGTACAGTATTTTGTTAGTACTATACATTGTTGTCTTTTAAATACACCATGAACTTCAAAGAATATTAAAAACAATTGACTTCAAATGGTTTCTACAAAATAATTAAGCAGCACATCTGTTTTTAACATTAATAAAAACAACAAGATTTTTTTTCTTGAGTGCCAAATTAGCATTTGTGAAGGATTTCTGGTGATCGTGTGACACTAAAGACTAGATAAAATGTCATGGAATGACGTTGTTAATCATTTTGACTGAAATATAATCATTTTATATACTGATGCACAATATATCGGCTGCCACATTGGTATCAGCTGATAAACCATAATGTTATCTGCCTTGTGCGAAAATTATCAGCCACATTTTAAAGCTGATTAGGAGGAAGACAAGATGTCAACAATGTGGAAGTTTTCCACTGTAAAAAAAAAAAAAAAAAAGGCCATCACAATCACAACTTGTAAATGATTTTGCCAAATGGAAAATCTAGATCAGACCTGTGCATTTTACGGCCCTCGGGCCACATGGAGCCCGCTGTACTTCTTTGATCAGCCCCCTTGAAGTATTTTTTAAATTTCAATTCAGGCGCAAACAGGGTCTTTCAATGAGTAGGTCTGATATTTCAAGTCAACAAAAGGGGAATTTCACATATAGCCTCTTTGCGAGCTCAGTTTCGTTATTTCAAATGGAGACGCACGAATTTAGCGCGCAAATAGGAAGGGATGCACATGCGGAATGTCATGCTCACATTTCCAGATGCCACATGTTGAAAAAAATCTAAACATTTCACAGTGCCACAAGCCAACCACGAGTCATGTGACAGGAACCAACCAGGCAGCTGCACACAGTAATAAAGGTAGACTGATTACCTCAGATTAACGATTTAACAAATGCAAATGCAGATACTGATCCTCTTTCAGTGAAGATCATTACATCACATATGAACCGCACATTCAACCTGACTTCAGTGGACTTGTTCAGCCCAACACAGGCTCGAATTCTTACACTGAACATAAAAAAAAAATGAATGAATGAATAAATAAATAAATAAAAATTAACTAAAATGAATTAAGTAAACAAACAACCCTGTGGCATTTATATGAAGTTGATATCATAATGCTGGTCTTTAAAATACTTCGAGTTTTTATGAATGTTTATTGAATACTTTCACATAATTTTTTATTTATTTATTTTTTTTAAACAAATGAACTGTGTTGGTCTGTCCCTCTAAAACCGCCCCAGAGTCTAATATGGCCCCTTGGAAAAATTAATTGCCCACCCCTGATCTAGATTATTTCTGGCAGATTACTTTTTTCTGCAGTTAATAAAATCAATTATCCACTGTTTTTATTGTCTGACATTTATTATTGTACCTTTGTTCAGAAAATATGAATTGTCAGCTTTCATATATGCAGAGTTATTGTATTGGACGGTAAAGTCTAGATCAGATACGCAGCATTTTTGATGACACTTGTATAACAATAATTCATATTTTACAGTACTGTGATGGTTGGGTTTAGGGTTGGGGTGGGGTAGGTGTTAAAATATACAATTTATAGGGTGATTTAATAGATAGCATGAATAATACTTGGTACAACTACTGTTTTTACGTTACTCTGATGTTTGGTTTAGGGTTGGAGTGGGGGTAGATGTTAATAAAATACAATAAATGGTAAATTTAATAAATAATATAAATAATTCTTCCGGCCGCTACCGTATCTGATCTAGCAGCATTGGACAAAATATTCATATCAACGTATCCCTACTTTTGAATCATTTTGAGTTGACTGTTTGAGTGTCTGCATTTAATATAGCTTTTTATCAACTCTAAATTAAACTGCAGAATTAGTCTAATGACACAGCTTTTAGAATCGTAATGATCAAATAAAAACCACATTGCTGCTTTAAAAATGTTGCCTAATGTTATATGGCGAGCAGAGTGAATAATCATGTGAATATCATTGAGGCCTAGTTTACAGGTAAAAACAAACAAACAAAACCCAGGGGACAGGCTGATGAAAGGAGAGGAACGCATTAGAATATTCTGCGTGTCTCTGGTATTGTCAGCGTTGAATACACCTTATAGATGAGATTGAGCTTCTGGCAGAATGTTTGGTGAATGCTCATTAACTCACAGGATGCACGCTCTTTGTAATTAGTATCTGACACTGGCCTTAGCCCGGATCTGAGCCTCATGAAAGAAGGCAACGACAACAGAACAATCCACTAATGATACCAAACAATTGAGATCGGCATTCCAAATGCATTCATTCTCGTCTTTGCAAGGGCTGTCAATAATTAAAAATCACATCAGGGACTATTACATTTGAGGTGTTCTTAATGCTGATCATTACCTTGGCTCTTGAAAGTTCATTTATGAGATTTTTTTTTCTGTCATTTTAATTAGAGGTAGATATTTTGGCCATCTATACTGTATAGTGTGAGGCGCTCTTCATACAGTGGAAATAAGTATTGAACACGTCACCATTTTTCTCAGGAAACATATTTCTAAAGGTGCTGTTGACTTGAATTTTTTAACGGATGTTGGTAATGACAAAATAAATCCATATATGCAAAGGAAACAAAACTAATTAATGAAGTTATGTTTAATAAAATGAAATGACACAGAGAAAATGTATTGAACACATGAAGAAAGGCAGTGAAAGCCTAGACAGCAGCTGAAATCTCTCAGTAGTTCTTCAGCAATGCTCTGCCCGTCGTTATTGTAAATTAGTATTAGCTGCTCTAGTCCAACATCTACATTACCAGGATGATGAAGATGAAACCAGGGTGGAAATTTCAGCAAGACGATGATCCAAAAAACAACCAAGGAAACTCTCAAATGCTTTCAGAGAAAGAAAATCAAGCTGTAGAATGGCCCAGCTAATCACCTGAACTGAATCCATTAGAGAATACAAAATAAAGACCAGATTTGAGATGAGACCCACAGAACATCAACATTTTTACACTCTGTTGAAGTCTGTGAAAAACTCACACCTAAGCATGTGCCTTCATTCTCCATATGAGAGTCTTCAAGCTGTCATCACCAAAAAAAAAGCCTATAGTATAAAGTAGGGGTTCTCAAACTTTTCAGCCCGCGACCCCCAAAATAACAATGCCAGTGACTCGCGACCCCCAATATCCTCTGAGGTGGTTATAAATACAGAAACCTTGCATGCAATGGCGCACACACACCAATAGACCCAACTCTATTCTTTGTTTATTTTTTATAATGTATGTTAGTGCTGTAAATGTGCCAGAAATTTTAACCTGGTGTTATAAAATCTGCTGCATCTGATGCTATTGCTGTTTCTTTAATATAATGTAATTCCCCCAGGGGTCGCAATCCAATAGAACTAGTAACTATATAGTATATACTGTAGTAACTATAAACGACTATTTTTTTCTGTAGGTTATGGATAAAATATGGTAATTCTTATGGTTTTATAAAAATAAATAGATTTTTTGGAAATGACCAGGTCCCGACCCCCACTTTGAGAACCACTGGTATAAAGTATTAAAAGTTTCAGTAGTTCAGTACTTTCTCCTTGTGTCATTTCATTGTTGTTACACATAACTAATTTATCAGATTGTTTTTGTTTTGTTTTATTTTTATGCTTGTATTGTTTGGGTTTTTACCAAAATATGATTCAATTTCATGTCAACAGCTCCTTTAAAAGTATTATTCCCAGGAAAAAACATAACGTGCCTAATACTCATTTTCCCCACTGTATACACAAAGGTTTACAGTTCTTGGAGAAAGTTATGTTTTAGTATTCCTCTTGAAATCAATGGGAATTGCTTGATTTGCAAGGACTCCCAAGTATGTGACTAGAAATGAAACTCTTTGTCATCGACTGTTTTTGAAGTTTGGGTATTTATTTGCTACTGACTTAGTCACAGTTTGTGTTTTCATGAGCAATGGCCATTGATTGCTTGCTCTTTAATGAATTTGGACCTAGACCAGTGTAAAAATTTAATTTTGGTAATTGATGTTACATTTTTCAAAAGGTGCCATTGGTTCTCAATTGCTCCGAGAGTTGGAGGCCAGAGGCTCGAAATGAAAAGTGTTATTGTGGTGTTTCATTTGCTTAAGGATGCAAACACTGAGTCACCGAGTTCTTAAGGAAGCTCTTCATCAATGTGATGAGTGTGCTTTCAAAGTCCCACATTTGGCCACAGTATTTATATCGAGCTTCAGCTCTTTGCCAGAACATGAGTCAAAATTAGCCTGAACTATTTACTAGATCTTTCTGAGAGTGTACTCAGGTTTTAATGGAGAAGGACGGAGTAAAACATTATGTTTTCGAAAAACGGCTGCTAAAAGACTTTTTTTTTTTGTAGTGCACTCATGAAAGGATGAAAACATTTTGTTTATAATGGTATATGGGGGGAAAATTATTTGCCTTTGTAAACATGTCTGTAGCAGTGTTGTTTTTAAAATATTACCACCTCAGAAATCATCCCAAAATATGACCTTCAAATTGGGCCTTTTTACATAAGGGAGGACGTTTCCATGCATTTCAGATGTGTGTGAGCAGATGTTTTTGTTTAGTCTTCATAAAATATGTCCATGTGTATGAAATAATTGAGTATGTTTTTAAATAATACATGCAATCTTGATATATTGAATCATTTTGGGGGTGTTATAATTGTTGGAATATTCTCTTTGCAATGTTGAACGTGTACGTTTTACCATTAGCTAGCTTTCTAGAAGGCTTATTTGTGTATAAAAGATAAAGATAAAGTCACTAAAATGCATACCTGTCAACATTGAGATGTAAAAATACGGGATATACAACCCCCAAAGTAAAACTCACAGCCACAATAGCTCCCAAAATGACCCCAAACTCCTTAATCTGTTCAATCAGAGCAGTTTAACTGTATATAAGCCTACATTAGCTTGAAATGATACAATACGTCGAACATTAAAAATATTGAATACTGTTTTGTTTGATAACAGAAGTGTCCCTTTAGGAATCTACAGATATATAATGAAAGCATTAGTAACATTTTAATTTAGATCACAATTCACAGTAGTAACTAACTATTAACTAACACTACTAGCTTATTAAACTACTAATTAGCTGTTTAATAATAGTTAGTTAGGTAGAAGTTGGGTTTAGGTTTGGGGTAGGATTAGAGATGCAGAATAAGATTAAACTTTATAACTACTAATGAACAGTTAATATCTTAATAGGCATGTAATAAGCCAATAGTTAATAGCATGAATTGTGACCTAAACTAAAGTGTTACCAAAGCATTCGATTACTTTCGTAACTGTTTGTGCTCATTTAAGACAAAATTAATGTTTAAAATGAGTGTTTAAAATAAAACACGCCAGGACGGACATGTTTACATAATATTACCTGTATTTGTATGTTTACAAACACACCCAAATCCAAAAGTGTCCACTAACGCTTAACGTGTACAGAAGCTGATCTGGGAACAGTGTCTTATTACTATGGAGAGCGTCCGTCAGTCACACCGTTACATGAATTGATTGATTCAGGAAGTTTGAATGGAAATGAAGTGAATGCAGTCGTTTTAGTATTAATTTCGATGTGCTTTTGCAAGTCAAAATTAAGCATAATTCTCTTGAACAGCTCTTGCAATTATATCACATTTGAGATTGGCTCTTTATGCTACTTTTCACATAGAAAGATCAAGAATACAGGAGAAATACAGGAAAATACTTAAACAGGATGATAGCAGGATAGAATGGTAAAATACGGGAGAATCCTGACAAAAACGGGAGGGTTGACAGGTATGTAAAATGTCTGTAAAGTTCCTTAAATCTAGCTATTTTACCCGAAATAAAACAACAGAGAATTCCACAAAGAGAGAGAGAATTCCTTTATTAAGGCAAGTCGTTTATTCAGTGTTTAAAAAAGCGTTTCAATTGTGTGTGATCTGTTTTTGCTAGCTTTAGCATTTTTAGCTTCTCATTTGTCACTGGTGATTGCTAAGTGTCCAATATTCCACATTTTTTTCAGTTAGAAAAAGTCATTTAATTGTGTACTTGTGCACTGTGTATTGTTGCATGTATCAGTATAAGCACTTTTGCTATTTATTATGTTAAAAGGTGCACTTTTGTGTTTTCCAGTGGTGCATTTCCCAAACAACGCCATAACTCATGGCTGAACTATCATAGTATGATGCATCGTTTGGGAAAAGAATGATGTATTGACGGGTGTTTCCTCAAAATCGTAGCTGCTTTATCGCAGATCCATCATTTGAACCATGTTAGTTCTAACGTAAAACGTCCATTATGACGCTCTAAATGGGGTGGAGTAACTACTTCTTTAGAGAAAACCCCCATCTTTTTTTGTGCAATTTATATTGTTTTAGATTCACATGCATTTCAAAAACAAAAAATCCAATATTAGTTTTGATAAAAACATGCACTCGTTTTTCATATTATTTGAAATATATGTGAACGGCACATAAAGATAATGTTTCCTTTACAAACATTATTGAGAATATTCCATATTCTATGCTAAAACATAAAACCACTTAGCTAACACGTTTTCTAATCTCATATATAAATCATATAAATCGTTAGGCTAATGGTTAAAATTTACTTTATAATTATTAAGTAGGATATTGTTTATTTGTTTTTTTAAAAGTCTACTTTTACAATGTGACACATTCAAACCACTGTAGAAATGTTTTAACCAACAGGCCCATGTCATATACAGTACAGACACAATTCTTAATAAATATGCTACTATAAATTAAAACCATTAACGCATGTTATATATTTTGTTTTCACAAGCTTTGGAGACGTAACATAAAGTCCACTTTTAAATAATAGGTCACCTGAGCCACGGCTGCGTTCAAAATGGCATAAAAATGGCTTCTTCTTTTTTTCAAAGTGCATTACGGAGGGAGCGCAATAGTCAATATAAAGATCGCTAAAACTGAACTGTAAAAATACTTTGAAAGCAAATGACACCTAAGAGAGATGACCTTATTGTTTTTTTCTTTAATCATTCCAAGTTTAAATGTTGGAACCTTCTAAAAGAATAGGGCATGGAGGGTTAACTGGGAATAGAACACAGCCAGGAACTATGCTTCTAACTACAGCTCTAGAGGTGTAAATGCAATCGTACAAGTTTGCAACGCAGTTTGCGAATGTTCATTGGAACGATGGATTTGGGAAACGCCAAATCAACAAACTATGTTTGTAACGATGCAACTTACTACCTTAGTTGGCTAACCATGGTTTTCAGAAACGCACCCCAGGCTGGTCTAGCAGTAATGCACTTGCTAGATAAAACAAACGAAAGACTACAGTTTGCATTGTAAGGAGGAATTACTCGCATTCAGTTTTTTTATTAATGCTTTTTCCTCTTCATTATTCTATCTTATATGATAGCTTTTCATTTTTGTTTCCTCAAAAGAGAGACGGGTGCTCATAGATCGTAGGAGGTTGTAATGAGGTTATATGTGACTTCTGGATTTGGACTTTGGCTATTTGAACATAGTTTAATAGAAATATGTGCAATTTGAAGCATAAACTGAATCTTTTTTGAATATGCTCTAAAATATTAACTAAGGTGAATGACCTCATCCAACACAATCCCTTCTCGCTTCTTATCCACGCTCTTCGGTGCGCTCGTCTTGAGGTTTCTCAGCCAAAGCATTAAGCTTCTGAATTTTTAGTGTGGGATGATTTGGCCTGCTGTTCTTAAATGCCTAGCTGAAATATTGCCCAAAAAAGGGACAGTTTTTATTTCTGTTTCTCGGCTCCCTGCAGTGCCAGCTTGGATGGAATGACCAAAAGATGGGCAGCTCTTTGTGGACGTGTCCTCCAGGCTTGGCTGCTTGTTTTGGGGACGTGTGGAGAGAGGAGAGAGCAACGCAGAAGCAATGGGAGACTGCCAAGCCTCCCACTGGGTGTTTATGGTCCTCATCAGTTTGAAATGTCAGCCTGGCTTGAGAAGTTGCACAAGGCTCTTCTACAAACGCCTTTCTCTTCAGTCAAGTGATTTGAACAAAATCAGCCTCCTGCCAGTCTTGGCTAGAAAAGTCAGGAGGTCAATCATTCTGACCGAATGAGATTTGGTGCACATCCTATTAAGACACTGCAACATAAACACACAGACACACATTTGCCTTTGTGCATACACATATACACCAACAATACATATATATATATATATATATATATATATATATATATATATATATATATATATATATATATATATATATATATGTATAAGGATGACGCAGTGGCGCAGTAGGTAGTGCTGTCGCCTCACAGCAAGAAGGTCGCTTGTTCAAGCCTCAGCTGGGTCAGTTGGCGTTTCTGTGTGGAGTTTGCATGTTCTCCCTGCGTTTGCGTGGGTTTCCTCCGGGTGCTCCGGTTTCCCCCAGTCCAAAGACATGCGGTACAGGTGAATTGGGTAGGCTAAATTGTCCGTAGTGTATGAGTGTGTATGGATGTTTGCCAGAGATGGGTTGCAGCTGGAAGGGCATCCGCTGCGTAAAAACATGTGCTGGATAAGTTGGCGGTTCATTCCACTGTGGCGACCCCGGATTAATAAAGGGACTAAGTCGAAAAGAAAATGAATGAATGAATGAATATAAATATATATATATGCACAGTATATATAAGGTATTGTAGGTGGGGGAATGAATAACCAGTATTTTCTTCCACTTCATGTCTCCCGAATCCCACCGAACACTTCCTGGTAGCCACAGAAACTGCTCTAGGTGTGTGTTCAGAGTGTGAACTGCTTTGAATAAAAGCATCTGCTAAATTAATAAATATGTAAAAAAAAAAATTAAAATTATGAATAAATACAAATAATAATAATATATATTCTTGATTTCGGCAGCGCAATGGGTAGCAAGAAGGTTGCTGGTTTAAGCCTCGGCTGGGTCAGTTGGCATTTCTGTGTGGAGTTTGTATGTTCTCCCCATTTTAACTATTGGTGAATTGGGTAAGCTGTGTATGTGTGTAAATGATATTGTTTCCCAGTGATGGGTTGCAGCTTGAAGGGCATCCGCTGCGTAAAACATATGCTGGATATGCTGGCGGTTCATTCTGCTGTGTTGACCCCTGATTGATAAAGGGACTAAGCCCAAAAGAAAATGAATGAATGAGTAATATTAGTGTAGTCTCGTTAAATCACACTCAGTGAGAGAATGTGCTCCTTGTGGGAACAGACAGAAACCAAGACGGCAGACTTTTCTGTGATGGAAGTATTCTCATTATTTTGAACACATGGAAGAAAGGGGCATTGCCTCAGTGGATAGTGATTTTACTGAACTAATAAGGCAAAAATACAAAGGTAGCAAACACATTGCTTTCAGCTTTCATTAATTTGTATATACGGCAAGTTCTGAAAGGGATCGAACTCAAAAGTAATGTAACGAATTACTTACCATAAAAAGTAACTAAGTAACGCAACTAGTTACTTTTTTCGGGGAGTAACTCATCTATTACTTTCAAAAGTAACTTTCCCCAACACTGCTGATGGTTGCTTTTTTGATAGTGTGCCTGAAAAAAATCCACTCAACTCAGGCTTCAAATAAGGCAAGTGGAACTGTAAGGGTTACAGCTCCAACTCCCCTTATGGAATAAAAGTTATTGGGGAAATTGTGATCAAGAGTTCAATATCTACAGGAACTGACACTAGGATGTGGTGTTTTAAGGGTGCTTGTTAACGCAGCCACCTCATATTCTAAAAACATAAGTTCAACTCCCACTTAGAGCCAGGCGAGTAAAACTGTATGAACTGGATTGGAGTGTGTTTTAGAGGGATACTTGTAGCAAATGTGTAGCTGAAGCCCGGTAGTAGAAGGTGTGTGTAAGTTTCACTCACAAGGCCTCAACAGGTGCAATAGCAACGGACACAAGGGGCTTGTATCTTTAGGGTTCTTGTTAATACACCTTCCTCCCATTCTGAAAAAGCCAGTTTGACTTCCGATCTAATCCAGGCAAGTACAAATGTAGGGTTGCACTGATGCCATGACTCGAATGAGAGTGAGATTTCTGTGGATAAATGTAATGGAGGCCAGATAATAGACGTTGTGTGTATTACACACTCTGCTAACCTGAGAAGATGCACTAGCTACTGATGAGGCCTTTAGTGTCCTTGTTAGTCCACTTGCCTCCTATGCCAAAAATATGCAGTCTCGGCTCTCACTGAGAAGCAGGCGAACTTGCAAGGGACCATTATTTTTGGTTGAACTACTCAACTTATCAACATTATTATTCAGATCAGAGAGCCTAACATGTCTAGATGTGTGTAGTTCCTCATAATTGAGGAATGCTAATTCGCTAATTTCACTCCCTCCTTCATTTCCCACATTTCCTCTGGAGTCTTTTCAGCAATCGGCATGCCACCAAACCACTGATCGGATCTTCTGCGCTCAAACAAACAAATGTAAATGGATTTCATGTGCATTTTTCCTCCCCTCACCCCCTAAATGCTAAAACACAGCACAAGTAAGCAATCTGTGTTAAAAGGAGTTGGCGCCATGGGTGTTTTAGTTCAAAATCCCAAATTTTCATACACGTGTGGGACTGAGATGTGAAACGCAGCCTCCACAGCTGTATGATATGAATTGATTAAATGGTCGATTAAACGCTAGGCCGAGCAGGATGGCTGTTTAATTCTAAGGCATATGCAAATAATCTTGCTGTGTAGATTGTTAGTCTGCTACACACACAAATACACACTAACACACATACACGCTCACTTCAGGATAATATGAACAGGGGGCCTGGGAGAGCGTACTAAAGAGGATTACAACTCTCACAGACACCGTTTCCTATATGCAGCCTCAGAGATATGCATTTGTTGTATAAATGGCTCAGCGGACTCAACCTGTTTGCATTTTGGCAAGTTTCGTTTTGATCTCTCGCAACAACATCGCTCCGTTTTATGTCAGATTTTCCACACTAGAGCTATTTTGGTTGCTACATCCATGATTAGGCTGGCAAATCCTTCTAGTACTGACTGTTGATGCTCATGTTTGGACGTGGCACTCGTTCTTAGAATGTTTCGCTTATAATATGTACTGTATATGGGTAAAATATTCAGTTTCTGTTGATTTATAGTATCTACTATGGGTTTATGTAAAATATCATATTTGTTAAATTTGTTATAATGGTCTGATGACATTTCTTTAAGATTGCAAATAGAAACTAAATCTCTAATTGAACTTTCTATTTTTGTATTTATTTATTTATTTATTTATATTTTTAATGTATTATTTTATTTATTTTATGCATTCCCTTGCTTATTTGTATGCATTCCTTTATATATATATATATATATATATATATATATATATATATATATATATATATATATATATATATATATATATATATATATATATATATATATATATATATATATATATATATATATATATATATATATGTATATATATATATATATATATTTAATGTATTCTTTTATTTATTTTATGCATTCTTTTGTTTATTTTTATGCATTTATTTATTTATGTATTTATATTTTAATGTATTCTTTTATTTATTGCATGCACTCATTTGTTTATTATTAAGCATTCCTTTATTTATTTATTTATAATGTTAATGTATTCTTTTATTTATTTTATGCATTGCTTTGTTTATTATTATGCATTCCTTTATTTATTTATAATTTTAATGTATTTTTTAATTTATTTTATGCATTCCTTTCTTTATTTGTATGCATTTATTTATTTATTTATAATTTAATATATTCTTTTATTTATTTTATGCATTCCTTTGTTTATTTTATGCATTTATTTATTTTATTATTTATATTCTTTTATTTATTTTATGCAATCCTTTATTTATTTATTATAATTTTTTACATTTTTTAAATGTATTCTTTTATTTATTTTATGCATTCCTTTGTTTATTTTTATGCATTCTTTTTATTTATTTATTTATTTATTTATTTATTTATTCATAATTTTATTGTATTCTTTTATTTATTTTATGCATGCCTTTGTTTATTTGTATGCATTCCTTTATTTTATTTCTTTATATTTTATGTATTATTTTATGTATTTGTATGCATTCCTTCATTTATTTTTTATTTATTTATATTTATAATGTATTATTTTATTTGTTTTATGCATTCCTTTGTTTATTTTTATCCATTCTTTCTTTCTTTCTTTCTTTCTTTCTTTCTTTATATTTTTAATGTATTCTTTTATTTATTTTATGCATTCCTTTGTTTATTTTTATCATTTCTTTCTTTCTTTCTTTCTTTCTTTCTTTCCTTATTTTTGTATTTATTTATATTTTTAATGTATTCTTTTATTTATCCTATAATTATATATATCCGACAATATTATTTCATATTGACATTCAGATATGTATTTTACATTCTGTGTCAAGTTTATTGTCGTATTTTGTTTTATTCGGTAGTCTTTACAACTGGTTTCCAACATTATCTTAATTTCTGCATCCAATTTATCTAACTTTTTTTCACACAACACCTGAACATGCAGCAAAATATCGAGTGTCAACGTTCGCATGGCATTTGTCATCTATAACATGTGACGCATGTTCTCTTCCATCCAAATCCTGATAAGCCTATTTCATTTCTCTTATATAACTGTGCATGTTTACCATTACATTTATAGCTGCATTTAACATCCCTCCTGCTGTTTGCATCTCTCTCATAAAAGACCTGCGACCTAGCAGTTGAGAACCACTGGTCTAAATGACACTTCTCTTAAAGTGTCCTAAAAAACAAATATAATTCACAACACCTGCATCATTATCATAGCCAATGAACTCCCTATGCATTACTTCTGCATTTATCACGCCATCGTTCCCGCTCTGCACTAAAAAAATCCCAATGTCACCCCATGCGCCGCTTGTTCTGACATGCCCGCATAGCCACCAACATTTCACACTTGACAAAACCCACAAGGCCCACCTGTCGCTAGCTGTGGCAGCAGGTGATATGGAAACTCATAGTGGCGTGGTGCCGGGCTGCACACTGACCCAGTTAGTTGTGGACTCGGTAATGAGGCTGTAACTCGCCTCAGCTCTTGCGATCCATGCGTGCCAATGCCCTGCGGCTGCACAGCATCTGGACCTCAGCTGCATCTTGTCAGGTTCAGCAAACACACCCAGGACCATGACAGAACAGCCAATATGTGCAGTCCGCCACATGCATCATACGCTACCTGAGTGCTGTTTTCCAGGAAATTGCTATTATCTAGAGCGCATGAATGAGTCTTTAGGGACCTGTTAGATATAGCACCGGCTCAATATTTAAATCGATATCTGGAGGGGTTGAGGTGTAGCCTGTGTACTGTAGCCTCAATGTAAAATACACATTACATAAGCTGATTTATAACAACTCTCAGACATATAAAGGCTGCATTGTGTGTGTTTATGGGTGTAATTGAACGTGTAAGTCCATTCGGTATGCATTCATGACGTAATAGGTAGAGTACATGTCAGTTTTTCTCAAGGTCCAAACTCTCAACTGTCTTAGCTGATGCTGTAAACTGTCAGCAGTGCTGGTTTTCGGAGATGTTTTTTGTCATATTTTTCCCTCATAGTGAATTTTAAAAGTCTTTCTTACTGTATTGTGAACTAAACCAACCAGCTATGATGTTAATCACATCGCAGACTTCGTTTTGAATCAAAGAACATAGAAAATTTAGACAAAAAGTATTGGTTTGTGTGCTTTAATGAAGGAAAGAGCTAAAATCTTAAGACACATTTCAAATGAGAGTCCAGTCCTTAGTTGTTGGTTGTGTCCATAGAAACATTATATTTCCAAATAAATTCATTCCAGTTTCCTATTGAAAAAATTAAAATAAAAAAGGCAACCATCCCCCACATTTTAAATAATTTAGTTCTTGCCAGACACAAGTTACAGAACAAGTACAGAACAAACCATCGTTATACAATAACTTGCCTAATTACCCTACCTGCCTAGTTAACCTAATTAACCTAGTTAAGCCTTTAAATGTCACTTTAAGCTGTATATAAGTGTCTTGAAAAATATCTAGTAAAATATTATTTACTGTCATCATGACAAAGATAAAATAAATCAGTTATTAGAAATGAGTTATTAAAACTATTATGTTTAGACATGTTGAAAAAAAAAAATCTTCTCTCCGTTAAACAGAAAACGGGGTTAAATAATAAACAGGCCGGCTAACAATTCAGGGGGGCTAATAATTCCGACTTCAACTGTGTGTGTGTGTGTGTATATATATATATATATATATATATATATATATATATATATCTATATATATATATATATATATATATATATATATATATATATATATATATATATATATATATATATACATACAGTTAAAGTCAGAATTATTAGCCACCCTTTGAATTTTCTTTTTTAAATATTTCCCAAATGATGTTTAACAGATCAAGGAAATTTTCACAGTATGTCTGATAATATTTTTTTCTTCTAGAGAAAGTCTTATTTGTTTTATTACGGCTAGAATAATAGCAGTTTAAAAAAAAAAAAAAAAAAAAACATTTTAAGGTCGAAATTATTAGCCCGCTTAAGCTATATATTTTGTCAATAGTCTACAGAATAAACCATCAATATACAATATCTTGCCTAATTACCCTAACCTGCCTAGTTAACCTAATTAACCTAGTTAAGCCTTTAAATGTCACTTTAAGCTGTATAGAGGTGTCTTGAAAAATATCTAGTAAAATATTATGTACTGTCATCATGGCAAAGATAAAATAAATCAGTTATTAGAAATCAGTTTTTAAATTTATTATATTTAGAAATGTGTTGAAAAAAATCATCTCTCCATTAAACAGAAATTGGGGAACAAAATAATCAGGGGAGGCTAATAATTCTAATTCAGCTGTACACAATATAAAGAATCACATGAAAATGCTTCATTACTTAATTTGTGGTGATTTATGTTAGCAGGTGAAGCTAAAGGTCTATTTTGATGCATTTTAACTCTCTGAATGCTGGTATTTATGTACAGCAGGGCTACTTAATTGGCGGCCCCCGAGGCAATTTGTTCCGGCCCTCCAAATAGTGTGACCAAGACATCCAAAACAAATTTTGTTCAGTCGAAAAACGGCCGCTATGGTTATGAAGTGGCGTGCGTCTGTTCAATAAAGCATGAGTTGCAGTTGAATGCTGCGCAGAGAGTGAGTCACCTGGTGCGGGCAGCTGTAAACATTTGGATATGTTTGTAGGAAAGGCCTTTTGTACAATGCAATGTTATCGTTAATAGGGATGCAATGATTAGCCGATTTCACTATTAACCGCGCTTTAATTCATTGCGGTTAATTAATCGTAAAGGCTTCTCAACGCCGTGTTTCTGTTGCACGGAATAAAACTGCTGCAACTAAACAAAGTTATGCCACCTGTGTGCTAGTTTAAAGTTCAGAGCTTATACCGAGGCTAATACGCACAGACATTGGATTAACTATAGCAGCAGGCCGTTCACATATTGCGTCTTTTCCGTGCGCAAGTTCATTATTTCCAATGGAGATGTGCGCATATTGGGAGCAGTGCGTTCACTCATAGTGCTCGTAGAGCGGACCGACGCGAGAAATAATCTCACGCTGTAGTGGTGAGAGTTGTGCGTGGCTTTCAGTGCAAGATACGTTAGACGAATTATTACAAATCATTAAAATGATTATGTATGTATGAACGCAGATAATAACAACAATTCATTTAAATACTTACCCAATATATAGCTTAAATTAACATTAGACAAATACTATTTTTATTTATTCTTATTTTTATTTATTCATTCATTGTTGTGTCATTTATTTTTATTGTAAAAGTATCACTCATGTTTAAATCAAAAACTTTTTCATTTATTTTTAAGCCCAAAGAGAAAAATGAAGTATTGTTTGTTTTTTTATGAATATTTTGTGCTGTATTTGGTTACTGAGCATTAATAAACAACACTTTAAAATATAAGCAGTTTTCTTGTGATTTTCTAAACTAGTAGTGTTTTAAATTTAATAAAAGCATAATGATCGTGATAATCAGGAAACCATGATTATTCTTCAGACTATAATCGTACAACCAAAATCTATAATCGTTGCATCCATAATTGTTATGCAGTTTAAAACCACATATGAATGTGTCTGAATGTAGAAGAAGCCTACTTAAGCAATACACTGCTTTTGTTGTGCTTCGAAATACAACATTTGAATATGTTTGCAAAAAAAGCCACATTGTACAATGCAGTGATGTTATGTAGTTTTAAAATACAACATATTAACGTTTTAATGTAGAAAAAGCCAACGTGGGTATCTTAGAGCAAAAATAGGGTGTTGTGTCTTATATTGGTGTTGTGTCATCACTTATTGCAAGTCGTATCTCTCCGGACCCTCATTTAAGATGCTTTTCATGAACTAGCCCCCATGACAAACTAATTGAATAGCCCTAATTGATATACAGTATCATGGGTAATGTAGTTTTCTGCACACACTCCACTAATAAATATGGTAGATTAATAGTTTAAATAGTATTTATTAGCAACCTTTGAGCTCTCAACAGATCTGTCTTTGCATGTTTATGCTATGAGTTATAACATTGCTGCGATATGCAATGAAAGCTAAATTTTCCATGTTAAAAGTAGTTTTTGTCTTAACCTAACGTGACAGCTATATGTAAAGACTCTGTTTTAATTTCTATTTCTGTGACTTCACAGCTGAACAGTAGCATAAACTATGGCAATGACGACCTCAGATTCTGATTATGTGCTTTATTCAGTGTAAATGTTACCAGTATGTGTTTGAACACCATTTGTATATGACATTTACTGCTATACTGAAAGCAGCAGCAGATAGTTTGCCTCAGATGTTGAATATAAAATAGAGCAAACATAGTTTGAACATGAACATCTGAACTGTGACTGCAACCATCAACAGTCAGTTACTCAGCATCTACTTTTAACGCTATTAATAAGGTTTAATATTTATTAATTAGATTATAAATTGCTTTTGTCAATGGGAGTGCAGTTCACTATTCTGTGCTTCTGATTGGCTGATATTTAAACATTTCTGTCATGTCAAGTCTGGTGTGAACAGCCAAAATGCTTATCGTTGGAATCTTGTTCCATTGCATAAGACACGGCGTTATGGGTAAAAAATGTTCTGGAACATGACTCTTGTGATCTACAGTATACTTAAGTCAGAAATATGTAATTATTGAATTTCCTCCATAACAATTCTCTCCAAGGACAAACATTAATCAAACCCTTTCACTGAATCAGAGTTCATTTGAAGATGTTTATGTTCAGCGTGTTTGTATGGCTAGAAGTAACTTTGGTCTGAACTTGCAACTTGATCTTGTTTTGTTTTTGTTTTTTTGATAAATTATTATGAACAGCTCATATTGATTTCTGCGGTTAAATGTCAGACTTTGCAGACTGGATGAAAATATTTTAATTCTCTTGGACTGACTGGGTTACGTTCCCTTACACAGCAATGAGGCAGCCAGAAATTCTGCCTGTACGGTAATTGTTTCAACTAATGGGATCTGAAAATCGAAGAGGAAGGATAGATTAAGGAAAAGCCAGCCTTTTTTTAAGACAAGCTCACAGACTGCTGTGCATGGTAATCTACAGGCTATTATAGTGTGAATATAATCGAGGAATCTGGAGTCTGTAATAGAGGAGCTTTGTTTATTTAAATGGTCCTGTTATTTCCAAATCCATATAAGCGGTACATAGTTGTATATACTCTTGCTGCAGCTTCGGGTTGTTGGCAGTAATGAAGGTAGTTAGGCAACGCTGGATCTGTTTTGTGTAGTGAACCCCAGGAGAATCATTACCCCTCGTTTCTGCAGTCTTTAGCCATTGTATTTAAAGACATACGAAAGTGAAGAGCTCAGCTCTCAGTGGAACCGCTTAAACCAATAGAAAATTCCCTTGTTTAAAAAAATCCATGCTCTTAATTTACATTGAGCCAACACAACTCTGCACTTTTGTGCGGCCTCGATGAACAGGTGAAGAAAGGTTGTACATGAGTCAGATATTATTTGTATGTGTTATAGAAAGCAGAATAACAAGCATATCATCTTTTAGAAACTTTCAGAAAGTGTGTATAGTTTAACACAATATGTGCACCTTGAATATGCATCCTTATAACTAGTGTTGCACGATATACCGATACTAAAAAAGTATCGCGATGCATGGCTCTTAAAATGATACGGTTTCTTTTGGACCGGTACTTTTTTTTTTTTTTTTTGATATTTTATTTTAAACGGTTTTACATAATGTATCAACAAAACAACACACACAAGGAGAAAAGAAAAAAAATTACAAAAAAAAAAAAAAAAAAAATATGTAAAACAGCCCCCCCCCCCCCCCCCCAATTAAAAAAAAAAAAAAAAAAAAGTGAGGGACATTTGACATAGTCAACACAAGATCGTGAATTAACAACAGAGTAAATTCAGTCATTACTGTGTAAGTAGTAGTACATTATTCAGTTTTGAGGAAATCCAAAAAGGGTTGCCAGGCAGTTTGAAATTGTAGATGAGATTTGGGTTCCAGGGAACGTATCTTCTCCAGTTGTATGACATGAAACAATTCACCCAACCAAGCTTTAAAACATGGGGAGTCTGCGGATTTCCAGTTTAATAGAATTGCTTTTTTTGCAAGAATCATGCCCATCAATAGAGGTCGTTGTTGGAAACTTGGAAGAGTGTTTAATGCCTCAGAGTATCCAAGAATTGCTAGGCAATGATCTGGCTTAACCTCCTTTTGAAAAACCTTTGAAAAAAAATCAAATATGGCAGTCCAAAAAACAAACAATTTAGGACAAAACCAAAACATGTGTGACAAGGAACCCTTGTTTATTTTGCATCTGTCGCAGAATGGGGAAATGGAGTTAGATATTTTACTTAGTTTTGTTTTGGAATAATACAGTCTGTGAATTACTTTAAACTGAATCAACCTGTGCCTCGCGTTCATTGAGCAGCCTTGAATCCTTTTGAGGCCTTCGTTCCAGGTTTCATCAGGTACTTCTTCAACAAATTCCTTAGTCCAGGCCTCTTTTATATAGTTTGTATTCACAGGCAGTTGAAAAGCAGTAACACAGCGTGAAATTAAATGTCTAGAACATGGGTTTACCAAAAAACATTGATCAAATGTATTAGATTTTGGTTTGTCAATAAAGCTTGAAATGGCAGTTTGAACATAATGTCTCACTTGTAAGTACCGAAAAAAATCGGAGCCTGCAAGATTAAATGCAGATTGCAACTGGCTAAAAGATGCAAATTTTCCATCAATGTACAGATCCCCAATAGATCTCAGACCTTTGGCCTTCCATACCATAAAACCTTTATCTAACTGAGAGGGTTTGAACATGTGATTATTTGCTATGGGTGTGAAGACAGAGACGTCAGGTGGCTTAATATGTTTCCTTATTTGATTTAATATTCGTATTGAATTTTTAATTATTAAGTTAGTACCGATTTGTTTTGATGAAGGAGACACTTTAGAAAAAAGTAAAACTGGGAGACAGGATGTAGTTAGTGATAATGTCTCAAATCTGAGCCATAAGGGATCAGTCACAGGGCAAGTTTCATCCGGGAAACCCCTCTGCCAGTAAGATAGTGCCCTAATATTTGCTGCCCAGTAATAAAATTTAAACACTGGGAGCCCAAGGCCTCCCATATGAGTGGATTTTTGTAAATGCGTTTTTGCAATTCGGGGAGTCTTGTAAGCCCAAATAAATGGCATGATGATTGAATCTAGAAGCTTGAAAAAAGATACTGGTATATTGATAGGCAAGTTTTGGAAAAGGTATAAGAGTTGTGGTAAAGTGACCATTTTAATTGCATTAATTTTGCCAATCATAGATAGCGGAAGGAGCCTCCATCGTTCAATATTTTCTTTCAGTTTGTCGATCCTGGCTAAAAAATTTAGTTTAAATAACTGCGTAGGGTTTTTTGGAACCACAATGCCAAGGTATGTAAAATAGTTTTCTACTATTTTAAAAGGTAAGGGTCCAGTCTGGCTGGAGCTTGTTTGTCTAGTAAGTGACATATATTCACTTTTGGACCAGTTAATAGTGTACCCAGAAATTTTTCCAAAAGCATTAATATAGTTAAGCAAATGTGGAACTGATTTGGCTGGGTCAGATAGATATATTAATAGATCGTCAGCATATAGACTAACCAAAGCTTCCTCATTTCCAATCTGTATGCCATGTATTTGTGGGTGACTTCTAATACCTATGGCAAGTGGTTCCAACGCAATATCAAAAAGGAGAGGGGAAAGAGGGTCTCCTTGCCTGACTCCTCTACACAATTCAAATGATTTGGATTTGTTCGAGTTTGTCAGAATAGATGAGCGAGGACACAAATATAAAATTTTTACCCACTTGATGAAGCAACTTCCAAACCCAAAGTGTTCAAGTGCTTTCAGCATGAATGGCCACTCTATTTGATCAAACGCTTTTTGGGCATCTAGTGAGATAATTGCACCTGAGGTTTCTTTAGCACAATCCCCATATAGGACGTTAAGTAGGAGGCGAACATTGCAGAAAGAAAAGCGACCTGGTATAAACCCAGTTTGGTCTGGGTGTACTATTGTTGAGATATGTTGCCCAAGTCTGTTTGCCAATATTTTTGTTATCACCTTCTGATCAAAATTGAGAAGCGATATAGGTCTATAATTGGACGGGTCAGTGTTGTCTTTTCCTTTCTTTAATAGAACACAAATATTGGCCTCATATAACGAATTAGGGAGTCTGCCATTTTCATACGAGTCATTAATCATTCTCAATAAGTACGGGGCAAGTTTTAATGCAAAGGCTTTATAAAATTCACATCCAAAGCCATCCGGACCTGGTGCTTTGTAAGACGGAAAGGATTTGATGGCTTCTATGATGTCTACTTCAGAAAATGAGCCTTCTAGATCCTTTTTTGCAAATTCATCTAATTGGGGAAGGTTGAGATTGTTAAAAAAAGAGTCATAGTCCTGTTGACTAACTTTGCACTTTGAGGAATAAAGATCAGAATAAAAATCCCTAAAAGATTCATTAATTTTTTCTGGGCTGGTTACAATTTCAGCTGTTTTTGATTTAATTTGGTGAATGGTTTGCTTTGCTTGCTCACCCCTTAATTGTCTGGCTAATAATTTTTCGGGCTTATCACCCAATTCAAAGTGTTTTTGTTTCATTTTAAGTAAGAGATTCTCAACTCTTTTGCCTATAATCGAATTATATTCATATTTTAACTTCAGTATTTTATTGTAATCTTGTTGTAATCCAGATTTTCTATGTTCCTTTTCTAATGTTGTTAGTAAATTTTCAATTATTGAAAGCCTGCTATTATTTTTTTTCTTAATAGCTGTTTCATAAGCAATAATATTGCCTCTTGTGACTGCCTTCAGGGTATCCCATAAAATAGAGTCAGAAACTTGGCCATTATCATTATTCATAAAGAAGTCATCCAACTTAGCATTAATGTATTTTTCAAAAGCTGGGTCTTTAAGTAGACAAGGATTGAATCGCCAATAATAGTTTTGTCGAGGCAGAACATTGTTAAGCTCAAGTGAAATAGGGCTGTGGTCTGATATCAACATATTATGATACTGTGTATCAGTTATTCTACGTATTAGTTCAGAAGAAACCAAAAAACGGTCAATCCTTGTGTAGGATTTATGAACGTGTGAATAGAATGAGTACTCCCTGTCCACTGGGTGTTGCAACCTCCAAATATCTACCATGTTCCTATCATAAATCAATCTATTGAGGATCTGTACTGAGGTTATGTTAGAAGGTGGCTTTGAAGATGAACGGTCTAAGATCGGATCTAAATAACAATTGAAATCCCCACCTATGATCACATTTACACACCCAGCTGGGATTAAATCAAAAATTTTCTTAAAAAACTGAGGGTCGTCAGTATTTGGACCATATATATTTAGCATTGTAACGTATAAAGAATTAATATGTCCTGAAATCATTATGTATCTGCCATGGGGGTCAGTAGTCATTGAGTCAAGCTGAAAAGAAATACCCTTTCGAAACAAAATTGCTACCCCTCTTGCCTTACTACTGAAAGGGGCCTGATACACCTGGGAGATCCAGTTTGCCCTAAGTTTACGTTCTTGTCCCATAGCTATATGTGTTTCTTGAAGAAATAAAATGTCTGCTTTCAGAGATTTTAAATAGGTAAACACTTTGCCTCTTTTAATAGGATGGCCAAGCCCTTTAACATTCCAGGATACCAAAGTTAGAGTAGGATTCCCTCTGTTGTTTTTATAATTCCCTGTCATTTACCTCTTGTAACATGCATGCCCTCCAAAAAAACAACAAAAAAAAAAAAAAAAAACGCGTGAACATTTTAACGCCATAATAACCCACCCATCTGCCTCAAATGACTTCCCCAAACGAAGCATTATGGCTCCCCCTAGTGACTAGAACACCTAATTCTTAAAGCGGAGTAACGAATTAAATTAAACTAACACTTACAACTAAACAAAGTGAAACGGGATAGAAAAGAGTATGTATTCAAAAGAGATGTACAACTCCACATCCAAGTCTTATTAGAAAAAAAAAAGGCAGCAAAAAATTTTCTTCACTTACAGTCTCTATACAAACTCCATAGCTCTACACAGTCAAAGTTATTCTTGATCCGTCCCAGCGGCTTGCTTCAGATCTTTGTCAATATATAACTTTGCGTCCGTAGGAGATGTAAACCTTCTGGTATTCCCATTATAGGTGATACAAAGAATGGCAGGGAAGCGCAAAGCATGACGCACTTTCAGCTCTCTCAACATTTGCAACATCTCGCTGAATCTTCGCCGTTGTTCCATTACCTCCGCCGTGTAATCCGGAAAAAACAGCACCCTATGTCCCTGGTATTCGAGTTGTCGTCCCTGTCTGAGACGTAGAATCCGTTCCTTATCCTGGAAGTAATGAATCCGCGCAATTATTGCCCGCGATTTACCTTCTTCCAGGGGTTTAGGTAGTGGAACTCGGTGTGCGCGGTCGATGAGTGGAGGTTCGGAGAAGTCTTTGAAAAGTTGCAGTATCAGCTCCGTTACGAACTCGGTTGGCCTTCCTTTTTCAACTCCTTCTGGGATACCGACAATTCTAATGTTGTTGCGGCGCGATCGACCCTCAAGGTCGTTAAGCTTGGACTTTAGTATCTTGTTCTCTTTGCTTAAAGTATCCACAGAATTTTCCAGGGAAAGGATACGGGTCTCATGATCACCAGACTGCCCCTCTACCGTCTCGACTCTCTCAGTCAGCTCACGTTGCGTTGTTTGTATGGTTCGAAGAGTTGCTTCAAGTTTGTCGAATCTCTCGTCCAAGGCGGTGATAATTTTGTCCGATATCTTCTCCATCATCATCGACATATCTTTTCCTTCAAGTCCGAGGCCCGCCGTTTGGTCGCTCATCGCCATTTTGTCAGTAGCCTCTGGCTGTGACTGGGAAGGTTTAATGCCCTGGGGCTGTTTTTTTGACGGCATTTACAAAGTTTAAAGATAAAATGTAGCGCTATGGTTGTCAGGCTAAGCTTTTAGCCCATTTGAGTTAGTCTAATGACACGAAAATTACTGTTTTATCGACTTGGTTGTGGAGACCGTGGCCAACACGTCTACCTGCTCTGCTGCTCCATGGCGCCCCCCCCGGACCGGTACTTTTGAGTGGCTGCTGTAGTTGCGAGTGCTTGTCAATAGGGGATAGTGTGGGGGATTGCGCTGTGAAGCCATAAGCACAATCAGACTCGAAAATGACAAGAAGTGTATGAACGGAGGTCGGAGCCAGCTCCAAATTAGTGGGACTTAAGCTCCAAGTGGGCTGTGCAAACCTGGAATTTGTATTATATTTAATGTCTTTTACATGACACAGAGTCCAATATTGTGCTTTATAAATGTCTACACCTACCCCAACCCTAAACCCAACCTCACATTAACCTGATGTGTTTCATTAACGTCTACACCTACCCCAACTTCACAGTAACCTGATGATGTGTTTTATTAATATCTGCACCACCTACACCACTTAAACCCAACCTACTTGTGGTTTAAGTCCCTCCCACTTGGGGGTCACCCAACCTACTTGCGGTGTAATGCCTCCCAGTTGGAGAACTCCGGGCTGCAGTGATAGCTACTTGAGAATGACGGTCTCCCGATTGAGTAAACTCTGACAAGACACAATTGAACCGAATCTCAGAAATGACACGTATAAATTGGTTAACATAGTTTATGCACTTAATCACTTGCTTTTCCACATTACATTTATGATCAATAGACGCATGTGCTGCTTTGTGTTAGCAGGCTGAAAACTAAACAACAGTTCAGTCGAGTCAAAAGTAAACAACAGATTGCCCTGTCCTTGACAGTTATCTGAGATACAACAAAGCAAATCATATATTAAATTATATAAAATATGTTCTGAAGTTAATGTTTTGATTTCAAAGATATAAAAAATATCATACATGCACAAATATGCTAAATATATTCCAATATATTGCAAAAATTGATAGCATAAGCTTAAATTATTTTTTTACTTCATAAATGTCCATGTTTATTAACAATTAATTGATTATCCAGATCTTATACTGCACATAAAAATGTGATCCCTAAAATGTGGATGTATAATAGAGATAAAATAATCTAATTATTACAATGATAACATATTTTTATGCAATACATGCACTTATACAATTGGCCATTTATGAGTTTTTGACTGTAACGTTATAAATATGAGTAGTCTGTCAGTTGTGAATTAAATTTAGAATAGTGTGTAAAACATTTGTGAATAAAGCACTGTTTCTATCCCATGTGTTCAAGCAAAATGTTCACTTCCTGGGAAATTGGTGCAAAATAGCCATAATAAAATGGGACATTACTGGAATAAGGGAATAAACCATGGCAGTTTTTTTTCCCCATTTCATAAATGAATTGTTCTTCAAGCGTATGAACACATCACATGCGATAACAAATGGAGTTTTTGCATTCAGACGCAGATGTCTGCTATTTGTGATTGCTTGTGAATCAGTTCTGGGAGGGAATGAAAACAAATCACGTTGATGACAGACTTTAGCTTAGGTATTTCAGAATGATTAAAACTAGACAGTATGCAATGAATGTGATATGCACTTTAGTTCAGTTCTGCACAGTATATGAATGTGTTTTCATTGTCTTTATGTGTTTGTCTTTATATTGTGTAAAAACAACCTCAGTTGTGTGCATCGTTATTTTTATTGATGTGCTTTTGTAACAATTCATCTCCTTTTTTATGCAGTATCCACAAAATGCCTTAAAATAAGTGGATGCAAACATAGCAGCCAGAACTTTAATAGAAAGAACATTTGCCTAATGTTTTTCTTATGTTGTGGGCGTTAAATGCTCTGCTCTTTTTGTTCTTCTTCATTTAATGTTTCTCTCAAACCTGCTGGAGTCGGCACACGTCCTTGTTCTGTGACTTGATAATTAATTACAAAACAAATACAGATGGTCTAATATATAAGAAAATACATATTGTGAGTAATCAGACCTTTACTGTACATCAGAGTGTGTGCTTAAATGCAAGTTTATGCCAGTTTTGTGAAGTTTGTGTAGTCTGTGAAGTTATAACTCAAAATAATATTTTTATGTCATACTGTAAATGCTCCTTTTTTTTGGAAGCGAAAACACATTTTTTGTTTGTCGCTTTAAATGCAAATGAGCTTCTCCTTCCCACCCCTTTTCCAGAAGAGGGTGGAGCCTTTACAGCTTGTGCCTCGTGTACTCTGACAACAACATACCAAAATACTTAAATTTTACCTCATGCTTGTCAGTTTAAACTCCTGATATAAACAATACACACTGTAAAATGTATCTGTTAGTTAACAGTTTCCGTATTTTGTGATTCACAAGTGTTTTCCGTTTATTTACGGTTGTGAATCTCTGCTCTGTCCACTTTTAATGTTGAAAATTCAACTCTACAGTTTAACAAAGTGACTTTTATTGACATTTTCATAGTTTAAAAATAATATAATGTATAAGAAATAATATGTAGAGAAAAAACATATGTAAAATAACAGAAAATGTACTGGCAGTTTATTATAAGGTTTTTATACTGTAATATATAACACCAACACAGACAATATATCACTTTAAACTATCAAACATGTTAATAAAAGTCACTTTTAAAGTAGTTGGAAGAAAGATCAAGGTCTCATAATGCAATTCAAAAGCATGAATAAATGGGGAAAAATCAAAAAATAAAAAGATGAATCACAAAATATGGAAAGCTGCTAGTTTGTGGATATGTTGTACAGTGCACTACTAACTCAACCCAACCAGCTTGGCCATTGTTGATTCTTAATTTATTGTTTTGTACATAACTGGAAGAAACATCAATTAAAGTGGACTTACAGACTTTTGTTTATGCTCAAAAAGTGTAAAAAAAAAATAGTGCGTGACTCCTTTAAATGCAACTGAGTTTCAACTTGGATTGTTTTAAACCTTATTTCAAGAGTTCACACTTAGATATTGCTTGATAATAATAGCAGTTTTGGCATGCTGTCCCGGGACAGAAATCTGAGCTCGAAGATAATTGAGCCCAGGACTCCCGCCTGGTCAGTGAGCATGTGAGGGGGTACGAGATCAGGAAGTTCTCGAGAGTTCCCCCTGGTAAAGGAGAAAATGAGGGAGATGGGGGGGTTCTTCAAAAAACAAAAATGAGGGAGTAATGTAAGTCGGGCTATTTATAGTGAGTTTGGAATGATCTGATTGGCTTACTAATGATTACAGATGAGAGAGCAGCTGCCATCAAGCATATCATGTGCTCCTCTCTAAATCAGTTTGTGAAACTTCATGTACTGTTCAAATTGACTACCCATTCATTATGTTGGTGGCTGTTTTTGCCCCATTGACTTCCTTCTTAACGATTTTTTTGGATTGCAAAGCCATGACACAAAAAAAATCATGCATTTTTTTTCCCTGATAAAAGAGGTCAAACTTTTAATTTTCACTGTTGATCATCAGTTGGCAGCATTAACCCCTTTAGATAGGTCTATGCAAAAACATTCTGTTTTTATATGGCTTTCTATGGAGTAAAACAGCTAATTGTGCATAAATACACTTGTTCTGTTCTGAAAGCAGAGCTACTTATTTTTTATTTTCTCAGATATATTAAGAAACGTGCGCAGGTTTCTCTCACACACTCGCACATGCCCACACACACACACACACATACATACATTCTTCATATAACCATATCATTTTAATCCAGAAACTAAACTTTTTTGCACTGCAACTGATCATCAACAGAAAAAAAATTATTGATTGATTATTTGCTGTCATAGATTTGCAGTCAAAAGATGTCATCATAATGGAAGTCACTGGGGCAAAAACAGCCACTAACATAATGAAAGGGTAGTCAATTTGTTGTTCTTTTTTTTTTTTTTTTTTTTCAAAGCATTTTCCCAAAATATGTGTCAAAATAAGATTTTTCACCAAAAAAAGAAGACTCAAAATCACTCCAGAGTGGATGAAAACAGCCCATAACGGTTAACATCAACTCTACCCACATCTTAATTTAAAATGTTTTTAAATCCAGCTCAATCTTCCTGAATAAAATGAACAGCTCCAGCACCAACCTTTCAAACCTGCATCGCTGATTTTATTGCCATCAGGGTGTGTTTATTAGCACGTGTTTGTTTGACACAGCGATAATGTGCGTTCCTAATGCATGCAACACATGAAACAATCTCTGCGCCATATGCAGATGAAAATAAATCACGCACAATATGGCCCGTTGTTAATATGCCTCAATGAGGAAGTCTGGAGAAAATAACGATCTGCTGCAGTGTTCATTTCCCATCAGCGCAGTTGATTGGCAGGCATATGATTAATCTCAAACTGTGATGAGGCACTCTGGGTCCAGGGCAGCTGAGGTGAGAGGGTATTTTCATTAGGGCCTCATAGATAGTGAAGATGAAAATATTACCATGATTATTAACTATTGTTCAGGATTTGATTACGTTTGATTGCACAGATGGAATTTTAAGCAGAAATCTGGGTTCGTTTAAAGGTCTTCCTTCAACACCATGGTACATTTTTTTTCCTGGTAGAAACATGTTTCCAGAGTGTCTAATCATGCGTCTGGGATATCAGCCCATAGACTACGTTAATTTGGCCAGAATCATACACGTACATATAAAGAGCCTGTACCGAAACAAATGAAATCAGGCAATCCTGTTTCATGCTTGGAGTCGAGCCAGGATGGTTCCGAAAATTATTTCCAGTGAGTCTTAAGGGATACTCATTAGTTCCGGCAGAAGCGTAACATTTCCGCACGCTCTTTTTGAATAAATGCAGGCAGGTAACATCTTGCCAAAGGCCATTTAATTCTCCCGTTTATCAAATTGCGTGTCGAGCTTCAGAACACTTTTTTGGTCCCCGCCAAGACACTAATCATTTAAAGCACCGAAATGCAATTTTGATCCTACATTTTTACACTAATTACAAGCCTTTGTTATATCGTGCGATTTCTAGCTGATTTTGAATGATCCTGCAAGTTTGCTTGTTAGAGCTTGTCTGTTCCAACATGGAACTTTCTGACTTGATGTTTGTGATTGACAGTTTTGTATTTATTAACTGGTTTGACTATTGAACTGTTCTCTTCAGATAACAGCTTACAGAAGCAGCTTGAATTATGCCTGTTTGTATATTTTTTTTCAAGATGAAAAATACACAAATAGCAGCTGTAAACATAACTTTACCTTAAAAGTATAACTTAAATAAAAACACACTGTAAAAATGCAAAAAAAACTGTAAAAACAAATACATAACCTAGTTAACACTAACGTTCCTTAATATATTCAGTGAATAATTGTGAATTCCATGCATGACACTTGACTTGTTCTGCTTTTTTGTCAACGTTACTTGGATTCATTTAATTTTAACATTAGTTTTTTGTTACATCTAACATTCATACATAGTGTTTATTGCATTCCTTTAGTTTTATGTGTGTTATCATGATGGTGTTTAGTAGTTGTGTTAATAAAGCTGCGGTCACACTAGAGCTTGAGCTTGTGAAATTCTGTCATACAGCGCTGTGAAATTGGGCGAGATTAAACAAGATGATTAGACATTAAAAAAAAAAGCGAGTGATTGGTCCATGTTATAAATTCCTGTCCAGAGAGGTCATGTTTTAATCCTCGATTGGTCTCACGCAGTCACGTGATGTGATTTCGCAGGTCACAGTTCACCAAGCTTGAACTTTCCAACGCAGCGATCTGCAAAACTTGACGCACGAGCTTGCGTTTTTGGTCTGATGCATTCGCGTGCGTATGAATGGAAGTTTATAGGGAGAAAAGTCCAGTGTGACCGCAGCTTTACTCTGAGAGCCTTCTATATACAGTATTAGTATGTTTCTTTGCTTGTGAAAAAGGTGTTAGTGATGGGCATTGGTTCATTATGTGACTCTCTCATCACCTCATGGATATGGTGTCAAGGTTGTGGTTAGGGAAGGACGAGGGCTCAAATTTAGGAATGAAAATGCATGGTTTCCGCTACATTCATTCTTCCATGGCGGGGCACCACACCGAAATTCATCCCACCACGGCTACATTACAGCTTCTCATTCAAAACAATCAGTCCTTTTTTTAATAGCGGGTTATAATCGCAACAAAACGTATTAAAAGGTAAGTGAATTATAACAGCACAAACTTTTCTGTAACTGTAGTAATGCTGTGACATGCTGACTGACTAACTGACAGGTGCGTAATGCGTGAGGCCAGCAAACACGACATAACTTTCAGTTAAGATGAACACAGTTTCCATAAATTACTTTATAGATAAAGGTCTATGGCTCTGCATACAATGACTTTATCTCGCTGGAGTTTATAGCCATTTTACTTTACTTCAGGACGCATTAATGCCGCTCTGTAAGTCTATTGGAGACATTCATAAATATAGCAAATCTAATAAATGTTGGAGACAAACTCGTTACATAAATGCACTAAATCGCACTTCAGCAGTATTTATTTGAGAGCGCACAAGAAAATCTACACTTGAGCAGCGTATATTTGAGGGCGTGCAAGAAGTTGTGCACGAACAGAGGAAATCGGCATGCAAGCAAGGAGCGTATTACATAAATGCGGTCTCGACTTGTTATATTGCGCTCAGGACATTTGTCATTGAAATAACACCACAGGTAGTTGGTAGATCTGTGTAAAAGGCCCAACAGAGTCTGCCGCCACAGCTGGAAAAAATCCTAGAGGAAACACTGAAATGGGTGTTTATTCATTATAAAATAAAACAAAATGCAACAAAAACAACACAGAGGAGGGAAAAAATGAACAAAAACAAAACTTGAGCAGGGCTGGACAAGACATGACAAGACTGTGGAGGAAGACTGACAACAAACTGGCACAGGACAGCAGACATGAGGAAGCTTTAAACAGAACAAATTAGGAAACAAACAGGATGGGAGAGACTAGACAATAAACATGAGAGCACGACACAAAGACACACACTCCATGTGCTCGCATCAAACAGGACTAGAACACACAGCCAATGAGAGATCTCGTTAACTGCATGTTCACACATAAAATCGCGTTCACACTGGACTTTTCTCACCATAGATTTACATTCATATGCATACGAATGCACAGACTGGAAACGCAGGCTTGTGCGACAAGTTTTGTATGTCACTGCGTTTCAAAGTTCAAGCTTGGTGAACTCTGACCTGCGAAATCGCATCACAGGACTGCAGATCAAAACATGCCCTCTCTGGTAAAAATGGTTTTCTTTTTTTGATGAGCATTGGTTTATTATGTGACTTTCTCATAACACAATGCTTTTGATTGTTTTTGTTTGTGTAACTAACGTACAATTTGTAGATGTTAGTACTTTAAAAACACTTAAAGCTGTATGTTTTTGAAATAGAAACAAAATTATTTACAGTTTACAGTCAAAATTTCGCTGTATGTTTTTTTATTATTATTATTTATGGAGTCAATCCAGGGCCATACTGTATATACTTGCAAAAAAAAAAAATTTTGCAAACAAAAAATAAATTATTGAGCAAAAAAAAAAATACAAATAAATAAATAAATGCAAATCTCCAAAAATTGCAAAGCGAAAATTAATTTTTGAGAAATAAAAATGAAAAAAAAATAAATAAAAGAACTGCAAATAAAAATCAAGCAGTGCAAAAAACTTAAATATTTGCATAAAAAAAACTATATATATTTGCAAAACATTTTTTATAGCATTGCCTTTACAAAACCCGTCCAGTCAATTGCAATGCTCATTTTGATTTCCTTTTTAGTCAACCATGAGTTTGTGATGCTGTTTTCTCTTTGCACTTAACGTTTCTGCGAGTTTCACTTTGTCAAGGAAACTTGGGCATTTACGGCAGACCCAGACCGGCCTCCACATCACGTCATCACGTCATCATGCCGTATAAGTTCCCTTGTAACATTTAGTTTTGTAAGGGCAATGCTATAAAAATGTTTTGCAAATATATATAGTTTTTATTTTATTTTTTATTTTTATTGCAAATATTTTAGGTTTTTTTGCACAGCTTGATTTTTTTATCATTTTTATTTCTCAAAACTTAATTTTCCCTTTGCAGTTCTTTATTTTTGTTAGCAAAATTAATTTTTGTTTCTCAAAAATTTATTTTCGCTTTGAGATTTTTGGAGATTTGCATTTTTTGTGCTCAACTTTATTTTTTGTTTGCAAAACTTTCCTTTATTTTGCAAGTATATATGGCCCTAGACTGACTCCATGATTATTAAAATTATCATGATAAACTGAGGTATTAATTGGGCACATTCTGCCTTTATATCTTGTTCCTGAAAATTTTATCCACTATTTACAGTATTCAACATCTCAATATGTAATTGCCTTTGTATTTTTGGAAAGATGAACCTTGCAAGGGGTTGTCATATCCGGAGATCACAAAGTTTAAGAAATTCATTTTTCATTTCTCATTGAACTGTCAGTGACTTTGAATGCTTAAAAATGTATTAGTGAGTGAAAAGTGCAGCTCTAGGACCACAAAACTTTCACAGGAGACAGTGTCTGGATTTAAAACCTTCAGATGACCTCCATCTCTGTGAACTCTCAGAAACTCATATGAAAAGACAGCCATGTGTGCAATTCAGAGCAGAGACTGAGAGAATGTATGATGAGACAGACAACTAGATGTCCGCTGGAAGATTTAAAAATACTGAAGGATTCAGCAGCTGTTCATGCGGTATAGCAACAGTTGTAATTTTGCAGCATTTCATCAGTTTAGTCGTGTTTACTGGGTTAGGAATTCTTAATTATAGCTGTCTGTGTTTGCTTATGTGAAGACTTAGGAGAGAAACACAAATGTACTTGATCATATGCATGATAATAGTACCATCTGTGTACATTCCTCAGAATTTCTCATTATTGTTGAGCAGGAGAGGTTCTGAAAAATTCAGCTTGTCAGCAGTCCCATTTTTTTATTCATATTTATGAAAATATAGTGCATATAAATACGTACATATTAATTTGCATATTGATGCCCTGAAGCTTCATTTTTATACATGTGCACATATAACAATGTGCTTGGATGTACTCACACCTATTGCATGATTCATGTCTGCGGTCTGTTCCTAATGTGTTTAAGAATTCAAAGCAGTCTCAGCTCTGTCTCAATCCAGATGGGATGAGTTCTGCCGTGGCGACTGTAAAATCACATGGAAATCCAGATGAATTATAAAGTGACTTACAGTGTGGAGTTGTTTTGTAGTCTGCCAGGAATGTTGTTGCCGTTTTTAGATATCGTGGGTGGTAGGACTGGCAGAGGAGATATCGCAAAATGGAACCACCCTTGATTGGAGTTAATCATTCTCATTTGCATAAAACATATAGTTCTGTCTCCTATAGTTTTATAAAGGCAAAACAAAGAACTAGTTCTCATAGCAGCTGTATGATTACTTTCTGAGATATTTATTCTGTTAAGCTTTGTAGGAGGAAAAACTGGGTCAAAATTTAAAAGTAAGTAGCATCTACGCTTTGTTTGTCATCAGGAACATACGACAGCAATATTCTGGCATGTTAGCTTGTAGCAACTCAACTATAGTATTAAACTGCAGTGGTTTTAGTATGCAGTCTCACAATAGTATTATGCTCATTTAAAGGGTTTGAATGTGAGAAACTAAAATTTAGATTGAGATAGCATGGTTTAGGCTTTAATATATGAAACAAATAAACTAGCATATTAGCAAGTAGCAACTTAACATTAGTCCTAAGCATAGATATATACACTAGATATCGCATACGGACCCTGAGCATGCGTCAATAGCACCGCCACATTTGTAGTAACGAGCAAACAAAGAAAACAAAGCACAAGGCAGAACATTTCATAGGTAAGATTTCGTTTTTTTGTGCTCAACAAGTAACATTATTGATGATAATAGACACTTACTGCATTCACTATAAGGCAAAGTAGCACCACCTTGCACTAATACTGGGCTTATGCTAGTTTTGTTGAATAAAATAAGCAAACAATGCAAAAGAAATATGACAACGAGATGCTGCGGTGTCAGAAACTTGTATTATTGTCGGCTAAGTGAACGAGTCGTTCATAACAGAGATTCATTCACAAACGAATCGCTCCCTCCGTCAGAATGAGAAGTGAAAGCAGGAGAGGGGGGGTGTTTCAGGACACGGATTAGATCAAATCTAACAGGAGGGAGGATAATACATTTACATGCACACAAACACACACTCTTTGTCAGCAATCCGCGTGCGGTCACTTTTCCATCAATATAGAAAAGTTAAGTAAAATTATAATTTTCGTAATAAAAAAAAAAATTTGCGTACTGACCACCGGGAAAACTCCCGATCATAGATATATGTGTATATCTCTGGCTCTTGATGCCCACAGTCTTCCACTACAGCTTGGTCCCGCAATCATTTCAAAGGAGCGCTACCCTGTTCTAAAATGGCAGCTCTCTGGCTATTCCTTCCAATAGACAACAACAGGGCAGGCGACATCTAATGTAAATATCTATGAGTCCTAAGGAGGTAGTAGCTTAAGCATGTGCATTTATGATCATTGATAAAGCTGTGTTGAAATTTAGATTAAAGTAGCATGTAGACATTGTTCAAACTTTAGCATATCAAAGCAAAAAGCTAGCAGTTTAGCAAGCAGCAGCTTTGTGCTAAAATATCAATCATAGTTGTTCTCATCCAATGACTTTTAAAGTAAGAAACAAGGTCAAAATGTATCGATTTTTTTTCTTCAATAGTATATAATAAGCTAGCAAATTAGCAAGTAGCAACTTTGTGCTCAAATAGCAGTCACAGTTGTACTTTTATTATTAATATCTAATAATGTCAAAGTAAGAAACGAGGTCAAAATCTAATTTTTGTTCAGAAATAAATAATAAGCTAGTGAATTAGCAAGTAGTAGCTTGATATTAGCACTAGGTGGCTTTAGCATGTGTGATCATGTGCATTCATATAGATTTGAATGTGCAAAATTTAGATTAAGGAACACATTGTTCAGCTTTAGGAATGCAGTATAATCTATAATAAGGCAGCAAATTAGCAAGTATGTCATTAAGGTAAGGAAGTAGCAGTTTAGCATGTATCATCAAAGGTATACTTTCATTCTCATTCAGTAGGATAAAAAATTGGAAATTTAGATTTAAGTGCCGTTAACCCAAGTACAAACATTGTTTCAACTTTACACATAAAGAGCAATAAGCTAGCGAAGTAGAAAATAGCAATTTGGCATTAGTTCTAAACTGGTATAAGTTTTATCAGAGATGTTTGCATTTATACACATGTAATAAGTTTAAATGTGAGAAACTGGGTTGAAGTTTAGATAAGAGTAGTGTCTAGGGCAGGGGTGCTCAACCCTATTCCTGGCGATCGACCTTCCTGCAGTTTTCAGTTGCAGCCCTTATCAAACACACCTGCCTGTAATTATCAAGTGCTCCTCACGTTCTAAATAATTGGTTCAGGTGTGTTTGATCTGGGTTGGAGCTGAAATCAGCTTGAAGGTCGATCGCCAGGAACAGAGTTGAGCACCCCTGGTCTAGGGCATACCTGTCAACCCTCCCGTTTTTCCTGGGATTCTCCCGTATTTTACAGTTCTATCCCGCTGTCATCCCGTAAAGGTATTTTCCCGTATTTCTCCCGTATTTTTTATCTTTCTGAGAAGAGCCTATACTCCCTATATGCAACCCATACCGCCGAACCACCAGGGGCCGCCTTTGCTCTTAAATGTGAATCGGTTCTGTGCTTTCATTTTATTTAGGCATGGAAACACTTTGAAATAAACATAAAAAAGGCGCGATTCATTTCCTTTTTATTACAGGTGCCATTGCCCCTATGCAATCCTCAAAACAGTCAGTTCATATAAAGATGCATGACTGTCAGCTGATGCGCTCCATAGTGATAATAAACTCAGATTCTGTACGTACGCGATTTGATGCTGAGTTTTTATCCCTTAGTTTTACATCCCAATGTTGACAGGTATGGTCTAGGGGCCACATTAAATGCAGTTATAGTTATAATTTCCACAATAAGACTTTATTTAAGGCAATTTCAGCTGTTTTACATAGTTTAAACTGCTGTTTATTACCAAGTATAGGATGTTCTTGTTCTATTTAAAATATTATAATGAACATAATAATAATTAAAATAGCAGAAAAAAGTAGATTAACACATGAAAAAAAAAATGCATTTATACACCATTAGGCCTAAATATCGGCTATTGTTATATTCATTATTCATTCATTTTCTTTTTGGCTTCATCCCTTTTTTAATCAGGGGTTTCCACAGTGGAATGAACCGCCATTATATTCATTATTATATTACAAAAATTAATACATTGTTTTCTTTATATTGTGCATTTTACTCAGGGTCTGTACAAAGTTTATACATTTTTAATCATAACATTTTTACACATTAGTAAGAGGTTAATTGTGGAGATCAAAAAGCTTTCATTGTGGGTGTGCAAACACTGTGAACTCACTGACATGATGAAAGCTCTATCCATTGTTATTGGAGCAATTTTTGCTGTTTGCTTGTTTTTCATGCTGCTAAGAGGACCATCTGCCATTTACACAATGCAAAATATTAAGCCTGTTGCACTCTGGAGAAGATACCATGTTGCACCATGTCTTTAAAACGTTTTGTCTGAGTGAAGCCTATGCAAACTGTCCACAGCGAGCAGCCAATTGATTGCTTAGCGACGATAGATGCCACAATAATGTGAGCCATATACACGGAAGTGCTTTTCAGCCACCAATTACAATCCGACGACTATCTTTAACTTCATGATGTTCCTTCTACATCATTCATAGTGTAATTTAATCAAAATATAGTCAGTTAAATATACTTGAGCATTCATTTAGTTGTTCAGCTGTAAAACAAGATGAAAGGCTGTTTAAACGCAAGTGGTTTTAGGAGCAGCAGCTAAGCGCTGGAACTCCATTGAAAATACTGTGATAAAATAAATACTCATTTATGGAACAGTAGAACTTAATACATTGTGAAACCCACTTAATATTGTATCTAAATCAGGCAGTGAAGATTATTTATTTTGAACAAATCCAGATCTTACACTTGGCAATGTTATAATGGAATAACAGTTTACTGGAAGTACCCAGATGGGCTTATTCTAAATTAAAAGTACTGATGCAATGCTGCTCTTGTCTTTTTTATCAACTGCATTTAAATGACACAGACATACAGTAAAGCTTAATATCTTCACTACTTTTGAGAACAAATGATAATAAAAAAATACATTAATCTTCAGCATGGCACAAAATGAATCCAGATAGGCTGGATGTAGACCATGGGCCACCTGTTGAGTAGCCTTGGTCTACACGTTTGTCTTTACATATAAAACTAACTTGTGTATTAGCTACATACAGTATATAACAAACTAGAAAATAGTTGCTTTGTTGGCACAGGTGTTCGCTTTATTTTCATTTCAAGAGTTCGCACTTAGATATTGTTTGACAAATGTTAGCTGGTTTGGCATGCTGTCCCGGGAGAGAACCCTGAGCTCGGAGATAGTTGAGCCCAGGGCTCCCGCCTGGTCGATAGAGCATATAAGGGGAGAACGAGATCAGGTGGTTCTCGAGAGCTCCCCGATATAAAGGGAGAAAAAAGGGGGGAGAAGGTGTGGATGGGGGGTTTCTTCGAAAATGAAGATAAGGGAGTGATTTTCCCTAGGCTACTTATAGTGAGTTTGAATTAATCTGATTGGCTAGCTAATGATTGTAGATGAGAGATCAGCTGCGGTCAATCATATCACGTGTTCCTCTCGAAATTTGTTTATGAAACTTCACTTAAAGGTTTGGAATGAAAGTCAGAACAATTAATTTTATAAAAACAAATCAGCTTTGAAGGTTTTGGTAACCTTTGAAATTCCACAAAATTAAACCAACTGAGATGATGTAACAGGAAATGAACAAGCTTTCTGCTCTACCTTATAACTTGGTGATTCTTTGTTCGATCCTTCAGTGACTATTGACAAAATCACCCCATTTGTTCTAAATTCTCATATTGTGTTGACATCACTCCCTGAGATGGACCAATTAAGAACCATTAATGCAACACTAATACGCAATATCGACAGAACGATAAGCTTTAAAATGTGCTAAAGAGCCTTTCTGTCTAACAAAGGGGAATCATTCCTTCCTGGGGTAAAGTGGAAGTATAAATGGACCATTTTTCAATTTGAAAGTCTCCCTTTTTCTGCAATGCGAGCAATTAAGTTGAGCTCTCGAGGAAGTCACTCACAGCACTCACCGCAGCCTTCGGCGGAAAGAGATCTTGAAAATCCTCTTGTCCGTTCCTTCCCATTTATCTTCCCCCTTTTACCTCATCTCTCCACCGAATGAATTCATGTCACCAATGAGAGCATGAATATTCAAAACACACAATGACATCCTGCATCTTAATCCAATTTGTTACCTAAATATGCATTCATGCAAGATTATGGTGAAGAAAGAGCCTAAAAATACCGAAGCATTGTATTGAAACAATACTACACAAATTGGTTGAAGGCAACCAGCTTTAGCATATCCCTTTTGAAAATTATTCATGATTTTATAATAGTATGTACACTCACCAGCCACTTTATTAGGTACATCTTACTAGTACTGGGTTGGACCCCCTTTTGCCTTCAGAACTGCCTTCATCCTTGGTGGCATAGATATACCAGCAACAAGATACTGGAAAAATATTCCACAGAGATTTTGGTCCGTATTGACATGATAGCATCACACAGTTGCTGCAGATTTGTTGGCTGCACATCCATGATGCAAATCTCCCATTCTACCACACCCCAAAGGTGCTCTATTGGATTGAGATCTGGTGATTGTGGAGGCCATTTGAGTACAGTGAACTCATTGTCATGTTTAAAAAAACAGTCTGAGATGATTCATGCTTTATGATATGGCGCGTTATCCTGCTGGAAGTAGGCATCAGCAGATGGGTACATTGTGGTCATAAAGAGATGGACATAGTAAGCAACAATACTCAGGTAGGCTAAGGGCATTGACACGTTGCTCAAATGATACTAATGGGCCCAAAGTGTGCCAAGAAAATATCCCCCACACCATTACACCACCACCGCAAACCTGAACCTTGGATACAAGGCAGGATGAATCCATGCTTTTTATGTTGTTGATGTCAAATTCTGACCCTACCATCCAAATGTCGCAGCAGAAATTGGACCAGGCAAGGTTTTTCCAATCTTCTATTGTCTAATTTTTAGGGGTGTCAAAATTAATTGTTTCTTCGGTGCACCGCGATGCAGATGTGGACAATTCGATATCGGTTCAGTAATAGATCATAACCGGTTATTACGCACTGACGTCATTTATCCCCTATGCGCGATGTCGCGGTAGAATACTATGGCGAAGGAGGCGAGGGTGAGTAAATAAAACACTCCTACTACTTAACTACTGCGTGTGCTGGACACAGTCTTTCACTGACACTGAGGAATGGTAAAGCACGAGCCGCTATTTCAGTACTTGGGAGAAATTATGTAAAACTCCATAACACACAAAACTTAAGACATTTGACCCGTTGGCATCTTCGTGAGGTAAAGTTTCCTCTCCTCTCGGCTGTTAAATACTTGTGGATCCAGACACAAGCGTGCATGTGGTGCGAGTTTATTGTATTGTATTTATTCTATTACGGATTACCTGATAACCGCATATTATGCGCACATAGACTGACCCGCGGCTGTTTTTCACGCGTCACTTGTGGGTGAATGGCGCTTTCGTTTCTAAAGCCAATTGCAGCCCTTTCTGTTGAGCGGGTGAAGACAATGACCAATCATAGGGGTGTAAGAACTTTCCAATGCTCAAAAAGTGAGATAATATTTACATTTGTTTATTTGTTATGATTGCACGTGCTGTCGTCTGTGCATGTATTGGAGTTTTCATTCACAAAGAGTGTTTTTTTTTAGCAGGTTAAATTAAAGGTACAGTTCATATATCTGACTGCTTGTATTAAAGGACAAAATTGTTTTACAAGTCATATATAAATATAAACATATTTATAAATTTTAATACAATTTTTTTCCTGTGTTGTAAAGAAAAAAATCGAATTATGTATGGAAAGCATCGTCAATGCACCGTGATGCACAGAGATATCGAATTGAACCGAATCGGTGGCATAATAATCGTAACCGAACCGTGAGACCAGTGTAGGTTCACACCCCTGGTGAGCCTGTGCGAATTGTAGCCTCAGTTTCCTGTTCCCAGGGTGCACTCAAACTATGCTATCCGAACCGTGCCCAGGTGCGTTTCCCGATTCGTTTGAGAAGTGTAAGTGCTCAGAATCGGGCTCAGGCACGGTTCAGTTGGCCGGCCCTGGCCCGGTTGGAAGAGATGTGCCATAGAGCAGTTCAGTTGGGCTTTGGCGCCGTATGCTTGCAGCGTGAGTGTAAAGTGTGCCGGAGCCCAAAACTGAAGATGCGACGTCACTTTTAGGGGACTTTTTCATATGGATTTATTAATCATTCTTAATTTTCAATGAACGCAAACTGTCAGAGTTTATTAAAGACGCAAACCCCTCAATGCATATTAGCTGCACCTTCAGCAAACCTCCTAATACCTACGAGGACTTATGAGCGTCAAAAGTGGTGGATTTGTTCGGCAAAGTGTTTGACTGCATGTCACTGCATCACAAACGACAAAAAATAATACTAAACGATATAACTAAAGCAATGTCCACTGTGCTGGCGAGAACGCTTCTCTTTCTGTTAAACTGAACAGTCGCATCATTGATGATGTAATCGTGCTCAGGTCCGGTAGGTAAAAAATGCAATGTGATTGCAGACCGAGAAGGAGAGGGGAGAGGGGACAATCATGCTTTGGCACGGTTCAAGGCAACTGTACTTAATGTGAGTATGCCTTTAGATAACAGGAGTGGCACCCAGTGTGATCTTCTGCTGCTGTAGCCCATCCGCTTCAAGGTTGGATGTGTTGTGCATTCAGAGATGCTCTTTTGCATACCTTGGTTGTAATGAGTGGTTATTTGAGTTTCTGTTGCCTTTCTATCAGCTCGAACCTGTCAGGTGTACCTAATAAAGTGGCCGGTGACTATGTTACCATGTTTTTTTATTACATTGATTACCATTTGTATATACATTATGCACAGTTTTTATTAAATAACTTGCTAAAACTGTGGATGTTGTAGTTAAACCATTGCTGATTTGTGGTTACCATGTTTTGTGTGTGTTTTATTTGCAGTAAATCCATTTTCGTGTTAAGTGACTGAGTGAAAAAAAGACCCTGAAAGGAATATTATGACAGGCAAATGGGCCTTAATGGCTCTCTCCTCTGATTGGTTTCATAACACATTTATTTGAACTTTGAATCTTTTCCGGGTCAATCTCCTTCTAACATTTTTATTGCAATGTATGCTCTTTTGTGAGTGAGGGTCTCGTATGAAGACTGTCAGTTTCCTTTCAGGGAATGATGGAGACAGATTCCACTTAAACACAATGCTTAATGACTCATTAATGCGGTCAGCCATTGAAAATTGATGAGATAGACATTTTATCCCGATTAGCTCTGTTAATGGGCATGCCTGTAAAACCAAACTGTCCTTTTAATGACGCGTGCACATTCCTAGGGCTCTTATTTTTAGATCAATAATGCGTTTAGTAATCCATCAAGATTGACAGCAATCATTAAAATAATAAGGAAAGTGGGTATTTGATATGAGGCGCTCCTGGTGGCTGCTTCTCGTGGAGGCTAATTGTCTGTGGCTGAACAAGGCAGGCTGCCCTGGCAAGCTGAACATCACTACAATTCCAAATCAATGGTGATTCTACCTTCCAAAAAGTATTTCTACACTTGCCTCTTGTTAAGATTGACTTTACTGCTCTTGTTTGGGGTCTTAAAACAACAACTGTAGTACTGTAAGTGAACATACAGTATAATATTAGTTGCAAATTTATTTCATTTAAATTATTTTAATATGCTAATCTGACCTAATTAAACTCCTAATTCTCCCGCTTGTACTCAGAGAGGAGTCCAACCAATGAGTCTGGGAGCTGGATGCACTACTAAGGGAGCACTACAAGCTGGCCTCTGTTACATTCACTAAACTAAAAACCACTCCCATCTGGGTCACAGCCTCAATGCAACCCAAACCACTGATTTTGGTATGGGAGGCAGGTACAATAAAAAGGGCACTGAAGATGGCAGCCTCAGGTGTTAGTTGGTAGTGTGCCTCTTGAGGCTATTGGAATGACGTTTACTCACACATAACTGACCTCTGTTACATTCTCTCCACCATAGCTCTATCCCATTTGTTCAGTTATAGCACCAATGTAACCCCTTAAATTGCACTCTACCTGTTGGAAGCATGATTCGAACTAGTGATTCTGGCAGGTTCACAAACAAGAGCCCTAAAGACACTAGCACCTAACATTAGATAGTAGTGTACCCCTAGTGTACCCCTTGAGGGAAAGAGAGTGAGGGTTACTGTTAGTTTGATTTCACCAAGTAGAACCTGTACATGGGTCATTATCTATGCAATTAGCCAATCAGATTTAAGGGATAAGTTTACAGTTTCTGTTAAATTTAGACTAACATTTAGGATTATGCGCTTCTGCATCAGCCAATCACATCAGTCAAGCAGACAATATATATATATATATATATATATATATATATATATATATATATATACACAGTTGAAGTCAGAATTATTAGTCCCCCTTTGAATTTTTTTCTCTTTTTCAAATATTTCCCAAATTATGTTTAAAAGAGCAAATACATTTTCACAGTATGTCTGATAATATTTTTTGGCTTGTGGAGAAAGTCTTATTTGTTTTATTTCGACTAGAGTAAAAGCAGTTTTTAATTTTTTAAAAGCCATTTTAAGGACAAAATTATAAGCCCCTTTAAGCAAATTTTTTTTTTCAGGAGTCTACAGACCAAACCATCGTTAAACAATAACTTGCCCTATTACCTTAACCTGCCCAGTTAAACTAATTAACCTAGTTAAGCCTTTAAATGTCACTTAAAGCTGTATAGAAGTGTCTTGAAAAATATCTAGTCAAATATTATTTAATGTCATCATGGCAAAGATAAAATAAATCAGTTATTAGAAATGAGTTATTAAAACTACTATGATTAGAAATGTGTTGAAAATATCTGCTCTCTGTTAAACAGAAAACGGGGGGAAAATAAACAGGGGGCTAATAATTCAGGAGGGCTAATAATTCTGACTTCAACTGTATATGTAAAATGTGTTGTGTTTTTCTTAATTTGCAAAACAATGTAAGGTATATTTAGGCGTGTTTAACTACATATAAAATACAATCTTAAATATGAAGATGTTTGTCTGAATTCTTATATCAAAGTAAATATATATTGATATTAAAAGCTAATTAAAAATATAATATCCAAAATAAATACTAATTTAAAAATGCTAAACTACCATAACCTTGGTAGGGATTAGGTATGGATTACATGATGATGTTCCAGGAACATACTGTAGATGTTACTCCAGGATCACATCCCACTTGGCAAAATCACACCTACTAGCTGGTGCTCCCATCCGGGTCACTGCATCAGCCTGTTCTGAGCAGCATTCAAAGTAATTCTGCTATGGGAAGAGACATGCATGAAGCACAGCCAACCATCACCAGTCACAATTACTCCCTTTGAGGCCAGGGGAATGTGGGGTTTACTTGCAAAACTTGACCTAGCTGGATTCAATTCACCTCTATAAATCTCCGACCGTACTCTACTAGCTCCGAGATGGATTTGAATCACTAATCGCAGCATGGGAGCTAGGGACACTAACAAGAACGCTAAAGAACAGATAGTGTCAGCTGCTAGTGCAACTCTAATGCTGTGTTCACAACAGATGCGACATGCACGAATAAATCATGCATTTCACGCGTAAATAGACGAGTAAACATTTTGAGTTTACTCATTTCATTCGCACATCAAATTCGCTTCATTCGCACGTCAAATTCACTTCACAATAGACGCAGATTCACGTCATGGGCAGGGCTTCAGTCTGCCCGGTAACTCTACCTTTATTGCTAAATGGATAATATGGTTTTTAGGAAGGTTGAAAAACAGCAAAGATTTGTTCGGCGCCGTGTCTGAGTCCTTCTTTCAGAGGTCCCAGCTCTGCGAGTTCATCAACTCCTCCAGAAACTATACCTGGATGATGGAGGCTTTCAGCGGTTAACAACAGGCACTACTGTACATCATAACCATGCCCCTACAAGACCAAGTTCCTGATTGGTTAATACGGCACGAATGTCCGCAGAAGTTCAGATTTTCCAACTCGAGAAATTCGCAGGTTAAATGCTGAAAACTCTCAACTCACGGTGCTTCGTTTACGCGAATTACGTCATTCGTATCCTAGGATCTATATTTGCATCTTTGCATTGATTTAACATGTAAATCACTCGCGCTTGATGCTTCATCCATGTCTGATGTGAACATACCATTAAGGCCAGGGGAGCAGGGTGCAAATTACAGGCTGGTTTGGGGGGGATTGACCCCCCGTATTAATGCTTGATGGCATGCCCCCTGATGGACGTCAAAACAAGATGTATCTTAAATACTGAGAAATATTTCACTCTGATATGTATTTTAAATAATAATGTTAATAATTAAAACAATTTATAGTTAATATAAATATAATTTTTTTTTTAAAACCATTGTGAAAGCATAATCGCGCCAATCAGTCTATTCTAGGAAAAAGTCTGAAATTGGATGTTCTAGAGCACACATAGACATCGTGTTTACAAGACTTTCGTTTTTCTACATTTGGCCTGAAAGTAAAGCCAAACTGGATGCATTATAACATTTGTAGTTTGACTTACAGTAATATCTGAAATAGCCAATCAGAGAATACTCTAGGTCAGAATACACAAAATATCCCTCAAAACACTGAAAAACTAAATACGTCTTGAACGTATTAATAAACTAGATGTTTTTTTAAAATAATTGCATAAATTACTGAAGCATATATTACACAAACCAACCAAAAAAAGCTGACCCCCCACTGATCATGAGTGTATAATTTGCACACTGCAGGGGAGTATTTACAGACACTGCCTTATCTTACCAGGAAACGTAACTATTTTACATTTGTAAGTTTAGTGGCTAATTCAAATAAAGTCATACAAGTTCAAGCCCCCCCCCCCCCCCCCCCCCCTTAAACCTAACCGTAATTAGGGAAAGAAGAAATCATACTAAAATGTACGAATGAGGTCGTACAAATGAATGTAAATTTGCCACTCAATTGAAAAGTTATGAATTGGTGTGAAATAGTATTGCATATACAAATGTCTTAAACATGACTGACCTCCATTTTATCATGGGATCTGTTTGGACTCAGTTTGACCCCTTCAATATACAATAAATACAGTAAAATACATAATACATGCGCGCTGTTTACACCCAGACAAAAATCTGTCCAAAGTCGTTGAATGTATTCTTATTTTTTTATGTCTCTTTGACTCAATATACAAACAAGCTAACATTTTTCATCGACAGCATGTGCGTGTGTTATCAAGCTGACATTTTGTTGACATTCTGCTGTCATATATTTAGAATTAACTCTGAAAGCCCAAACAGAACATAAAGCGTTAATGAGGTGCTGATTTGTTTTCTGTGTAGGCATTTTCTGCATCACAAATGCTGAATGCCAGTCAGAAACAGCTTATTTTATGTAAATTGCATGTTGGTATATGCTGCGCTGTCTTGGCTGACACATTTTTATGCTGAAACTCCATAGTGGAGATTCTCAAATGGCTGCCGTGTTGCCAGTAATGCAAGGCTGTTGGAGTTTGTCATGGATGTCTAAAACGGATTTAAAAGCAGACTCGATGTGTCAGTGTTACAGTCACAATTGGACTGAGAGTCATTGCTTTGAGTTGTCCATTAGGAGCATTTCCAGGATTGTAGAGAACGCTTATAGGAGCTTGTCAAAGTGCTGTGCCACTTTCTGTCACTTTGCATTTACATCACATTTATTCATTCTGGCAGACTGCGTTGACCAAAGCTACTTCCAATTACTGTATAAAATTTATGGCTGAAACAAATACAAGTGGAGGTTAGAATGAAGAGAACAAAGCGTTGCAAAATAAACACTAACATTTGTTTTGCGGTCATGCTGTGGAGAAATATAGCCGACTTGATTTAGTGGTCTTACCTGTCATAAAGTCTTGTCCTCGGTTCAGCTTAATCTGAAGCACTGTAGATAATTCGTAAACAAAGACCCAAATTGTTGTGGCTTACAATGAATTTCTAAGAAACAAGAGGCATTTTTAGATATGACTCAAAGCAGACCCATTAGCTGTTATAAATTCACTGTAAACCTCGGCTTCACGTGATTGCTTCCTTTTATGTATTATTATGCAACTTTTTAAACAAATAAATAATAATACATTAAAGGGCGCCTAGGTTACCCCTTTTTTCAGATTTAATATAAGTCTTTTGTTTCCCCAGAATGTGACTGTAAAGTTTCAGCTCAAAACACGCATCAGATTATTTATTATAGATTTCTGAAGTTTCTGTTTTATAGCTTTTAACAGCTTGTTGCTGTTTTCTTGTACTGCGCCTTTAAGGCTAGTCCTCCCCAATCTTCAATCTCCGCCATTGGCTGCCTCAGGAAGAAGATCTCATGTAACATTTGTGAGATATACTACAGTAAGAGCTTTAACAATGAGTATTTAATGCATTTGTTGTGGAGTTGAAACGATGAGTCACACACAATGTCGTTACAAAGTTTACACGCACACACACAGACAGCGCGCTCGTTTAGCTTTGCACTGTTTTTGCACACAAATGTGACAGGATACAGGTTAATATCCACTGCTCTATGGATATCTCTTATGTTAATGTACAAAATAAACCCGATTTAACGTCCACAACCCGGGATTGAAGTGTCTTCTTTTATAATTGTTCTGACACGTGGCTGTGCTGATGAAGTAAAGCTGAAATAAACCGCTGTAATTCATTAACATGCACTGTTTTAAAACATTTTAAACTTGTAAAACTCACTCTTGATCACATTTGATGATGATTGATGATCGTAGCAAACTGAACAGATCTTTTATTCATGGTTGCTTTGCGCACGTCCTGTCATGTTGATATGATTATACCCGTTACTACGGAGACTATAAAACGCAGCTGTCAATCAATTCGGTGGGCGGGGGACCGCACTCCTACGTCAAGTTGCGGTCGGTCTCAAAACCGCTCCGATTGGTCCATCGTTTTTGTGTTGTTAAATTGAAAAAAAAGGACTGGGTGTGTTTATATCACCCCAATATGACGGTCTATACACTATACCTACACATATGTCTGTCCAAACAGCTTGAAAAGTAGAGTTTTCACCATAGGTGCCCTTTAAATAATACTATATCTGACCACCTATCATGTACAAGCTGTACTATAATATACAAGGGGATACAATGCATATTGGCATTGATACATTGCAATTAATTATTGACCAGTTTCTAAACAAGATTCTTAGTTATCAGCATTTAAACGCTGAAAATATGAGCTGTAAGACTCGTGAAGGTCACTGTTATAAATGAGATTGAGAGAGGATATTTAAATTTTCATTCTATTTTCAGAAACAATTATAACAAAGTAAGACTAATGCATGTTATAGGGTGTTTCTTCAAACTTGAACACATACATTATTTGTTATGTCTAACTTTGTATTTTTGTTTGTTATATAAACGTCACATTAAACATATCTTGGAAACTTTAATGGGGTAATGGGGTAAATTCCATCCCATACCGATAAAGCTCCGGTGAATAGTTAATGTGATTTTTTTTTCTTTTTTAATTTTCTACAGTTTCTGTTACAGCATCGATGTTGTAACATAATTAAAATATAATCAGTTAAATAGACTTCAGCATTCACTTAGTTGTTCAAGTGTAAAATGAGACGAAAAGCCTTTTACCTGCACGTGCCTTCAGCTAGTGCAAAAACACCATTGAAAATACTGGGGTAAAATAAATAAGGGTATATGTAGGAATCCTAAAGGTAATTTCAATACTTTTTAAAGACTTTTTAAAGACTTTCTCTGAATCTTTTAAGACCTCATCGCCACTTCAAATTCTAATCAGTACCAAACCTTTAACTTAATAAGCAGTTGCTAATAAACAGTTGTAGTTAAATAAATCAATGGAAGACACCGTGCAACAGAACTCAGATAAGCTCAGAAGAAACAAAGCTTGAATGAATAAATTACGCGGTTGTTTTCAGCGACAGGTTTCAGCCACTGTTTAAACTCGACTTTCTCCAACCAGGAGGCGCAAACTTACATTTTCCCATTTTGCCGTCTGTTTAGCGCTATGGTTTTGCTACATGTGGAGAGCGTCACATCACCTTGCCGCATTTGTCACAAATTACATGACATATTCGGAAGGAGGAGCTTGGCCAGACGTGCCCTGGCCCGAACCAATCGCGTAGATCGAGCACGCTGGTGTATAAATATATTTATGCTTTTTTGGAGTCAAACACTTTGGACAACGCTTTAACAAAATTTAAGACCTTGTAAAAACGCAATTAAGACTTTTTAATACTTTTATAAGGGTCTTAATTTTCTCATAATTGATTTATCAACTTTTAATACTTTTTAAGACCCCGCGGGACACCCAGTAAATGTTCATATTTTAAAGACAAAAAAAATGTTATTTAATGCAGTGTTTCTTGTACATTCCGAGACTCACCTTATATCGTATAAAGGTAGGGAAGGAAAGATTGTTGATTTTTTTTAAGAAAACAGTCCTTAAACACTTCAAATTTGTAACACCATACAGGTCATCATACATGTAAAAACTGTAAACACATGTATATTATAGGTTCTATTTTAATGATCTAGGCGCAAAGTCTAAAGCATATGGTGCAAAAGCATTAAAGGCATGTCCGAATCCACTTTTGCTATTTTAAAGATGGAAAAATACGCTCTGTGCCCTGGTGCATGGTCTAACAGATGTGTGCTTAATCTCTTAATGAGTTGTGGGTGTGTTTTAAGCGTAACGTGCATTAAACCAATCAGAGTTTCATCTCTTATTGCCTTTAAGTGTGAGGTGTGTCGCATTATTGTGCATGTGCTATTTACATGGCAGACTTTGTAAGTGGAAAAACTGAATGCTTAACTAGCAAGAAAACAGTTAAACAGACCATCTGCAGCGCGAGGATAAAGATCGAGCTTCCACCAATCAGCCTCTTTACTTTCTCTTTACTTTAGTTTTGCTCTTTACTTTACTCCTTTATGTTCGTGGAGTAAGAAAACAGTGGAAACTCACTCCACTGAAGACATGTGATTAGCCTAAATATTATTTAATTTAGATTGTTAAGTGCAAAGATTTGTTTCAAAACAAAGTTATATCCAAACACACATTCTATTCTTATGCCCCATATAGTGATGCATACAGTACGTCTCTAAAACCCAACAGGTGGACAAATCTAAACTTTTAAGGCATAGGCGCATAACTAACACACTCTGCGCTGGACTTTAGACCAGCTTTTAGTTGGTCAATGGTCCTCATAATAGCAACACGCCAACAATGCGCCTTTCCTTTTAGACCAGCACACCCATGAGTCCTCAAAGTGGAGCAAATGGATTTGCTATTTAAACAGTGTGGCACAAACATGAAAATTACTGATGTGCTGGTCTGAAAATAGCAACAAATCACACCATACAGGTCTTGTGCCTTATTGCGCTGGGTGTATGATAGGGCCAGAACAACTACAACTGTATGTGTGCATAGTCTTTCTTTACAAAGAGGCCTGGTATGCATTAATCAGTCTTTCTTCATTTATTTTAAACATTTTATGTCATAGTCAAGGACAGAAGCCGATTGCATAACCTGAACCCAAAGAGTGACAGATTTGATTCCATGTTTGCTATGAGAAGAGACACACCAATTAATTTCCCAGTCAGTAATTGCAACAAGCCAATGAACTAATATGTCATGCATTTAGTTAATTGATTTAATTTAGTTACTGTAATTAATAGTCACTGACTCTGCTGTTCTCTCTAAATTGACATTGAGTAATAGATTGGAAAGCATGGCATCATAGCCAACTTTTCTCACCATTTTGAGCAGATGCTAGGCTTGTAATGCACCGCAGACACATTTTGGTGGAAATAGGAATGCGGCGATAAAAATCCTATTGGATATATCATTATCATCATCAGAATACTCCTTCAATCAGGCCTGAAAAAGCCTCTTGTGAATGTTCTCATCATACGAGCTGACCGGACTGTCTTGAACTCCTGCGAATTTTTGCTTTAAAACGAAATCTCATTGAATCTTGTGATAACGCTTTATTCTTTCCGCCAAATCTTGCTCAGTCAAGGGCATTTGAGTTGCAACCTTGCGATTCTCTCAGGGAGGAGAAGAAAGATTCATCTTCACAGCATCCAATATGGTTCCAGGCTGAGCTGATTAGCCGTTTAATAAAATGTCTAGATTAGTTTAGCACTGATGTGTGCTCGTATGTGGCTCGGCTAAAGATATTGGACTAGCCCTCCCACCGCGTCCTTTTCAAAAGAACAGTTACATCGGCTCCTTTGAGATGGCCACTTCTTCCTGTTGCCCTCGTCTGGAGCAGAGGAATCTTATTAGAGATGCATTTTGTCGAAAAAGACCGTCGCCTCGGCTTTTCTTCACACCCTCCTTTTCTGCGTGCAGAGAAAACGATATGGAAATTGATTTTTGCTTCTCATTGCATCCAACATATTAATATTGTGCATGGCAAATGTTCCCCTTGCAAAAGCCAAATTTCCGACTGAAGCACACCTGATCAATAAATTTCACACAGTGCAATGTGAACTCAAGGCCTGCAAAGGTGCAGAGACGCATACCAAGCAGAAGCGGGATGAAAATAAAGGCTATACTGTGGTCAGCGTAGCACAAGGCGCTCGCTTTTACATCAAGAATCGCTTACCATAGAAAAACCGTCATTTACATGCATATGAAATGATGATGCATAAATGCCTTTTTGAAGGAGAAGATCACAAGGTGTTTCTTCACTGTGTTTGTTTGCCTATATATATTGAATCTAATTTGAAATCTAAATTTGTTTTTGATCTCGGGCAATGAAGGGCACTGATAGATCCTCTCTCATATCTGAAGTCAATATTTATGACTTATACATATGTAAGAATGCTGGGAATCATTTCTTGATCGTTCATGTAAACAAGCCACCTCATTTGATTCCTTTAAAGGGATAGTTTACTACAAATGAAGAAATGTTAATCTCACCCTCAGGCCACCCAACATACAGCATAATTTACACCCCCATTTTAAAAATGCATATTTTATTTATTTCTCAGTGAATGTAGGCAATGTATTTTGGTGCATTTAAACAAAACAGATTTATTAAACAGATATATTTATTAAAATAATATTTTAGTCACCAAACATATTTAGAAATTGAAAGATAATCTAATTAAATTCAAGCAAAATATTGCAAAAAAAATTACAACCAATTTTAACTAAAAATTTATTTTTTTATGTTTCTCTTGATTTTTCCTCCTTTTTAAATTTGTATTTAATATTTTTCTATAACATATAAATTTGAGTGTATTTGTTTTTGGACCGTTATCGTAAGTTATTTTGTTAGCTAAGCTCCAGATTTGGCTTCAGTATTGACAAATCTAATGTATATGCACAAATATAATATTGTATAGCTTCCAATTAAAAATATGAATTTAAAAGATAGGTTTGTGAGGGGACTTATATGCTGAGCACTGTATTTATGTTTTAGTAGAACATTAAAAATATATATATATTAACTTCCGGCCGCAAACATATCTGTTCTAGCAACAACCTCCCCTCTCTCTACTCCCCATGCTTTCCTGTAGATTCTCTCTACTGTCCTATCTAATAAAGGTGAAAACCCTGAAAAAATAATTATTTAAAAAAAAAAAAAGACGGACTTTATATGTGTAGTTATTCATTTATGTTTATTTGATGACTAGTCTAGTTTTAGCCTATTATTAGACGTCTATTAAAATATGAGCAACTAAAAAAAAAAAAAAAAAAAAAAGAAACCACTTCTCAGTTTTTAAGTAGCCTCCTAATATTTGTCCATAGCTTTATATGTATGTTCACCTTTTGTGTTCCACAGACGCAAGACAGCCTTATGAGTTTAAAACAAGGTGACACACTATATATATATATATATATATATAGATGCACTATCCCTTTAAAATGCAGAAATAAACAGAATATCAGTCATTCAGGTCATGATGTGTCTCAGACTCCCACATATATATGTGTATATATATATATATATATATATATATATATATATATATATATATATATATATATATATATATATATATATATATATATATATATATATATATATTTATTTTTATTTTTATTTTATACCTGAAACTGTGGTTATCGATGAGTTACAACATGCAAGTAATTTGCTATGAGCTCTTTGAGCATCAAAAAAACATATAGAGATAAAATGAAAGTAGTACCTGTAGCTTATGAAGTGCTTATGAAGTGAAATGTTCAGTCTGCGCAAAAAAACTGAGCATTATTTACATTAATATTATTTGCTATTATCCACAGCCATGTCAAATATTCATTCACAACATTCTGGAGTGTGAACTTTGTCACATTATGATCATAAACTCAAATGTTGGGTATTTATTTATGTATATATTTTTTATTTTATTTAATTTTTGTTCCTTAAATTTCAGCACCACAATGACTATGTTTACATGGACATCAGTAATCGAATTATTTGCCTTAATTTGAATAAGACAATAATATGATTAAGGTGTTTACATGAGTTGCTTTCTAAATGTTACTTTCTTGATCCTGTTTTACATGTTATAACACATAATTTGATTAAGGTCATTGCGTCACCACAATATCCACATTTCCTCCAGAGTTTTATGTAATTTTGGGTGTTTCATTTTTAATTTGTTGACTTTAACAGCAGTTTGGCACTTTCATTCAGGAACATTTCATGCATGCCCCCCGTGACAAATGAGATATTGGATGCAAGTATGAACTGCTGGAAGAGTGTTGTTTTAATGAAATTTGATACCGCACGCCGTATGGGAAATAAAAAACTGCGCATTTTGCGATGCAAGTGTACGTGGTTCTTCACTGACTCTGTAGGTGCAGAGAATAGTGTCAAACAGCCGTGTGTCTATAGACTATCCTGTCGCAAAATGTGGCGAAAATTCTACACGACGGCAATAGTTTGATTGCAGTGTTTACATGTTTATACTACGCTTCAATAATGCCACTAAAATCGGCATACTCTACGTGTCTTAATCCGATTTCTGTTTATTTCGATTATGACCTTAATCGGAGTAATCAAAAATCACTGTTTACATGGTAGACTCTTAATTAGAGTATTGCCTTAATCTGATTATTGATGTCCATGTAAACGTAGTCAATGAAAAGTATTGAAAGCCGTTATTAGTTTTTCCAAATAGGCAGCAGTAATAGCACACTAGTCCAACCATCATTTTTATGAACAATATTAGTTTTTCCCTTGCTGACTGCAAAGGGAAAGCAAAAAAAAAAGTGTGGTTTAAAAGTGATCAGCCACACCAGCGTTCTGTTCAAAGCTGTCAGATCAAACATAAAATATAAGTTCTTGATGCATTCATTCTGGTAAAACATGATGTTGGTCTATTCTAATAAAGGAACAGTGACTACTTAAGCACTTATCTAGTCTCTTATATGTTTTAGTTAATTGCATTTAGTAGGTCCCATGACACGTAAATGACATCTTTTAAACCTAAGCAGGTTCAGTGCCACTGATAAATAACAAGTTTATTGGCAATTCAGAGCTAGATATCATCCAACATCGCTGTAAAACAGAATGTCCAATTAATGTAAATCAAATATTTATGTAGTCTAATGGAAGTGAATGCTTTTCTGCCACGCTCACACAAGCTCTGCATTGTCCTGGAAAATCACATTTGCGTTCCCACAACAGAGCAGTAACAAGGTGGACACCCAAACACAGACTGATCAAAAGACCTCATTAAATCATCAGGAGCCATGAGTCTTCATTTTGAATAGTGTGATAATCTTAAAGTGCCAGTAGTGGTTGACTTGCACTTCATGAATCCCCAAGGACCACAGTTTTAGAAAAAAAAAAGTAATACTTTACTTGAAAGGGTGTTCATAAGAACATATTTTATGCTTGACATCTTGACATTACCAAGACAACATAACTTTTCATAAATCTGTCATAAACATGGTTGTCATGAAGCCATTATAACTGTCATGAATATTTTTCTGATCACGATTTTCAGTGGAAAAAATGAATTTCTCATTAAAAATTGTTATTAAAAGTGCCATTACTATGTTGAATAGCTACATAACAACGTCATCAATATTTAATGACATTTAATTACAAATGTAATGTGTACAACTGTAGTTGGTACGCTGTTATAAAACCCATGGCATAATTATAATGGCATCATGACAGTCATGTTGATGACAGATTTATGACATGTTATGTTTTCATAACAAATACATCTCAGACAACACCTTTGCATTTAAAATGACACTTTAAACCTGCTGTCATAAGTGTGCATTCAAGTAAAGTGTTTCCAAAAAATATGTATTTTTTTAACTGTCTAACTAAAGAAAATACAACATAGGCTCATTCTGAAAACGTAGCCCTATATACGTTTCTGGAGATCAGAAATTAGTTAGCCAGAAGTACGTATGCCTGCATTTCATCTTTAAAATGAACACTATAGGGTGGTATGATGCGGTTTCTTTTCACGCTTACCAGCTGACCGCTTACCTCTGTATGGACGGCTTTCCCGCTGTTACCAGTTTGTCCAGTTAGCTCGCCATGTACGTCGGCGGACATGAGATGCAGAGAGGAGTTGACCACTATGACAGGCTTTGAGTTTGGCGAAGAATGGTCCCAGAAAGCGAGTAAGACAATAACAGAAGCCAAAAAAATTAAATAAACAATTAAATAACAGGGTGAGAATGTGGTAAAATCTGAAATCGTGGTCAAAATCAGATGAGAGCTTTTCTTTTTCTGGTTTGCTTTTGAAAACGGTCAGTTGGGTTTAGGGAAGTGGTTGTGACGGTCAATCTGTGCTATTGAAAATACTATTGGTTGGGTTTAGGGAAGGAGAAGGATGGGTCAGTCGATCGGTCAGTCAGTCATTCAGTCAGTCAGTTATTTAACAGCGGCCTCTGGTGGATTTACACGAGAAGAGCAGGCGCAAATGGCATTTGCGAGAGAAATTTGAGATCTAAAAAAGAGTACACAGCGGCCTCTGGTGGATTCAGTGAAAACAAAAAGTGGAAAAAATGTAGCTCCTGGGACATATTTGGCGCTTTCTGGAAATGTATATAGAGGTACATTTTCAGAATGAGCCTGGGTTGAGAAAATAAGTCATCTACTGTATATAGTGGATAGCCTGAAGGAGAGTAAATTCACTGCCCATGTTAAGGACATTTTTATAACCTGTTACTACTTTCAGCATCCAAAATAATGTCTGTAGGTAATTTTCCCAAGACAAATGCTCTCTTGTTGTTGTTTTCATTTGTACTCTGTGCTATTGTAGCATCTAATATACAAGTTATATTACATTCAGCTTGTTTCTTCATTTATTTTCACTGTCCAGAAGTCTATGCCTCTAATGTTTTTGACCCTCTCCACACTGTTAGCCACAAAGTAGCTTGTTACCGCAGCTATTATTTTGAAAGCCAATGAACTACTGTCACACTACCAAAGACAGAAGTTAAGTTAGCGGCTAGCATTGCTACTTTTATTCACTTCGTAACTCCACAACACCGCTGTCTTCCTGTCTCTATCCATCGGCTTGTGTCCATATGACATGAAGTCTCCTCCATGCTCAACATTAATGGTCTGTAGTTTTCCATGGCCCTACAATGGCTGGCCTCGGCTAGCTCCTCATTAAATATTGTGAATGGCATACGTGTCAGGCCCCATGTGCTTTTTGGCTGCTGAGGGGGAAGATGTGCCAGCGTTGGCACCCTGCACGGGCTCACCAATGCACCGATTTTAAGGCGCAAAGAAATAAAAACAGCTTTCTGAGTGCCAGGTCGCCCTCTCAGAATGCTAGCGCCTCTGCTAACGCTTGTCAGTAATGTTTGGAGGTGTCAACAGCTGTGTTCGGCTCACCTTTACTTTTTCTCCTCCAATGCCAAACTACGCTTAGCATGGCAGTGATTGGCAGACTGATATTTATGTGCGCTTTCAAACCCTTGACATCCGAACAACATGGATTTAATGGTGCGGATGGAAAGTTATTTCCTAGGGAAATGGAGGAAAGGAGGGGGTTCTTCATTCCTCTGATTTGGCAAGTGAACAGACCCATAAAATCAGATCGTTAATCAATTCCTGTGCCAAATTGAAGCTGTTTAAGAGACGCGGTAGCTTTCCTGCTGTTTTTCATTACGTGTCCCTCTCTTGGCACCTTGTTGTGTGAACTGAACGTTGATGATTAGATGCGACTTTATTTTTCCAAATGCATTTATGCGCAGTCCTTGCTAACCCCTGTCTGTTTGCTTTTCATCATTGTTCTGCATTACTGTGCTGTGTCTCGCTAGTGGAGAGACGCAATGATGATGTGGGAGTCTGAGCCACATCATGACCTGAATGACTGATATTCTGTTTATTTCTGCATTTTAAAGGGATAGTGCATCTAAAAATATATATATTGTGTCACCTTGTTTTAAACTCATATGGCTGTCTTGCGTCTGTGGAACACAAAAGGTGAAATTACATATAAAGCTATGGACAAATATTAGGAGGCTACTTAAAAACTGAGAGGTGGTTTCTTTTTTTTTTTTTTTTTTTTTTTTTTTAGTTGCTCATATTTTAATAGACGTCTAATAATAGGCCAAAAGTACACTAGTCATCAAATAAACAGAAATGAATAACTACACATATAAAGTCCGTCTATTTGACGACTAGTCTAGTTTTGGGCTATTCTATTAGATTTTCACTGACAGCCCAAGTTTAGCCTTGTTTTAGCTAAGCTGTCTACGTTTAGATGTCTATTAGATGTCTATTAAACACAAAATTGTTTGCTGAGTACTTTTTTTGCATCTGCAACACAATGGTGAATATACTGTACATATAAAGCTATGGAAAAAAAATTAAGAGACCACTTAAAATTGTCTGTTTCTGTGGATTTGCTAGGTATGGGTTTTAAGGAAAATGTTAATACCTATTTTATTCAATAAAAGTTGGATAAAATTTCCTCTAAATTTTGCAGCATAGGCTCATTCTGAAAACGTAGCCCTATATACCTTTCTGGAGATTGTGAATTATGTGGTCAGAAGTACATATGGCTGCATTTCGTCTTTAAAATGAATGCTACGGGATGATATGACGCTGTTCCTTTTCTCGCTAACTAGCTGACCGCTTACATCCATATGGATAGCTTTCCTGCTGTTACCAGTTTGTCCAGATAGCTCGCCATGTATGTTGGCGGACTTGAGACGCATAAAGGAGTTGACCAAGATGACGGGGTTCAAGTCCAGTGAAGAACAATTCCAGAGAGTGGGTAAGACTAAAAAACAGAAGGCAAAAAAATAAAATAAACAAGTAAATAACTTGGTGAGAATGTGGTAAAATCTGAAAACGTGATAAAAATCAGGCGAGGGCTTTTCTTTTTCTGGATTGCTTTTAAAAACTGTCGGTTGGGTGTAGGGAGGTGGGTGGTCCGGTCAATTAGTGCTTTTTAAGGCACTGTTGGTTGGGTTTAGGGAAGGAGCAAGGTGGGTCAGTTGATTGATCAATCAGTTAGTCAGTCGACAGCGGCCTCTGGTGAATTTATATGAGAGCAGCAGAAGCAAATGGCCCTTGCGAGAGAAATTTGAGACCTCAAAAAGCGTACACATGGATTTGCAAAAACTGCAAAAAAAAAAAAAAAAAAACATAGCCCTGGGATGTAGTTGGCGCTCTCTAGAAATGTATATAGCGGTACAGTTTCAGAACGAGCCTGGTTTGAAATTTAAAATTTCCTAAAAAAAATAATTAAGTTCTTCAAATTATACCTTTTTTAAGCTAAACAATTTGTCTCAATGTCAACATAGATAAGTACAGGGGAAACTTCTCTTTTCAAATAGTTTCTGGGTGTCACGCTAAAAGTAAACAAAAGCAAACAAAGATGAATCTAGGTACAAGTTACTTTATTATGGTCATAGAACAAAAGGTGCAAAAACAGTCCAAAAATATATAAGAAGCAACCCAAACGCCGTAGCTGGACGTTTAAATAATAATCTAAATAAGTGCCAAATTCAGCAGAGACTGGGTAGAATGACTCAGGATAGTCCAGCAAAATGCCAACAAGGGTTCTGACGAAACATAGGCCCAATCCCAATTCTACCCCTTAGCCCTTCCCCTTACCCCTACCCCTCGTTCACGTCAAGGGGTAGTGGTGTCCCAATTCTCTTTAGCTTGAAGGCGTAGGGCTAAGGGCAAGGGGTACACACCCCTTCGAACTAAAATTTTTCAGGAGCACACTTGAAACGAAAGGGTAAGAAATTTCCCAGAATACACCAGCCACAACGGCAGTATTGCTGAACCCGAAGGTAAGGAGATCCACAAATTAGTATTTTTTGTGATTATTACAAATTTTTACGACAAACAAACACGTTTTAATATATTCATAACCATATATTCGTGTTTTACCGTCATGCTTTTTAAAAAAAACGCACAAAAAAAACCGCTAAATTTCGCGATCTATAATCCATAATCATAACTCCTGTACAGCAGTCCCACAACATTGTGACACTCGAATACCCTGTCAGAAAAGTCTAGTGGCTGAGAATGAGCCTTTTACAGTGTCTGCTATAATGATAATGTTGTTTTCGATTGTTTACATAGATGAATTCGGCCACTGTGTAAATACACAGTAGAGTTACGATCTTATTGCCACATTAGATCGTTATGATAACATAATATATCCCTTCAGTGATTTCCACTGGAATAACTACAGCAGTCGCGATCGTCTGATCTCATGTGAAGCAAGAGATTGCGATGACATCTGATGACTTGTGCAGGTGTTTTAGTGCTGTCCCAATTCTTAAGCCGCGGTCACACTGGACTTTTCCCTCCATAGACTTCCATTCATACCCACGCGAATGTGTCAGACCGGAAACGCAGGGTCATGCGTCGAGTTTCGCAGGTTGCTGCGGTGCAAAGTTCAAACTTGGTGAACTCTGACCTGCGAAATCGCATCACTTGACTGCGTGAGACCAATCCAGGATCAAAACATGACCTCTCTGAACAGAAATTTAAAACATGCTTTAATCGCTCGCTTTTTTTAATGTCTAATCATCTTGTTTAATCCCGCCCCTTTTCGCAGCGCCGTACAACAGAATTTTGCAAGCTTAAACTCTAGTGTGACTGCGGCTTTAGGGGTAAGTTTTGAAGCCCTTTCCCTTAACCCTCGGTTGTAAGAGGGAAGGGGAAGGGGTAGGGGTACAAAAATTGAATTGGGTTTGGGCCATAGAGACACCATGAACAAACAATAATGAACTGACAACAAAGCAAAGACTTGCCGCTCAGATATAGGCACGGAAATTAACCACAGCTGAAGCGGCTGATCGGCGTTAAGCAATGAACCCACATGACAACAACACAGACACGCAACAACAAACACATGTGGAGTAAAGCAAAACATAACCACCTGATCACAACAGACACGCAACAACAAACGCATGTGAAGTAAAGCAAAACATAACCATGTGATAACAACACAGACAACCACAGAAAGAGCGCACACACCCACAACTGTGACACTGAGGGGTTTTCTATAGTGGTTTATATATATATTTGTTCTTTAATGTTGAATACTTTAAGTAAATGAAGACTAATTATATTTTAAAAGCTTGATTATTGTAATAACCTTTTACGACAGCGTATGTTTTCTTAATTTTGGAGCTATATGCACTAAAATTTAAACGAAATACATTAATATGTTTTATGTAAAAGCACTAACATGCATAAAAAGTTTTTTGGGTTTTGAACTGAAGTACAGTATAAGAAGATTTAAGAATTACATTTCTGAAAATGAAACTCATAACATTGTGTTCTTTATGGACTGATTGTGAAGTTGTATTTTCTTAATAAAACTTGTACCTTGTCGTATTCAGACTCTATTATACCATGACTCTATTCATCTCCCTGCTTCTAAATAAGCATTTAGGACACTCTAACATCTTTTGTTTAAAATGAAATGTAAAATTACACTGCTTTCAAGGCATGAATTAGCTCATAGCGTGTTGCAAGTGCAGAATAAAAACATATTCGCAGTAATATAACAATGAGTGTGTGCTAACCTTTAGAATGGCATTCAATGCAGTATGAATGCAAAATAGAGGAACCATTAGGAACATGGCATTGCATTCAACATACTTTATTCAAGAGGTTATAAATGTTATTTTTATATGTATATTTCTCAATGCCTCTGTAATTATTGAACACTACAGAGCTATTTTTTATTAAAGATCTTTGATTTAGTCTCATGAATGTCTTACTAATTACCTTGGTAGGTTTCATTCAAACTGAACACCTTTGTAACCGTTCTCACAGACGGAGAAGCTGAAGAGGTCACAGGCAATTGTAATCATTTGTGATTCATATGTGAAGTTTTTTTTTGCTACAAATTGTAAGCTTAAAAATACGAGTGTTTATCTTCCACTCAAACACTATAAAGAAAAAAGTACACAAAAGAAAGACAAAGAAGAAGAAACTAAATTAATAAATCACTAAATTAAAATGTCCTGACATTTACAAAATATATTAAAAATTACAGAATAATAATGGATTTTTTAACAGGAGTAACTTGAGCCATTTATATATATATATTTTTTTTAATGTATATTTGTTATGTCAATATTTAATTGCAACTATAGTGACTGAATTATTTAATTTGTTTTTTATAGCCATTTCGATTAAATATACATGCATGTACGAATATGAAACAATGCATCTTGTCAAATTTTATGTTTTATTTTGTTTTAATATTGTACTTTTACTCTTTTATATACTGTGATATTTGGATATTTTACAGTAATCTTTTTCATGTCAAGCTACAGGGTATTTATTAGGTCCATAAATATTTGCACTCAATCGGATTCAGATCAGGTGATTGACTTGGCCGTTGCATAACATTCCACTTCTTTGCCTTTAAAACCTCTTTGGTTGCTTTTGCAGTATGCTTTGGGTCTCCATCTGTACTGTGAAGCGCCGTCCAATGAGTTCTGAAGCATTTAGCTTAATATGAGCAGAAAATATTGCCTAAAAGACTTCAGAATTCATCCTGCTGCTTTTGTCAGCAGTCACATCATCAATAAACACAAAAGAACCAGTTCCATTGGCAGCTATACATGCCCACTCAATGTCACTACTACCACCATGCTTCCCTGCTTAGGATCATGTGCAGTTCCTTTCCTTCTCCATACTCTTCTCTTCCTATCGCTCTGGTACAAGTTGATATTGATCTCATCTGTCCATAGGATGTTTTTCCATCACTGTGAAGGCTTTTTTAGAACTCTAATCTGGCCTTCCTGTTTTTGAGGATCACCAATGGTTTACATCTTGTGGCAAACCCTCTGCATTCACTCTGGTGTAGTTCTCTCATGATTGTTGACCTTGGCACACATACACCTGCCTGCCGGAGAGTGTTCTTGATCTGGCCTACTGTTGTAAAGGGTGTTTTCTTCACCAGGGAAAGAATTCTTTGGTCATCCACCACAGTTGTTTCCAGGGTCTTCCGGGTCTTTTAGTGTTTCTGAGCTCACTGGTGGGTTCTTTCTGTTTAAGAATTATCCAAACAGTTGTTTTAGCCACGCCTAATGTTTTGCTATCTCTTTGATGGGTTTGTTTTGTTTTTTTCAGCCTAATGATGGCTTACTTGACTGATAGTGACAGCTCTTTGGATCTCATCTTGAGAGTTGACAGTAACAGATTCCAAATGCAAATGACACACTTAAAATGCACATGGACACTGGACCTTTTATCTATTTATTGTAATTGGGATAATGAGGGAATAGCACACACCTGACCATGGAACAGCTTAGAAGCCAATTGTCCAATTACTTTTGGACCCTTAACAAGTGGGAGGCACATTTGCAAACCGTTGTAATTCCTACAGCGTCCACCTGATTTGGATGTGAATATCCAATTTAAAGCTGACAGTCTGCAGTTACAGCACATCTTGTTCGTTTCATTTAAAATCCATTGTGTTGGTGTATAGACCCAAACATGTAGTTGAGGAGGTCACATGCAATTGTAATCATTTCTAATTCATGTAAAGTGTTTTTTTTTTCTGCTACAAATCGTAAGCTTAAAATACAATGGGTGTTTATCTCCCACCCAAACACTATAAAGAAAAAAAAGACAAAGAAGAAACTAAATTAATAGATAGCTAAATTAAAATGTCCTGACATTTACAAAATATATTAAAAATGACAGAATATTAATGGATTTTTTTTTAAACAAGAGTAACTTGAGCCATTTATATAATTTTTAAAATGTATATTTGTTATGTTGATATTTAATTGCAACTATAGTGACTGAATTAATAAATTATTTTTATAGCCATTTTGAATAAATATACATGCATGTACAAAAATGAAACAATGCAATTTGTCAAATTTTATATTTAACAAATTGCCAATTGTTTAAAATAAGCCAATTGTTCAATTACTTTTGGACCCTTAACAAGTGGGAGGCACATATGCAAACTGTTGTAATTCCTACAGCGTTCACCAGATTTGGATGTAAATACCCTCAAACTAAAGCTGACAGTCTGCAGTTAAAGCACATCTTGTTCGTTTCATTTAAAATCCATTGTGCTGGTGTATAGAGACAAAAATGTTAGAATTGTGTCGATGTCCAAATATTTATGGACCTAACTGTATATATTTCGTCACCTTGGAATTATAAGGTTCTATCTGCATTCTGAAAGATTTTGAGAAATTGAGCTTCAAAGTTTTTGCATATGTATGTGTGTAACATTTGTTTTTTTTTTTTAAATAAAAAGTCTTAAAATGTAAACAACTTAAAAAAAACATCCCATAATGTAAATAAGTTGTCATTTAATAAGAATATGTCAATAACTCAATTTTGACAAAAAATGTCAGATATAACCTTATAATTCTAAGGTGACAATTTGTTCTCCATTTAAGGTCTAAAAACACTAATTAACAGTTGCAGCAACATGTTATAGTGCAATAGGCTATGCCAAAAATGTGTGTGGGGGGAAACAGTTTTAAATCAGAGCAGCTTCAATCCCAATGTGCAGCTTTGTGATTAGCAATATTTCTGCCCGTGGGGCTTCAAACATAATTCAGATAAAACCAGGATGTCACCTGGTCATTATTGTATGTTGTATTTTTATTTGCATAGTAAGCACATAAATGTAGCTATAAAATGGTATAATTTACATACATTCAGTCTTCTTATGATGATAGACATTCTTTAGCCTAGTTCAAAATGGACCACCGGGACGAATTAAAGCATGCTAACATGTGTCAAATGCAGGACAATCCAACATGCCATATGCAATATACGTAACTATCCATAATTAATGTCCTTCTCCGCCCAGACTCCCTCCGCTTCTGCGGTTTAGCGCCACTGGCTAAAAGGTCAACCTCAGCAAATTAGTCTTGTCGTTCCACGAGACCACCTGCATGCTTCAAACAGGAACATTTCAAACCACAGGTATGGTGTCACTTTGAGTTATCGCTGGTTGCAGAATAGCTCGGGGTCTTTGGCACAAGGCTCGACGGTCAGAGAAGGTAAAAACGCTAAGGGAAGGATGTCATAAAACTTGAGCGTCTCGCCTCCCTGTGCGTCCTTCTCTGCGTATTACCCATCTGCATCTGAATCATTACCTGCTCTTGACCTGGCGGAGATAGACGCCGAATGGGTTTCCGTGGTAATGGTTATGCGAATAATTAGTTTAATCACATAATTACCGGCTCATGGGGCTTTGTCAGCCCTTGGGGACTCGCATCAAGGATCCCACTCGAGTGCAATGAAACACAGAAGCTTCAGCACTCGACAGAAGTCTTCAGAGCTGCTTTTACGTACATCCATTCATCTTGCACAAAACAGAGGCTAACGCCGGGCCTTTTTTTCGTACTCATTAGAGGTGCACTTACGAGCTAATGAGGGAAGAGGAGGGATGGCGGTCTTGGCATGGAGATGCACAGCGGTCACCCCATTTAGACTTGAAGAAGAGCTTGTTTTGTGTGTTTGTATTCAGCTGCGCTGTGTAGATCGTCTTTCATGGGGTTGGTGTGTGTGTGTATGTATGTGTGTGTGTGTTTCGTCTCATGTCCCAGTTTATTATGCAGAGCCGTAAGTAAGGTACTCGTAGGTTGCTTTTCTGTGAAAAGTGTAAACATCGTGGCTCTGTGGTGCTGTCAAAACATTGCTGGTTTGTTAGTGCAGCAATGTGATGTAGCAACATCAATGCAACCAATACAGTGCTTTGTGATATTGCACAGAGCTGGATCTGGAATATATGAATTTAATAATATATTTATAATATAATAATTATATATTAATATCATATTTAATATTTAGTTTCCCATATATATATATATATATATATATATATATATATATATATATATATATATATATATATATATATATATATATATATATATATTCATTCATTTTCTTGTCGGCTTTGTCCCTTGCGGGGTCGCCACAGCGGAATGAACCGCCAACTTATCCAGCACGATTTTACGCAGCGGATGCCCTTCCAGCCGCAACCCATCTCTGGGAACTTCCACACACACATTCACACTCATACACTATGGACAATTTAGCTTACCCAATTCACCTGTACCGCATGTCTTTGGACTGTGGGGGAAACCGGAGCACCCGGAGGAAACCCACGCGAACCCAGGGAGAACATGCAAACTCCACACAGAAACGCCAACTGACCCAGCCCAGCCGAGGTTCGAACCTGCGACCCCAGCGACGTTCTTGCTGTGAGGCAACAGCACTACCTACTGCGCCACTGGGTTGCCCTATATATATATATATATATATATATATATATATATATATATATTTATAGTTGAAGTCAAAATTATTAGCCCCCTGAATTATTAGCACACCTGTTTATTTTTTTCCCCAATTCAACACATTTCTAAACATAATAGTTCTAATAACTCATTTCTAATAACTGATTTATTTTATCTTTGCCATGATGACAGTAAATAATATTTGACTAGATATTTTTCAAGACACTTCTATACAGCTTAAAGTGCCATTTAAAGGCTTAACTAGGTTAATTAGGTTAACTAGGCAGGTAGGGTAATTAGGCAAGTTATTGCCTGTCATCCTCTTCATTTTGAGGAGAAGCTGTTCCACAGGGCCCCTGAACACGTATAGTGGCATGTAAAGTAAAGTACTTCAATTAATCTGTTGTGGTAATAATATAGTTGCTATGGTAACACAACAAGTGTAATATTTACAAATGACCCAATGTTGTAGTTTTTTTTTACAATATAGGCTATAATATACTGCAATTCACCACATTTACTGTAGTAAAACTACACTCTGTAGTTTCATTTTATGAGTTCTCTATTTGAATACTACAGTATGCTGAAGCATTCATTAACAAGTTGTAAATAATACTAGCCTAAAACATAGGCAGTATACCTAAGACTCAAAAACACTAGTATTTATTATAGTATTTACCTTAACCTGTAGGTAAATAGTGTAGCAATATATAAACCGTATCAACATTCTTGGGATAACAATTTAACAGAAGGATCTCTGGAGAGCAAAAGCACGAAAAGAAGAGGAAACACAAGGCACAAATTGTGAGTCTGCATCATCTGACAGAGCGAGAGCAGATCATTCGCACGTGAGCAGCCAGTGTTTTGAGTGCACGCGAGGAGTTTTGTCCACGGACAGAGGAAACTGGCGCGTTCGCTCGGTCGTATTACATGAATGCGCTCTCGACTTGTAATGCTGCGCTTGTCACGGAAATAACGTCATATGCACGTACGTCCATCTCGCGAATGTACTGTCTTCTGCCATTTTCATCTATTTGCCGCTTTTCCGCTGCGCGTTAAGGCTTAACGTTACTGCGAACCGGGCTGTGCCAATAGCCCCGGACCTCGAGCTCAGAGGCTGAAATCATTCCGCGTCATGTTTCACATTAGACATCATACGATGCCAAATTGGTTGACATCGCCCAACCCTACTCCAAGTACGTCTTTCGCAATCTCCAGAAATGTAGACCTGGGTATGTATCCACAATGAGCCTGGGTTGACGTATGTACCCTAAGCTCCTGCAAACGAAAAAATGTCTTCATTGCTCCCTTCACACTTGGTGAATAAAACTCTGAAAATTCTGATTCTGAAAAAGTACAAACTTGTTCCTCTTGACATGTTTAAGTTCTAATATTTACCTTTTAAGTACTGTACCAATTTGGTCTTTTTAGGTACAAATGTGTATCTTTTGAAAAGGTACCACCAAAGAGACAGCTTTATTCCATTTATTACCTTTATGCAGTGGCATACACTACCTGACAAAAGTCTTGTCACCTATCCAAGTTTTAGGAACAACAAATAATAACTTGACTTCTAGTTAATCAAGAATATTTTACCAAAACAAAACATGATGATGTCTTGATTTTTAATGATTTAATTAGGACAGTAAGGTCTGACTTTACATAGACAAAAGTCTTGTCAATTAACAGAAATAATGTACAGTATAGAATATAAAGTTATGGTGCAGTGGAAAAAGAATTAATATTGTGCATGACTCCCATGAGCTTGGAGGACTGCATAAATACCTCTCTGCAATGACTCAAATAACGTATTAATAAAGTCATCTGGAATGGCCAATCCTGGAGCACCTTGACCTTCTTTGCTTTCTGGAACTTTGATGTGGAGGCTGAAGTATGACAAGGAGTGCTATCCTGCTGTAGAATGTGCCCTCTGATGTGGTTTGTAATGTAATGGGCAGCACACGTCTTGATATCTCAGGCTGTTGATGTTGCCATCCACTCTGCAGGTCTCTCGCATGCCCTCATACTGAATGTAACCCCAAACCATGGTTTTTCCTTTACCAAACTTGACTGATTTCTGTGATAATCTTGGGCCTTGCAAGTTCCAATAGGTCTTTTGCAGTATTTGTGATGATTGGGATGCAGTTCAACAGATGATTGATCGCAAAAATGTACCTTCTGACACTTTTCAATGATCAACTAGAAATCAAGTTATTATTTGTGGTTCTTACAACAGGGATCGATGACAAGACTTTTGTCAGGTAGAGTAGAAATTACACTCAACAGCTTAGAAACATTAAGCTCTCAGTGTCTATGTTCTTGTTGTGATGGATAATTCATTTTGTGTGGTGTTAGGATCCGCACTCTCTTGTGTATATAAGGGGGCGTCAGCAGTAAAGGTTGAATGAAATGGACTCTGCGATTACGACTCAACTGACAGCGCTTGGGTACAAACAGATTTCTCAGTCACCTTGCTTGTCAAAAAAAAGTGACGGCTTTAAAATCTCACTGCGTCCTATAACCACGAGTAAATGTTGAGAAACGCAATGTCAAAACCATCTCTTTGCCTTTCACTCTCTGTGCGTCCACCGACCGACAATCCTTGTGTCATTTTCCCCTTCAGCCAGGCAGAAAGCTACCGCGGTTCACCTGTAGGTCATACATCTATATCCAACGTTTACCTTTTGGAAATGCAATGAATGACAGCTAAATATGGCCTTAAAGTGTCATCATTCAAGGATGCATATCGCTTCAATGGTAATGTTTATTGCATCTGTCTCTATGACATTGACTGGCATTGATTTCCTCCCCCCTGTGTTTTTGATATATGTAAAACCTTTTAGTTTGTTTAACTCAATTTCAAACAGGCCCAAGCGGTTATTCGGCCCAACGGTTGATGTAGTGGGCTTTTGTTTTTTCTTTGCCCAAGGTTTCCTATGCATGCATGCTGTGCTATATATTCTCTGATGCATCAGCAGTCAGGGCAAACTGTTGCCCCTTCAGTGTTTAATAACATCAAACTCACAGCAGAGTTAAGGCTGAAATTGCAGCCTATTAAAAGTCAGTGAGGCATTGCTCAGATGCTTCAGGCCGCTGTTTGGCAGCTCAAAGAATAATCTAACATGCATCAAGAGACACAATCTAATATTTGAAGAAAATATGAGAGGAAACCTTAAAAATGCAGTATACTATCTTAAAATATTGGAGTGTGTACAGCATGTGTCCTCCAAACATACTGAATGCATACACCAACAGTGAGTAAGTTTACATGGACACCAAAAATTCGATTTTAATGCGATTAAGACAATACTCTGCTTAAGAGTCTACCATGTAAACAGCGATTTTTGATTAATTTAATCCGATTAAGGTCATAATCGAACTAAACAGAAATGGAATTAAGACATGTGGAGTATGCTGATTTTAGTCGCCTTATTGAAGTGCAGTACAGACATGTAAACACCTTAATCGAACTTTTACCGTCATGTAGGACTTTTCGCTGCGTTTTGCGACAGGATAGTCCACACACACACACACACGGCTGTTTGACACTCTTTGCACCTACAGAGTCAGTGCAGACCATAGACACCTGCATCGTGAAATGCGGAGGTTTTTTTTATCTTCCATTCAGCATGCGGTATGAACTTCCATTAAAACAACACTCTTCCAGCAGTTCATAGTTGCAATTAATATCTCGTTTGTCACGGGGGGCATGCATGAAATGTTCCCGAATGAAAGTGAAAGTGCTAAACTGCAGTTAAAGTCGACAAATCAAAAATAAAACACCCAAAATTACATGAAACTTCAGAGGAAATGCTCATAGCGTGGTGACGCGATGACATTAATCGAATTATGTGCTATAACGTGTAAAATGGGATCATGAAAGGAACATTCAAAAAGCAACTCATGTAAACGCCTTAATCGTATTATTGTCTTAATAAGATTAAGGCAAATAATTTGATTACTGATGTCCATGTAATTGTAGTCAATGTTGGGATGCACATATCAAAAATTTCCACACTTTAGAATTGGGAAGTCTGACTGATTTTTGTAAATCAGTATTTTCACAGGGTTTGGTTTAAAACAACATCAAATAAAACAATAAAACTCTGACGATTAGAAAAATAAAATAAAACGAATAAAAAAAAAATCACCCCTGCATGCAGTCCACCATTGTTGTTTGGGTGTCAGGAATGGTCATGGGGCGATAACCGGTTTCAAGATTTACCATGGTTTGGAAAAGTCAAGGTTTTAAAACCACAAAACATTTCTGTTATATCGTTCCTAAGGGATATGTAAAAGGTTTCTAATTAGTTTTTTTAGTTTTGAAAAGAAATCTGTGTTTTTGAAACTAACAAAGTTAGCAGAAGTCAATTATTTATTTGCCTGACATGTTTACGGTTCCAAAATATTATAAATGTTTCCTAAAATAAAATATATTGTGATTAAGGGGAAAAAAAGTTTTTTTTTTTTTTTTTTACTAAGACATTTAAAAAGAAGTTATTTTATAGCAGTAATCACAATATCGTGAAACCTTAATATTTTTATCCAAGGTTATCATACTATCAGAAACTTAAACTGCCCCACGCCTAGTCAGGAAATGTCCTATAGACTAAACACAATATACAGTACAGGCAACATTTTTTGTAATTTACAAGTATTTTGAAAGCTGTTTTCAAAAGTTTACATTTTCAGTCTTTAAAATACTCCTTAATAACTCTTAAATAATCAAAATACTCAAAATGTATTTCCAGTCTTTAAAAAAGAAACATTTCCCAATTTTCCTATTTTCTATAAAAGCCTTTAGACTGATTTCTATTCAAAGATATTTTACTGGGAAACTCCCAAGAGCCTTTCTTCAGTTCTGTGACGTCTTAAACTTCACCATGAGTGTATCAGAGCATTAAATGTTCAACTTCTTGTACATTATGTAAGAATTAGATGCGTTGTTTTCAGTGAGGACTTAGAGAAACTTGTTCATGCTTTTCTCATCAGCAGGGTGGATTACTGTAATAGACTCCACACTGGCCACAAAAAAACAAACAAAAAAAAAAAACAATCAGACAGTTGCAGCTCATCCAGAACACTGCTGCCAGGATTCCAGAAACCAGAAAGTCAGAGCACATCACACCTGTCCTCAGGTCTTTACACTGGCTCCCAGTTACATTCAGAATAGATTTTAAAGTATTATTACTTTTCTATAAATCACTAAGGACTGCCTAGGACCTCAAAACTTTACAGATATGCTCACTGAATACAAACCTAATAGATTACTCAGATCTTTAGGATCAAATAAACTAGCAATTCCAAGGGTTCAGTCAAAACAGGGTGAATCCGTCTTTAGCTACTAAACCCCCCGCTACTGGAATCAGCTTCCAGAAATGATCACGGTGTTAAGTCCACACTATTATGTCTTTCTTTTTCTTTTTAAATCCTTTAAAAACCGGTTTTAACACATTTTAATCTTGTTTTTAATCATTTTTATTCTTTGTTTTTATTTTTATATACTTGTCTCTTTTATTTCTGTTTATGTAAAGCACTTTGAATTACCATTGTGTATGAAATATGCTATATAAATAAACTTGCCTTGCTTATGTGTGCACAAGTGCAAGCAATGAGCTGCTGGATCCAGATAACTTACTGGCCACCAATGTCATTCTACTGCGTTTATTGGAAATTGTAGAACTTGACTTGTAATTTACTAACAATTTAAAGGAGAATAACCCTAAATCAGATTTCAAAGTGTTCTTAAGTAGATTCAGATTAGCTTGCATCCTTTGAAGCTGTCGCTTTTCAGTTCTCTTCATGATAACGTGAGTGAATGGGGAGGCTTAAAATAAAAACGAATAGGTCTAGAAGACAAAGAACCGCAGACGTCAGCCTGTGTGAATGGCCCGGGGGTGGGTTTGATGTAGTCCCAGTGTATTCCTCCTCAAGAACTTGACTAACTGTGGTTTGCCAAATGACAACTGAGAATGACAGTCAATTGGCATGCCAAATAATGGTCTTTCCACGCTACCATTCAGGAATGTGTCTCCATCTGCCCCAGCCGCGTGTGGACTTGAAATGAAGAGACAAAATGATGTATTGATTTATCCATTCTCTTTAGAACCATTGTGTGTGTGTGCGCACATAACCGCGTCTGGGTCTGTGTGTTTGATTGTGAACAGAAAGAGGCTGAAATTGCTTATTGAATGATGGAGATAATCTCCCATTGTAGTGTCGAGATTGTCTGTAGCGCAGATTTAGGATATGTAGAATACCCAGAGTTTCCTCACTGCTGTGCTTAACAATTCTGACTGGGCATTTTTCATGTTAGCGTTAGCCGCTACCCTGCTGAAAAATCCAGCTTAAACCAGCCTAAGCTGGTTGGCTGGTTTTAGCTGGTCGCCCAGCCTGGTTTTAGAGGGGTTTTGGCCATTTCCAGGCTGGTTTCCAGCCATTTCCAGGCTGGTCTTAGCTGGTCAGGCTGGGAGTTGACCAGCTTGACCAGCCAAAACCAGCTATGTCTAGCTTAAACCAGGCTGGTCAAGCTGGTTTGAGCTGGTTTAAGCTGGTCATAAGCTATCTGAAGTGGCCAAAATCCCTCTAAGACCAGGCTTATCGACCAGCTAAAACCAGCCAACCAGCTTAGGCTTTAAGCTGGATTTTTCAGCAGGGTAGTTAGACAAGTAGGACTCAAACTTCAACCCTGCAGCAGTTCCCCATGATTAGATAACCACCGTTTCACTGGGATTCCTCAACTAGTCAAGTGAATGCAAGATGTCCCCTCAGAATTGATTCCCCAGGTGGTTGGGTTTATGTGTGTTTAATAGCGTGAAGTGTGCTTAGAAATTGCTAGTAGCAGAGAGCTGTCGTTTAAACCAGAAAAAGTCACTTCTAGACTGAACCAGAACATTTAGTGGATACATTTGTGTAGTTGTTGTGGTCTAAAGTTGATTAAACTCATTGACTAGCATGTTACTGCTCTGTTCCAGTATGTTAGCCCTCGTAAATAAACAATGTAAAAAGCCCACCAGAAGACTATACAGTGCATAATAAGTGTACATTTATAAATTGAATCATTTTAAAATGTTGTGTGGATATCATCAGTAAAACAAATTTAGCATATGCAGAATACCTTTAATTTCCTCAGTGCTTTTCTTAGTGATTCTGACTGGACACTTTTCACTTAAGCATTAGCTGCTAGTTAGACAAGTAGACTCCTCCAACTCTGCAGCAGTTGCCCATGGTAAGATAACCACCGTTTCACTGGGATTCCCCAACTAGTCAAGTAAACTCAAGATATCCCCTCAGAATTGATTCCTCAAGGAAGCGATGGTTCTCACGCTAAACCACATCCCAAAGGTGCTCTCTTGGATTGAGATCTGGTTACTGCGGAGGCCATTTGAGTACAGTGAACTCATTGTCATGTTCAAGAAACCAATCTGAGATGATTTGCGCTTTATAACATGGCACGTTATCCTGCTGGAAGTAGCCATCAGAAGAGGGATACACTGTGGTCATAAAGGGATGGACATGGTCAACAACAATACTCAGGTAGGCTGTGATGTTGGCACGATGCTCAATTGGTATTAATGGGCCCAAAGTGTGCCAACAAAATATCCCCCACACCATTACACCACTACCAGCCTGAACTGTTGATACAAGGGAGGATGGATCCATGCTTTCATGTTGTTGATGCCAAATTCTGACCCTACCATCTTAATGTCGCAGCAGAAATCGAGACTCATCAGACCAGGCAACGTTTTTCCAATCTTCTATTGTCCAATTTTGGTGAGCCAGTGCAAATTGTAGCCTCAGTTTCCTTTTCTTAGCTGAAAGGAGTGGCACCTGGTGTGGTCTTCTGCTGCTGTAGCCCATCTGCCTCAAGGTTGGACGTGTTGTGCATTGTATTCAGTGGTTATTTGAGTTACTGTTGTTCGAACCAATCTGGCCATTCTCCTCTGGCATCAACAAGGCATTTGCGCCCACAAAACTGCCGCACACAGGATATTATCTGCCATGTGATTGGCTGATTAGAAATTTGCGTTAACAAGCAGTTGGGCAGTTGTACCTAATAAAGTGGCCGGTGAATGTATGTATGTAAATATATAGTTGTTGTGGTGTAAAGATGATTAAACACATGACTAGCATGTTACAGCTTAGTTCCAGTATGTTAGCCTTTATAAATAAACATTACAATGTTAGGACAACTTATATTTACAGGAAATGTAAAAAGTCAGCCAGAAGACTGTACAGTGCATAATAAGTGTGTGTTTATGAATTGCTCTGTCCATTTTCCAGTTAAAGTGTTGTGTGGAGATGGTCAGTAACCCAGATTTAGGATATGCAGAGTCCCATTAATTTCCTCAGCGCTTTTCTTAGTGACTCTGACTGGACATTTTTCACTTTAGCATTAGCCGCTAGTTAGACAAGTAGAACTCCTTCAACCCTGCAGCAGTTCCCCATGATTAGATAACCGCTTTACTGTGATTCCTCAACTAGTCATGTGAACCTGAGATCGCCCTCAGAATTGATTCCCCAGGGCAGCAGTGGTTGGGTGTATGTGTGTGTGTGTTGAATTTGCTCTCTCTGAGCAGATGTACACACCTGATTGCTTCAGACTCCCCTGACAGTAGCCCAGAGCCCCGGCGAGATGGGTGACCTTGTGGAGAGACGCAGGCAAAACCACGGCTGCCTTCTGTGTTACCTTATTTAGGAAGCTTTTGACACAGCTCGCCAGAGACAAACGAGCATCCTCTACGTCTCTGTGACTGGGTGACATTGTGACCTACGGAGCGTTTCATGTATTCCACCGCTGCAATACCTCATTGATCTGAGGGTCTTCTGGGATGGGGGTTCAGGGGGATCCACTCACTTCAAAAAGACAAATGTGCATGTGTTGTTATTCAGACTATTTATTCCTCCTGTTAGAGCGCATATATCTTTTCTGAATTTTTCTCTTTATATTTCATTTAAATTAACTTTACTGCTTTCTTTTTATTATTTTGTATTTATTTATTTAGATTTTGTTTACATTTTTATTTCATATTGTACATTTTTAGATATTCTTTTAAAGGTGCCATATACTGCATTGGTTTAATAAGATAAATTGTTCTCTGATATCTACATAGTAGGTTTATGGCTTTGGTAAGTTCAATAAATATCCAGAAATGGTTTAATAAGCTCTTGCATTACTTCATAATATACTCTTAAAATCAGAAGGTCCATGATTGACTGTATATGGTTTGTGTTGTGAATATTAATGAGCTCCGCTCTGACGTGCAGCTCTTACAGAAACACAGAGCATGGACAAATATAAACCCAATCACAGTAACGTTAACCTATTTTTCTCACCAGATCTGTTGCGAATAAAGGCTAAACTATAATTAAACTTGACAAATAAGAGTGACAGAGATGTATTGCATTGTATTTTGAAGCTGTATTGTCAAAGAAAACAGCCTTAATATCAACCTCTGCATGAACAGATGACAGTTGAGCTGAGTTATTTGACACGATTCAGCAGTCTACATATGTTTGTTGAAACATACGCATCAAATTTAACAGTAAACACAATAAATGAACAAAAGATGTAACTAAACATACCTTATGCCTCTTCGGAGCGGAGATGAATAAATGTGTAATCTGTAAATCTTGCATTTTGCGTTCTGATTTTGAACATCCATTGTGATGTCATTGCCCAGTAACAGTAAACGATTTGGGGCTCGCATTTTCAAAATAAAAGTCCCACATTCATAGTAAGTTAAATACATGCTTAAAATAACAAAGAGAGGAAAATGATCACTGTTGTATGACTAGAAAATGTTTGGCTTATCAAACACAGCCTGAGGCGTGCATATTAGATTTCTGAGCTTATATATGATCTCAGAGGCTGCTCGTCAGGTCCGGATGAATGACCTAAAGTAGGCATACATGCAAATGAGAAGGGCATGGCTTGTGAGTCTCATCACAGTTTGTTTTTTCTTCTGATTGGCCCATTGTTCACCGGGGTTTACACAGTGGTGTCTGAGGCTCACAGTATGCCCATTTCCATATACAGATCTTTTATTATTCTACTATGCTTTGGTATACCCAGATTTTTATTATTATGGAGCTAATAATATGCCAAAACTATCTGAATTTGAATTGTGTTTATTTTAATTATTAACAATTGTAATTTAATAAAACTGAATATTATATGCCATTAAAAACATGTTTTGTATTAGAATTTTTGGAAATTGAATGTCTTAATTTTAGTGCTGGGCCGTTAACGGCGTTAACGTGGTGCGTTAACGCGAGACTCTTATCGCGCGATAAAAAAAAATATCGCCGTTAATCTATTCTCAAAGTTGGGTTGGGAGCTGGGTCTATTCTACGCAAGCTATGATGACTTTCACCTTGATATATTACCGCGGATGTATACCTGACCGGTGAGCCGTCTGCTCTATTGAATCAAATCAGCAGGATGCCTGACTCTAACTGCAGTTTCACTTTTCATTTATTCCTTCGTGACAAACTGGGGTAATATAGACGCAACTACGGAGTAAGGACAGGTGAGAGAGTTATGGAGTTTAATAACGCATGCCAAATGGTAAGAAAAAAAAAACTTCCGCATTTCGCGATGTGTGTGTGTTTGTGTATGTGTGTGTGCAGTCCTTTCTGACAGCCGCGTGTGGACCTTGTCGGAAAATATGGCGAAAGGTCCTAAAGACCGCGGTGTTTACTACAATAATGCCACTAAAATCTGCATACTCCACGTCTTAATTCCATTTCTGTTAAGTTCAGTGTTGACTTTCGTCTGATTAAGCTGATTAATCAGAATTCGCTGTTTGGAGCTTATGTAGGCCTACAGTTCAACATTCATGTTTAACTGAATAAACAGTTAGTAAACACAAGTAAGTAAACACATCTTATTGAACATCATTTATTTTCATCACCAATTATCATAGTAGAACAGTTTCTCAAGCAGTTTGTGATGCATTTTGGAAACATTTTGGAGATGAGACACTGGTCTAATGCGACACCCGGCTTGAGAAACGCGTTCTCAAAGACTTATTATTTGGGTAGCACACATATTCTGAATACCTTCGGCAGAATTCAAATGAGCCATTTTAATCTAGATTAATCTAGATTAATTTTGAAATTAATCTAGATTAATCTAGATTAAAAAAATTAATCTATGCCCACCTATACTTAATTTAAATATTGAAATATTGAAACAAAAATTTTTTTTAAGTCAGATTTTTTTTGGTTTATAGATTGCAGGTATTGGGTTTGTAAAAATACAGTTTTGAGTTTTCAAGATTAAGAAATTCGGAGAATCAAATTCAATATTTTAAAATTCGAAACCAGAAATTCAGATGGTGCAGAAAGTAGGTCAGGGGTGATCAACAGGGAAGAATAGACGATCCCCGAAAAGTCAAACTAAGCATTTTGGCCAATCACAGAGCTGTGTGAGTTTGCTGGCGTTTGTTTGGCTCAGGAGGAGACCATTCTTCTGCAAATTGACTATTGGGGGTCAGTTATTTTCAGTAGTTTGTAATAATTATACATGCTTCAGTAAACCAAATTCATATATTTATTTAAATTACAGTACATCTGATTGGTTAATCAAACTTACTTAAGCTTTCTGTGTATTAAGGGGTAAAGAGCTGATTCTTCTAGCCCTGATGGGTTATTTCAACAGACACAGGGCTCTTTCAAGTGACTTTTTCCGAAGTCACATTTAAGGACTTTTCAAGCTTTTTCCAGGTGCATTTTTCAAACTGTTCCAGCATTTTACTACTTTGGTAAATTACATATTTGCATGCACATTTCTTCATCAAATTATGTAAGGTGCTATTTGTTACAATATTCTATAGTACAGCATAGCATCTGACTTTTCAATAATCTTCTACTCATCCCTGTTGATCACCCCTGACCTACAGTACTTTCTGCGCGATCTGAATTCACAATCTGAATTTCTTGATTTGAATTTTAGAATATTGACTTTGATGCTCCGGATGTCTTCATCTTAAAAACTTGAAACTGTATTTTTACAAATCTGCAATCTATAAATTCAGGAAAAAAAATTGAAGTTTGAAAATACATCTTTAAAAATCTGGCTTAAAAAATTCAGTTGTTTTAAATTTCACAAGTTCAATGCTTAAGTTAAGACATTCAAACTCAAGTTAAGAAATTCTAATTCAAGTTAAGAAATTCAAATTCAAAACATTTTTAATAGCATATAAATATTCAGTTTTAAATTAATTAATTCAAATTCAGATTGTTTTGACATATTATCAGCTCCATACATTATAGGGTACCTTTAAAATAGTGTTATTTTGCATTTATATTTTTTATAAAATTGTATTTTTATATTACATTTGTAATATTTTATTTTAAAATAGTATTTGCTTTACATTTTGTAACATCCTGGTTTCTGTTTTTGCATGTTTCAATCCTGTGCTTTCATGTCACTTCCTGGTCACCTGAGTTTACCCTAATCTTGTTAGTTTTTGAGTTAATTGTTTCCACTCTCTTGTCAGCTTGTTTAGTTAATTGTTTCTTTGTGTATTTATACCCTGTTCTGTGAGCACTTCGTTGTCATTAGTTTTTGTCACTCCTATCATGTCTGCGTTGCTTTGATTTGTCTTAGTTTGTTTAAATAAATATTTGTTTGGCTGCATCTGGATCCGCACCTTTGATTATTCCCTGCTTTACGTCAGACGTGACACATTTATTTTAAAATATATTTTATTTTGATAAATATAACATTTATTTTGTAGTTTATTTTACTGTATTATTATTTTATTATGGGCAACCCAGTGGCGCAGTAGGTAGTGCTGTTGCCTCACAGCAAGAACGTCGCTGGGTCGCAGGTTCGAACCTCGGCTGGGCTGGGTCAGTTGGCGTTTCTGTGTGGAGTTTGCATGTTCTCCCTGGGTTCGCGTGGGTTTCCTCCGGGTGCTCCGGTTTCCCCCACAGTCCAAAGACATGCAGTACAGGTGAATTGGGTAAGCTAAATTGTCCATAGTGTATGAGTGTGAATGTGTGTGTGGAAGTTCCCAGAGATGGGTTGCGGCTGGAAGGGCATCCGCTGCGTAAAATTGTTCATTCCGCTGTGGCGATCCCGCAAGGGACAAAGCCGACAAGAAAATGAATGAATGAATTATTTTATTATTATTTTCAGTGTACCAGTCATTCTGCAGTCTGCTATCAGGAAGTTTTAGTAATTTTTTGTAGGTTCTTTTCTAAAAAAAATCTCCCTTTGGACCAAAAAGGACATCTTGAGTTCTGAAAGCTACAGAATGTTTCTGAAAGAAACATTTCATCCAGTTTTATTTCATCTTAAAAGATCAAGGTACATGTGATTCCTTGTTATACGACTGCTCTCACGACTAAAACAAGTGATGTTTTTTTTTTCTTGATTATACAGCATGGCAGAAACACCCCCAGGAGGGCGTTTAGGGTGTTTCTAGTGGGCCACAAGAATAAGGGCTCTTTATTAATTGGCTTTTTTGGGTGGGTTGTTTTTCTGTTTGGTTCTTTGACATCCTCTTCTGTGCTCACTCAGAGTTAAAGACTTGTTTAATGAGAGCGTGTTTTGTTGCATATGCAAATTCAATTAGTTCTAGACACAGACGAATACAGACACGCACACATTCTAACAGAGGCTTTTGTTATGCAGCATATCAACAAAACAAACCAGAAAAGCATGCCACCGCACAACGGCCACAATACCTAGTCAAGCGTTGAGGCGCTTGTATCTCTTTGAAACATGTACTGTAGCTGTCCTCGTCTGAAATCCATTCTCTATACTCGCCACCCACAATTATTGCCTTCTCCAAGGCGTGAAACGAGCTGTCAAAACGTCATATTGTTTTCCATGTCGCTGTAAAGAAAACTTTTAAGCTGTTTTTATTGATCAGCTCTGCTGTTTCGCCCAGACGTGTTATTTGTTTATAATGGTATGATGTTGATGACACAAAGGCAGATCATATTGAGAATCATGCTTTACCGCGTGCTTTTAATTTAGCATTTTTTTCTTTCTTCTCATATTACTTGAAGTTGTTGACTGAAACTTTGTCTTGAATGCATTATTCTTTTAATGAATATTTAAAAAGGCCATATTATAACCTTTTTCATAAGCTGTTAAACAATTCTCTGGTGTCCCCAGAATGCAACTGTGAAATTTCAGCATAAATACCCTACAGTTTCTATGGTGCGTGTCCCTTAAAATACAAATGAGCTTCTGGTGGTTTTTCAGAAGAGGGCGGAGCCTTTACATGCTATTCTGACACTCCAGAAACAGCAAACCAAGCAGATGTTACACATCCAACATGTAGAATATTAAAGTCTTACAAGTTCAAACGAAGTCAGATAATAATGGAGAAGGAAGAGTTACAATTTATAGACTGAAAGGTTAGTTAATACACTTGTGCAGTTGATTTCTATTATTCTATTATTTTTGCAGAAAAAATTGAAAGCCTGTCACTTGACTATCCAGACTCTTATAACTTTAAAAAAAAATTAAAACAGTACAAAAAAATGAATGTTCACTTTTTATTTGTACTTAGCCTTTACAAAGAAGAAATGTGAAATAAACTATCAAATATATAAAACTCTCAGACTCAGCTTTATATATATATATATATATATATATAGACAGTTTGTGAGGGTTAGCTTGACCAACGTGATGAACAGAAACTTTTATCAGTGTTTTTTCAATCAAAATAATACCAAAATCTTACAATTATGACATCCACATTGTAAAAAAAAAAAACATAGAAAAAGAATAATAATTATATTAATAAAAAATCTAAAAGAGTATAGGGTACATTAATATTTGCAATAGAAAAGAGTTGTTTGAGTATATTAATAGTTCTGGTTGCTTTTCATCTTGAACGTCCTTTAAGGGTTTTATCTGTCTATTTATATTTGTGTATGTAATTACCTAATTAAATTAAAAGATTTAACATAAATATCTCTTATATATTTTATATAGTCTATTTATATAGACTAATATTTTATATTATATTATATCACACGTTTTCATTATTTAACAGATTTTGTTAATCACATTCTTTCTATTTCCTCAGCTTTGCAATAACCTGATTCCTGATAAATATGTTTGTGAATTTTATTTTGTAAGTGCACGAGTGCTATATGCCAGCATGCAGCGAGTTTGTGTATGTGAGTGTTAATTTGGGTGTTTATGCAAGGATCGAGTTTGTATGTGCGTGTGTTAATGTGGAAGTATATGCAAGGATCGTCGAGTTTATGTGCATGTGCGTGTGTATGTGGATGTATGCATGCATCAAGTTTATATGTATATGCGCAAGTTTCATTCATGTTTTGAACATTCAATAGTATAGGTGTATGTGCGAGTGATTCCTAGGTGTATATGCACGTGTTGATAAGCGAAGTTTAATTTAAATCCTACACGGCGCCTCATAGCCATCTGTGTTTGCTTCATTGCCTTCTCTTCTGACACAGCTGGTTTCGGTGTCGGGGAGGTGGATGGTGGTGATGGTGAGGCCACAAGTTGGCTTAAACTTTTATGTTGGCTCATCTTCTGCCTCTTAGTATGTTTTATCGGGTGGAACTGCTTCAAATGGTGAAACAGATTTGATGTGTTCCCACCGCTAGTTAGCAACACTCTCCGGCACACTTTGCAGAGCACCGAAACTAAGTTAGAAAGTTTTTTTAAGTTTTTAAGAAACTAACTTAAAAAGCTGAACTACTTCCACACCACTGCATTAGTCTTTCCTTTCTTATCAACTATTTCGTCTGCATTCTTACTTGTGGAAGCTTGTTCATTCGCATCTGTATTCAGGGCACTAATTTTGTAGCTAAAACTTTCTGCGACGGTGTGCTGAGCGCTGGCAGCGTGTCTGTGGTGTACGTCATCACACAAGTGACATCACGCTCTTTCTGACGGCTGAGCAAGGGATACATGTATAAGACCTTATATAAATAATAATAATACAAACATATATATATATATATATATATATATATATATATATATATATATATATATATATATATATATATATATATATATATATATATATATATATGAAATATATCGAAATACTGGAAATGGGTTTAAAACGCATATCACCGTTATTGAAAAAAAATCTATCGCGATATATATTGATATCGAGTTATTGTCCAGCTCTACTTTGACGTCGTGGCTTCGTCTCCTCTTTTGGTAACAGAGCTCACATTATCACCTGCGTAGCCACAAATTTTGTTGCGGAATGTGACAACGTGAGGGGCTTCTTTACATTAGAATACTTGTCATCGAAGCAGAGACTTTTTTTTCCTGGGCATAAGTTGCACGATACAAAACATTCTTGCCTTTCACCTCAACGAGCAAAAAGTATTGCTTATATTTCCAGATTGCAAACGCTACCTTTGAACTTGTTGGATTTGCCATCGTTCTGAGTTCTGGTCGTTGGTGTGTGCCACTGACTGTGCGTGTGCTTGTGTGAATACCCACCCTGCTCTGCCTCTCATTGGCAAATGATGGAAATGTACTCTATCTAAGCCAATCATCATGTTCTCAGTTACATCAAGTTCATCATCACTGGTTGGTTATGTGTCACGCCCCAGCCCTGAACACACACACATACCCACCCCAGAGAAAGAGAGGTCCTATGGCTGAGAGAGATGCTGCTCGCATGAAAACCGCTTCAGTGTTCTCAATTATAGTAACGCGCATTTCATTGTCAGTAACAGTAATGGCATTGTAACGGGAAAACAGTAATTAATGTGATTACTCATTACCGAAAAAAAGTAACGCGTTTGTATTGCCGTTTATTTATAGCACCATTTTTCCCATCACTGATGGCCACACCCACTCTTATGTGAATATTAAGATGTTTTCAAGATAAAATAACAACACAGCTCTGGTCTCTGTAAATACAGTTAGAGACAATGATAACCTTAGCTAAATTAGAGCATGTTACAGCATGTTAACAAATATGAACCGATGAAGTTTTAGAATAAATTACTGGTATTGATGTTTTTGTTTAAATACATATGTATATATGTTAACACTTTATTTATTTTTTTATTTATTTATTTGTCTGGCACAGGCATTGTAAATCTCCAGCTGCTACAGTGAATGAATTAAAAATGGTGACTGCTCCAGTGGCACCGTGGGTGGAAATGTGCCGATTAAGTGGCAGTAATATATAATAAGATCCCCTTCCTACACCAGTAGGGTTGCACAATTTCAGCTTCTCCTATTTTCCACTTGCTTCCAGAAAAAGGTTTATGAAAACAAGGGCATTGTGTTGTCCTTTTTTGCTTTCTGGGTTGGTACAGTACACTGTAAAACCCAACAGTCAACTTTATGAAATGAGTGTAGTTAACTCAAAATTTACTGAAAGTTATTTCTACTCATTTGAAAAGAGTTTTGAACTCAGTGTTGAAGGTAATGAGTTAATTAAATAGCTCATTACTTCAACTTAAATGGAGTAAGTTCACAATACTCCTATAGATTAGTTTTTTTTTTAATCAAATGGTTTGTAGCAATCGGTTTCCTCAAACGGTTTGAGTTGCCTTAACTTACTGGGTTTTACAGTACTTAGTTGGTTTGAGTTCTCTTCATTTATTGGGTTTTACTGTGCTCAAATTGCTTCATTTACTCAAATATATAAAGTTCACAATACTCATTAGGATTAGTTTTTGAACTTAAATTCTTTGTTGCAATCGGTTTCCTTAAACGGTTTGAGTTACCTTAACTTTTCAGGTTTTACAGTATAGAAGTAGAACCTTTTAAATTGCACTCTAAGCATATTTTGAGTTTTTGTTTTAATGATAACCTATGTATGGTCAACGAGGCAGTTGCGATGCCAGTTAAAGGGCCTGATTTTTATGATATGTCCTTTCAAGCCAAAAGTCTGAATGTTTTATTAAGCATAACCAAGCTTTTGTGCACCATACGGCACTAGTGAGCATTTAGTCCAATGCAATGTTCTTTAGTTCTTTTTTTTAAGTGCTTCTTAAATGCAAAAATGGTGATTGGATAAAGTTTGCTGTGTCCTGGCAGAGATATTGATCCCAATTTGATTCAAACCTGGAAGTGAAACTCGAGATATGCTTAAAAGCAAGAATAAATTAAATATTAACTGTGTGCAAAAAAATGACTAAGCATTTGTAAGAGGCATAATAATTCATTAATAGCAACCAAGATTAGTTTTCCTTCATTAATCATTAGTAAAACATTTATTTTCAACATAATCAAGATACTTTTAAGCTTTTTTGTTCATCTAAATTGAGATGTTTATGCTAATTCCTTTATAAAAACAAGTACTTTAGCAATAGTAAAACATTTTATCAGCTGGTAATAAAATGTACCTTTGAAAAAAAAAATTACAGAGCATCAGTAATTATAATAATAAGATTGTTTTGAAATAAACAAATGCCTTTTGCTTATTTGGATATTAATGCATTTTTTATAATATGGTAAGGGTAACAATGGTATCAGATGGTAATAACATAACACGTTGAAATGCATCATGCATGGTGTTTGACAATTATATTTAATTTACCACAATAAACCACGCTAATTTCATTACTTTGCCATGCAGCCATTCAGTTTCAATTGTCTGATTCTGTATATACACTTATCTCCAAGAGTCAGAGTTACTGTACCTCCCGCTCAAGACTTCAACATTAATTTAACATGTTAATCTATTTAAATCCACTATATCTGGAGTAATTAATTCTATTAACACAACCTGTACTCATGCAGATAATTTCTCCCCAGGTGTCCATGGGTTACTTTAATTATAATCATAATTGCACTGATAATTACACTGATTGGCTTTGTGAAACTATCAGCGAACGTCGTGAAGCGAAAAGCGATATGATTAACTTACAGTCAGTCAGAGATGGGTCGTCCTATTTAAAGGCAGTCGCGCACGGCTGAATTCAGTGCCTGTCAGAACGCTGATGATTCTGTCCCAGCTCAAGTCCACTTGAGTCATTTATTTGCTGTGAGAGTGATCTATGCGTTCGCGCTGAATTACTACCTGGTGAATTACACCCAGAGATGTACGCCGTGCTCCAGGGAGATCGTAATCATTTGTGCAGTGCTGCTGCTATATCATGAAAATATAATATGTAAACTGAGCTTTTGCGTGCATTCTTCAAGGCAATATATTGTTGCGATTTTTACCACCAGCCAGAGGTGATGGATTTAAATCTGAGATGAGGTGAATTTAGTTGATATGCGAACGTAAATATTTCACCTGCATTTGTGCATAAAATCTAAAGTCTTTTCCAAGGCTGAATTCTGAGTTAAGAAACTTTTGCTATTTCTTGGCAAAAACTAGTGTGAGTACAGCTGGATAACTGTAGCGCAGAGATGACTGTAGCTGTGCTCAAGATAATGGGATGGATATATCAGTAATAACTTAATGCACAATGCACTCACTCTTGCATATCCAGTGTATGAATTCAGAATTCAGTCTTTACTGATACTGTACATTATTTAGCAAGAGAAACTTGTCATGTGGGTTGTTTTGTTTTTGCAGTTTACACTTAATCAATTCACAAATGTTCAATAGCCACCTCTGTGTAGCTTGTTTAAGATAATTTTGTCCTTATCTTTGTTGTAGCAGTATCTAAAACATTTGTGATTGTCTTGTTGATTAAATAATAACAGTGTTAAGTCATTGTACAGTCAGTGTTGAAAATTTTCGTTAGTCAATAGCCATGTTTCCATCCACCTATTTTTATGCGCATTTTGGATATGCGCATAAAAAAGCGGTTTATGGAAACGCCAAGATGCGTATACATTTTGAAAATGCGCATAAAAAATGTATGTGCATAACTAAGTAGGATAAACTTTTTATATGATAAGAAAAAATTAACATAAACTGCACTGGAAACACTTTTACCGAACAAATTCCAATATGCACATTAAAAAAAGTCATGTGATTTTGTTATAAGAGATCATGTGAGGATAAAAATCTGTATGAATGGACAAACCAGCAGGCTGACCACATTGTAAAGCATCTGAAATGTTGTTTTGGTCATTCTAAAACACAGTAACTTCTTCAGTATTAGTGTAATTATATTATTAATTACCTCCAGAACTGTCAAGTGCATCTGTGCTCTGCGTCTCACACCTTCAAACACCACCATGCGATCATTGTGTGTCGGCATACTGTCTTCTGAGGCGCAAGTAATTTATTAAATGAAGAAAAGATTCACGCAGCTTCTCCTACCGCACCAAATTCTGTTTTTACTCTTGATATTTGGCGCCGGTTAATTAAGAAGTGACGATTTGGTTCTCTTTGGCTACTTGGATGGAAACGCTGCTTTATTCGTATAAGTCTTTTATCCGATATTCCTATTTTGGACAGAAATTGAATTTACATTTTTCGGATAGAGACATAGCTATTGTTTAATATAGTTGATATTAAAGTCCATATGAACTAAAAGTTGCTGAGACTTTTATTTCAGAATGTTAATAGACTTCCTACTGAAACGGAATATTGAGTTGAGGGTGGGGCTTTTTTGTGCATCATTCCCTAAAGTTCCTTTAAGGCAAGTCATTTTACTCTGCGGCCAACTTTGAAATGCCAAGCTTATGATTACATTACATATTTGGAATCACCAATAAAATTAAATAACAACTATCTCATAAGTTTTGTTTCTAAATGTTCGAATCAAACAAAATCTGCATTTTTTTTCAGGTTGCCCGAGCTAATGCACATTCAAAAGGAATGAGGTCACGACACCAACCTCATTTATGGCTGTTTTACACATTATCATCCTATATTATTATCCAATAATGTTTCGTCAGATCGCACCGGTCTTCAGAAGTCATTTACAACTTGGTCTTGATGGTGAATCTCTTCCAGAAATGACTCTTTATTTACAAGTTTGTGGGCGTTTGAGTAGTTGCTGCCATGTGATGTGCGTTTGACAGGATGGACTGTGCCTCGTGTTCGTTTGATACAGATTACAAAACTAAAAAACATTTGTTTTCAAGTGTGGTTGGTTCATTTAAAAGTACAGGTGTCAAGCTTTATTTGGATATATTTCTTATGTCTGTGAAGCAAGTAATCGCTGAGATTCCAGTGTATTTCATGACAACAAAAATTGTTGTAAAAGCTCACGTCTGGTCTGAGCTTCTCCGTCGGAGAAACTTCAGTCATATCGATCAATGATTGGATACTGCACTAATAGGCGAGGCTTCATTCACCATATTGACCGTTACACTTTTCCCCATTTAAAACTATACGTGTGACATGTCTTGTGCATTATATAGTCTCTGCTAAAGCGCAAACTAACGATAAGAGAGGGTATTAATATGCAGTTGCTACGAAAACCCTCAAGTTAACGTCAACAGAAAGAGCACAACTCAAACGCGGAAGCAAATGGTCAGACTTTCATTGAATATTACCAAAACATACTTTTTTGTGGATTAACTTGCACTGATTAATTATTCACCTTAAGAATAACAATGTGAGCTATCAAAATAAACGTCATTTTTTTCTTTCAGGCGGACTTTAAAGTGTGAAAGAATGGTGTATTTTCAGCTACTGTTGTAGTTATTTATTTTGAAAGTGTAATGATAAATACGTATATACATTATTGTTTATTTAATTAGTTCAAATAAATTGTATCAGTTATTGGCCATAACATGCTTATTTGTGAAATCAGGTCAAATGTAACTTCTATGCATAATGACTTAAAAGATATGAGACATTTTCTGAAACCTAAATTACATCCACTATACTGTATACTGCATTTTGCCTTTTGGCTTTTTTGATGAAAACCACGAAGAACTGCCAGCTTTGCTTGGCAGTTCAAATAATTTCCTGAAGATGCACGCTGGGGAATAAAATAACGAAGACGCATTGCCCTGTGTGTCGTCTTTGATCTCATAAACCTGACAGATGCAATTCATCTACCACTTAGAGCAGTGAAGTAATTCTAGCTCAGTCCGACTAATACACTTTAGTCCAATTAGCACTCCTGCTTTTGCTTCCCCACTGCCGAATATTTGTCCATATAGTGCCCGAATGCTGAAGGAGATCCTAAATGAATGCCAGTGTTGCCTTTCCTTCCTGCTTTAACAGAAAGACAGCTGAAAAGCCGATAGACCAAAAAAAAAAAACACTAAAAGAGAAAAAAAGTGAAGTGTGTGTGAAACAGGAAGAGGGCATGATGCAGGTCGCTAACAAAGGACTTTAGAAAAAGAAGCAACAAAGCTTTTCTACAATAGAGAGAGAGGGAAAGGGATATAGAGAGCAAAGGGTGTGAGTAGGGATGTGTAATTTTTTTTTATCGTCAGTAGTGTTGTGATTGTTGTTTTAATGATATTATCTACTATCAGAGAATTTTTGATGATGCAAAAAATTTACACATTTCATTCTCCATGTACTGTATGTGCAAAAATTAAACATGTTTTAACATCCAGGAAGGAAGGAAGTAAAGTCGTAACATCGCCAAGTATCCTACTTTGAATTTGTACTCTGCATTTAACCCATGTAAGTGCACGCACGCACACACACACACACACACACACACACACACACACACACACACACACACACACACACACACACACACACACAGTTTTCTGTGATAGTAAAGCAAGTCTCCTGACTTCTGTTTATTTCTTTGTTCTAGCTTATATTAATGTTCAACAAATCATTCATTCATTTTCCATCGGCTTAGTCCATTAATTATCAGGGGCCGCCACAGTGGAATGAACCACCAACTATTCAAGCATATGTTTTAGGGGATGCCCTTCCAATCGCAACCGAGTACTGGAAAACACTCAAATACTCTTACATTCACACACGTTCTCATACACTACTACCCAATTTACTTGAAGCGCATATCTTTGGACTGTGGGAGACAACTGGAGCACCCAGAGGAAACCCCCGTAAACATGGGGAGAACATGCAAACTCCACACAGAAATGCCAGGACTCAAACCAGCGACCTTCTTGCTGTGAGGCGACTGTACTAACTACTGAGCCACCGTGCCGCCCTCTGTTCGACAAATGAACAAAGCTATACTTACTTACTCCCAAGGCTGTCATATTAGAGTTGATATTTAGCCGCATCATGTTGGTGTTTCGTAACATCAGATTTTTTACAAGGTTGGTCGTTAGCCCAATGCTCAATCCTCAACCTGGAGGACAGGGACATACACACATAAACTACGGACAATTTTAGCGTACCCAATTCACCTATTGAGCATGTCTTTGGACTGTGGGGGAAACCAAAGCATCCGGAGGAAACCCACGCGAACACGGGGAGAACATGCAAACACAAAAAGCCAACTGGCCCAGCCAGTGTTCAAACCAGCGACCTTCTTGCTTTGCTTCTTGCTGCGCTGCCCACTATCTATTTTACATTTACTGTAAATGTTTGCTTGACAAATTTCAAAGCAGCACATATTTAACTCTGCTTGCCAATAACAGACATCTGCAAATTAAAAAAATATAGCTGCATTTATTGAACAGTTTACACTTTTCAGCATTTATTCTATTTATGTTCTTCCCACAGAAACCACACTTCTCCCAGCCAAATATCCTCATCAATTAACCCTGTTGTATTAAATCCATTATAAATATTTGGTTTCAGACTTCACATTGACGTAGTTGCAGATTTTTCTGAAACAATCTGCATTTGTTCATCTAAGCACAACGTTGCGGTTTCACCCCAGAACAAATCTGTTTTTGAATTTAATAATTTGAGTCAGTGATCCCTACATAAAGTTACTTGTTCATTTCTAATTTCATCGACTCTGAATGAATGTCTTTGCAAATCCCTAATTAAAACATGGATTTTCTGTGACCACGATAAACATAATTTACCCAATGCACCAGCACAAAAACACACACACTGTTTATGTTGTTGAAAAGATAACATAGATCTTCATACCCATCCGATTGTGAAATGGATATATAATGCTCCAAGAAAAGGAACTGTTTTCTATCTCCATTGGTGTCTTTCTAATATTAGTATACATACTTTCTCAAAAGAAAGACTATGGCTAGTTGATCTGTCTCTGCCCAATACAACTATCGATTGGGAACTGTGCTGGATAAGACATTCCATGCTTCCACAAACCCTACTCACCAGTTTATTCACATTAAAACTATTTACAGGGCATATTTAACTACATGTATACGACATAGCATAGGTTTATCTCCACATCCTTATTGTAAGTTCTGTGAACCACAGTGTCTAGATACCTTTTTACATATGATGCGGACAACCCAAGCTCATTCTGAAAAATGTACCTCTATATAGATTTTTGGAGACCGTGAAATCCCATGAGGTACGTTTTTTTTTTTTGCCGTTTTTTTTTTTTTATCGCGAATCTGTGAGAGGCCACTGTGTACTCTTTTTGAGATCTCTCGCGAGACCGACTCGCGTGAATGACTGACCGATCGACTGACCCACCCTCCTCCTTCCCTAAACCCAAATAATTTTATTGTTGTTATTTAAAGTTACAAAAATTTGTTTCCCTCGAAGCCACTGGCTCAATTTAACTCTCAATTTCCCTTAAATGCAAAGGTCCTTAAATTTTAGTTAGCTGCTTCAACTGCTACAAAGAAAATGTTGGAACAGAGGTGGAAACCCCCTCATGATCTTTCTGTTAAGCACAGGTTGCATTTACTATTGGAACAGGGTGTCTTAAAAAGAATTAAAAGTTGATAAATCAATTATGAGAAAATTAAGGCCCTTAAAAGGTATTAAAAAGTATTAATCACATTTTTACGAGGTCTTAAATTTTGTTCAAGCATTGTCCAAAGTGTTTAACTCCAAATAAGCATAAATATAGCATAATGTATATATATAAATTTTCCTCCTAATATTAAAAATGGTGATGTCACGTAATTTGCGTCAAATGCGGGAAGGTGATGTGACGCTCTCCACATGTAGTGAAACTATTGATCGAAACAGACGGAAACATGTAAGTTTGCGCCTCCTAGTTGAAGAAAGACAAGTTTAAACAGTGGCTGAAACCTGTCGCTGAAAACAACTGCATAATTTACTCATTCAAGCTTTCAACAGAGCTTATCTGAGTTATGTTGCATGGTTGTGCTCCATTGATTTATTTAACTACAACTGTTTATTAACAACTGTTTATTAAGTTAAAGGTTTGATACTGATTAGAACTTGAAGTTGCGATGAGGTCTTAAAATATACTGAGAAGTTTTAAAAAGGTATTGAAATTACCTTTAGGATTCCTGCATATACCCTGGGGAAATACTGTATCTGGAACTGTCATCTGCACGAATCAACCATGCTAAACTGGACATTCTGACGGTGTGGAAAATCTATATAGGCAACGTCAAAGAATGTAATGTATCTAATAGCTTGGTGTAAACTACAGTTATTCTGTGTTTCCTGGTGTGCATATAATGGGGTGGGGGGGATGGGGGATATATATATATATATATATATATATATATATATATATATATATATATATATATATATATATATATATATATATATATATATATATATATATATATATGGGGTAATAGCTGTTTAAAGTATTTTTCAATCTGATTGTAAACATTGTATATTTTCATTTTTGGAAATATAAACTGAATTACAAAAAAAAAGAAAAGAAAAGATAACATAAGCAAATGGTTGTCTTTGTCGCACGCCCTTAGGTGTGAGGGGTGTGAAAGTGAGAGGAAAAGTTTGCAGGGGGAATAACGCTTACCATTTCACTCGCGCTATCAGAGGGGACAAACAAATAGAACTGTCAGCCGCTAAGATCCTGCTCTCTATCTTAATGAAATACACTGAGGGTAATATGATGTTGGCGATAGAGATCTCCCGAGGCTATTGTCAGATTGGGCTCCACTCAGCGGAGAACGCTGCACTTTGATCCCCCTTCTCCATCCTCCGTTCCCGCGTCAGCCCGCATCTTCTCCAGCGTGTGAAAGGTTTAATAGAGCTCAGCTTAGCGGCTCTCACACCTGCTCTATGACAGGCAGGGACGCGAGGATGAATCGGGCTCGTGACAGCATAGCCACAGCTGAGACGGCGAGGATAATAAAGGCTGATTAATACGGAGCCGTCATGGCGGCGATACAGTGAAATTTGCGGGGAGTTGATTGCCCCGCATCGCGGCTAATCGCGCCGGACGCCCTTGACTCATCACAAGCGAATGCGCGCGCACGTGGCGACAGCTGTAAGGGAATGGAGGAGGCGGCGGCGCTGACGGCAGAAAGGATAAAGTGAAAGTCAAAAGTGTGCTGTAATCACCTCACAACTCCTGTAACCATTAGCTCAAGTTAATGGCGAGATTTATACTGATGTTTACCCTTTCCGAGCGCGCGCATCTCCGTCTGCGGGCCTCCGCTGGTAATGACTTTTTCTGGAGTCAAATTTGTACGTCACACGTGGAGCTGGAGGTCGGAGGAAATTGTCATTCCGCTCTTGATGCAGATTGTCCCTACGAGACATGCTGTAATTAATTGCCGGAAAAATGTTGTCCCCCAAAACTGTCTCCTTGAAAGGTTGCGTCATCATGGCTCCGACAGTAGGCTAATGGATAAAAGGCAGAGTGCTTACCTTTCGTTAGAAGAATATACAATCAAAATGCCAATGAATGCGTTCTGTGAAAGTAAAAAGAAACGCTGGTAAAAGTATTGTTTAGCTTCCGCACTTATTGTCAAGGCACGTCGTCTAAGACAAATGTGCAGAGCTGTAGGTAATCGAATTTTTCTATGCTGGAGACGTATGTTTGTTTATTCTCAGCATAACTGCCAAGTTATTTCAGTCAAACGGAAAATAACTAACTAGATTGATGTGATGGAAGCATTTTCGATGTAAGCATATAAAAACGCTCCATGCTGTGTGTGTGTGTGTGTGTGTGTGTGTGTGTGTGTGTGTGTCTGTGTGTGTGTGTGTTTTGAACATTGTTGGTTCAAACTCATATCAAATTGTTATAGAAATAGTTTGACATAATTTATAATAGCTATTACTGAAATATGTATTATGTCTTATAATAGTTCATTCATTCATTTTCTTTTTGGCTTGGTCCTTTATTAATCAGGGTTCGCCACAGCGGAATGAACCACCAACTTAATCCAACGTATGTTTTTCACAGGATTCTCTTTCAGCTGCAACCTGTCACAGGGAAACATCTATTCACACCCAAACATACACTACAGTCAATTTAGCTTATTCAGTTCACCTATAGAATAGAGGAACTATGACGTCAATTTGTATGCAAAAACCCGGAAGCGAGTTAGCATTTTAGCAGTTCCGGTTCCCTCGTCCCAAAGTCAATGGGTATTTTGAATAGAATTTCGGTTAAATCTCTTAAATAAGGTTTGTGTCTGACACAAACTCAAGATACTTTCACGTTTATTCTACGACATAAAACACATCAGTTACACCACACTCTTGATTTTTTTTAATCGGTTACCCTTCTTTAAAAAGACGGTTGCTATCAAGTTGCTAAATGGGACTAGATTAGATTAGATTCAACTTTATTGTCATTACACATGTACAAGTACAAGGAAACAAAATGCAGTTTAGGTCTAACTAGGAGATGTACAATAGAACTATGGCTGTACAATAGAAAGCATCCTGACGAATTGTGTCACGGTCTGGTATGGAAGCTGCTCTGTTGCGGAGCGTAAGGCACTGCAGCGGGTGGTGAAAACTGCCCAATGCATCACAGGGACCACACTGCCAGCCATAGAGGACATTCAGAGGAAGCACTGTCTGCGCCGAGCATGCAGTATTCTTAAAGATTCCTCTCACCCTGCTCACAGACTGTTTTCTCTCCTGCCTTCTGGCAGGCGCTTCAGGCTCCCCTGGACAAAAACCAGTAGACTAAGGAACAGCTTCTTCCCCAGAGCTGTCTCCCTGTTGAACTCTGCTCCCCACTGACTCTTTGCCCCCCTAATACACCCCCCACTCTCCTCATAACTTATACTCCTCATAATCATTGCACTATTTAAAAATTGCACATATTCATTGCACTGATTCATTTATTGAACTGTATTGTTTATCTATCTGCACACTTCTGATTATTAATAGCAACCTGTACATATATCCATCTATTGTAAATCTCTGTTCATAGCTAATACATAGACTACAGGTCTATGTATTAGCCTATTCATAGACTACTGGTGATGTCGGAGACATTATACATCATCCAGCTGATCTGGTCTGAAATGCAGCCCGCTTGCGTTGGGCATTTGGATTTGTCTGTGATTTAAGTATTTATAGTTGGTAGTATTTTTCTAATTGGGAATTCAGATTGTGTGCAGATAAAGCCTTCACTTGTAGTGACCGTCATGACATTAATTTGTTGATCATTTATTTTAATTGATGATTAAAATTAATTTTAATTACCCTGTCTCTGTCCTGCTCCCAGTAATGCAAATGTTTGAATGAACGTGTAAAAAATACATGTGTTACACAAGTTAACTCTCACTTTAACGTGATCAGTTGATTTTTCGTTGTTTTTTTCTTCATCTGAACACATTTAACTCTGTCATAACTGCAGTATTTACACTCCTTCTTAAAATTAATAGCATATGTGGCTGTATGGGCTGCTTTTCACTGTACTTTGTGACAAAAAAAAAAAAAGAATATTGAATGTTGTTCTGTGTCCCATGATGGAACCTGCAGGTATATACAGTAGACTTGTCCCTCACGCCTCATTTCTGTCATCTGTTACTAAGGTAAGCGGGCTGTATGCACGCGGGCGATACACTTATTTAGTCTTATGATAATACTATAGGCACATTTATACATACAGTTTTAAACTTTTACAACAACCGTAAAGCAAACAAAATGTATTTCCCACGTAAAAAAAACTATCCAAAAGGCACGTAGATTTATACAGATGTGTTTTTGCATGTTTATTTGTTTATAATATATAACATGGATTATAATATAATAAACAGAGAGAGTAAATCTTTGTCATGGACCATATTTCTAAAAATAAGCTTGAAAAGTGGTCTGTAGCAGGGTGGTGCTGATGTCACAGGCGAGTGCCCCGAAGGCACTGTAGTCCGTTTATAGCCTAATGTTAGCTTTTAAATTCTTGCGTTTGCATTTAAGATCCAAAAGTGTTAAAAGTTGTATTTTCGTGTGAGGATTATCCGGTTGGACAAAACGTGTAAGTGTAATGAACCTTGTTTGAACACAGAGCTTATTATTTGCAATCTTCGATGGGATAAGCCTATGGGAAAATCCTATAGGGATTTTATATAGGGACTTTAACGTCATAGTTCCGCCACTCTATAGGCAGTGCCTTTGGACTGTGGGGGAAACCGGAGCACCCGGAGGAAACCCACAGGAACATGGGGAGAACATACAAACTCCACACAGAAATGCCAAATGACCCAGCTGGAGCTCGAACCAGTGACCTCCTTGCTGTGTGTGAGGCGGCAGTGTACACACTGTGCCACCGTGTCACCATCTTATAATAGTAATATACAAAACATACCCAATGATGACTTGAGAAATTACATGCCTGCTAATTTTACAAATGGGCAATCCACAATGTCTTTGGTATTCTGTAATATTGCAAGCCGGTTTCTTCATTTGGATATCAATATAAACATGCGAAAGGTCAGTATGGTGGACACCAGGCGGGGCTGTGCTGTTCCTAGAACAGAATAAAGCACCCGCTTCAGTGCCAAGCTGTAATCCTCTTTAATTTGTTTTCAGATCAGGCTTTGGAAACAGCAGCCCGTTCTCTGTACTGCGCTCTCTGAAGAATGTGGGCAGGGACAGCTGTCTTCTCCTCCGGCGCTGTTTAATACAGGTTTTCTTGCTGCTTTGCCACCTCAGGCCTCCGCTCTGATGAATAATTCTTGCTGGGGTGGAAAGAGTATTCTTTACCAGTCATTTGGAGATGGCTACTGTGCAATCACACGTCGTTCAGTGGTCCGCTCTGGATTGTTATTTGCAATCGGAAGAGAGGGGCTGCAGCCACCCAGATTAGTATGCGCGTGAGCTGCCTTTCACATAAAAAAAATTAAATAACATAAAAAAAAAAAAAAATGCAGCAATTGAGTTTGAGGCTCGCTTGTCTGTCCTTCATTTGATAGTTAAGGTTGAGCTATAAAAAGCCAGAAAAGATTAAAAAAAATCCCCCTTCCGTTCCGTGTCTGACACTGTTGTGCTAGATGCAGGTGATTTGTATCCATGAACGCTGGCTCTCCATACAACGTTATTTTAATATTGCTTTTGTTCCCCCGAATGTTCGAGCGAAGGCATAATTCTATTGAAATGATGAAGCACATCTTGAGAGACAGAGGGGGTTTAAAATGCACTGAAACAAAGCATACAGGCAGAAGGTTGGCAACGCAGGCAGGGCGGCTGGCAGTCTTTTAATCCGTGGCGCTGCACTGATAAATCGCCACGCGTGTTTCATTTTTATCCTTCTCACCAGTTGTCTGGCCCCTGAGTAATGAGTAGCCCTGGGTCTTCTCTCAGACCCTTAGATATAATGTCCAAACGCAGGGATTAGTGGCTCGCCTGGGTTGCGAATTGAGTGGGAAAGTGCTGCTCGAGGTGCCAGGTGAATGTTTAGAAGGCCGCTCTCCCGCAGATCGCAGGCACAGCTACACAGCGATGGGGGAATAGTGGTGTATTGTGAGTGGGGGCAAGGACATGGAGGCTTGGACTATGGGCCGGATGCTTCGGCACACAATGACGTTGTGTCCTTTGCTATTTAGATAGGTGGTGACCACCAACCTGATTTCACCATGTACGACATGTTCCTGGATTAACATCTATGTTGATCCTGGAAGAACATTCCAATCAGCCAATCAGAATTAAGGGATATGTCTACTGTTTATTTAAGCTTAGGTTTACGGTTAGGTTTATGCACTTCTACATGAGTGTTATCCAACTATTATTCCCCTCTGATTTTGGGAATATTTTTGGGAATATTTGGAGCATGGATTACATTTTCAGACAAAAATTATGTTCCAGGATAAACATACAGTAGATGTTAATCCAGGACTTGGCAAAATCACAATGTGCAGGTGGTGACATTGAGCCCTGAGATCCTATGCATTTTATATGGACTTCCAACCTCTTGAACAATTGGAAGCAGATTAGCTGTTGCTAGGCAGATGAACTCTGCCTGACCCAAGATGCTGACCGGCACAAGCACCTTTACACTTGAAAGTAATGTTAAAAAGTTAAAAGCAGACAGGGATGCAGATGATTTCATTTTAATGTTGTTTACACTGTTGTTCACCAAGGAGATGTGAAAATGTGCTGTCATTCATAACAAAAGCACTCTGCATACAAAAGTTCAGGCTTAGTAAGATTTTTCATTTTATGAATTTTTCAAGGAGCAAGAATGTTTAATCTCTTTATATCGACTATGTGTCAACAGCTTGTAACATTAAAAGAATACTTTTCTTAGCTTGGTTGTCATTAAAAGGCTGTTTTTGTGATGAAATCATTTTCCATGAAAATAAAAAAGGTTTAAAAAATAATCACATTTAAAGGTGCAGTATGTAAGTTTGACACCCAGTGGTTGAACTAGGTATTGCACTTCTGGATCAAAACAAACGCAAGTGCAGGTTGCCAGATTGAGGACAAGAGCGAGTGATTTATGTGGCTGCTCAAATGTCGCTAGGTGGTTGGTAGAGTGTTCTAAGTGGTTGCGAAAGCGTTGTTAGGCGGTTGCTAAGGGGTTGCTAAGGTGTTGCTAGGTGGTTGCTAGGGTGTTCTAATTAGTTGCTTGGCGGTTGCTAAGGTGTTGCTAGGTGGTTGCTAAGGCTTTGCTAGGCGGTTGCTAAGGTGTTGCTATGTGGTTGCTAAGGTGTTCTGAGTGGTTGCTAGGCAGTTGCTAAGGCATTGATAGGCGGTTGCTAGAGTGTTGCTAGGTGGTTGCTAGGGTGTTGCTAGGCGGTTGCTAGGGTGTTCTGAGTGGTTGATAGGCAATTGCTAGGGTGTTGCTAGGTGGTTGCTAAGGCGTTGCTAGGTGGTTGCTAAGGCATTGCTAGGTGGTTGCTAAGGTGTTGCTAGGCGGTTGCTAAGGTATTCTAGGTCTGGATTGGAATGTCGTTAGTATGTTTCCAGTTTGGTTTGGTATGTCGTTAGTATAAATTGATATGAAGAGTTCAAATGCAAAAACCTCTAAACACCATCTGAAATTTTCCTCTAGAATGAGCGTTTTTATCACGCTACTATGTGTATGTTCAGTAACACCACTTTTATGGCAAAGAATAAGTTCTTTCACTGGTCTTTAAAGTAAAATATCTCAACATAAACAAAGAAGCCTGAGAAAAATATTCATTTTCGATAGAAATTTCAGACGGCACTTGGAGGTTTTTGCATCTGAACTCTTCATATGCCTTTAGTATGTCCAATGTAAAGTCTATGGCAGTATTTATAATGGAAGTCTTTAGGACAGTTGCTAGGGTGTCGTAAGTGGTTACTAGGGCCTGACTAGTAAGTTGATTGGCAGATTGGTAGTCTGAGTTAAATGAGTCCAACATTAAGTCTGTATGACAGTCTGGCGAAAAGTTATGAATTATTTTCCCAATTTTCCAGGTCAGTCAGGAAAAGATATTGCAATCTGAGTCAGACCAGTTTGGAGGTTTGGAGTAAGTTTGGTGGTTGTAGTACGAGAAGATGCATATAGAAATTAGTCTCAGAAAAATAAGAAGTTTATGTAGTATAACAGTATGTTGGGTTTCTCAATCTACCATAATAAAAGAACACAACACTATAATGGCCCGTTTCCACTGAGTGGTACGGTTCAGTGTGCTTTTATGGCCATTTCCACTGTCAAAAGGTGTACCGAATCGAACCGTACCGTACCACTTTTTCGGCACCCTTTCGAAAGGATACCAAAGGCGAGAAAGGGTACCAAAAGACGGAGCTACACACGCAGCTGAACACTGATTAGTTACAGAGATGCGTCACAATCTCGTGGAGCTAGCCAGAACGAAAACAAAGGAACCGCCATGTTTTTAATACACAGCCGAAACATTACATCGTAATACTATATGCATATAATAACGAGCCATGGATGACCCGAGCTCAAACAAACCTTGTCGTTGTATAGATGTACACCCACAAAGCTATGAAGAACAAAATCTTAAAGTCCTGTTGTTGTTTTACAAGGACGTCTAAAAGTGCGAGCGGTTTTCGCTTTCTCCAGGGAGCTCGCGATCGCATCTATATTTGATATAAAGAACTTCTTGAGCTGATGATAATAACGTGTGTGTGATTATTGAAGTGTCTTCAACATCTGATCCTTTCAGAAAAGATAAGGACAAACGCGAGAGTGAAGTGCGAACAAACAAAGGAGAAGCCCGCCAAAACACAGGAGCAAATTGTTTCAGCAACCTGAATCACAAACAAACTGCCATGTTTATCTTCGCCTTTTGGACTATTATGAACTCGGAATGACAGAATTACTCTCTAACAGAGGCTACATGTGCTGGTGAAGATTACAGACACAGATGAGAGGTTTGCTCTGACTGTGGGCTATGTTGCGTGTTGTATTTGAACTCAAATAAGGACTAAATGTATGCTGTGTGTAGTTTTTCTGTAATTTGGTAACATCGGATACTGTAAGGGTCTGTTTGTGCTCGTATGTGTTGCATTTATTTATTTATTTTATATAATTGCAGACGTTACACTAGGCTATTTCGCACTGTCATTGATCTGCAGTTATAATCAAATCATGTTTTATAGAAAAGTTAGTAATATACATTTATACACAAGTATTTATATGTATAAAGCATCTGTTTTTTGAGAAGTGCTACTCATATGATATGTGAACGACCTGTATGGCTTTGTAGACATTTATTCGAGTGAGAATGACGTCGACTGAAACTCTCTGTCATACACCACGGCCACCAAAAGGGTACCCTTTGTAGTGGAAACGCAAGCCTGATAAAGGTGACCCGTACCGACCCGTACCGTACTGTACCAGTCAGTGGAAACGAGCCATAAATACACATCGTCTGGCTGTGTTAATTGCTAAATTCCATATTACTCAGTGTAATCTTTAAACGTTTCTTTCCTCCACCCATGATTGGATAAAGTTGCCTCTTCCAATCTCTGTGACAAGAATTGCTTTGATTAGATGTCAAGATTTCTTTTTGAGAAAAACCTTTAAACGCAGCCATGGTTAAAAACTAGAGCACAGAAGGACTTATCCTTCAGCCTGTCCATATTCCCTGTCATTTAACAGATCGATGGAAGCAGCACTGTCAGTAATCTTTTCCTGTGTGTGTGGGTGTAGACAGCAGATTATATGCTCCAGTGTTTGGTTACGTCAGTGTCCTGCCTCCCTACATGAAGTCACAGAACAAGCCAGCCGCAGTAGTGGAAGAGTACTGCTTTTTCCTTTCCTATTTTTCAGATGTGTTGTGGTGTACTGATTTTAACAACGAGTATGCTGACAGTGCCTGTTTTTTGTGAGGTAGAAACTTTTATTTTATTTTTGAGCGTTTGGTAGAGACAGAGAAAAGACAACATTATGGAGAGGGGGGTGGATAATGGAATCAGGACACAGCAAATGTTGGATATGACCCTGCTTTTCCTGTAAGAGCTTCAGCATCTGTTACATATATGTTTATTATTGGTTCCAAGAAAAACCTGTAGCATCCTAAAAACCTTTCCATTTCACTTTGTGTTTTTGTTTTTTTGTTTTTCATAATAGAGAATGGTTCCTTAGAATTCCATTAATAAGAAAAATGATTCATCTGAGGACATGATAGGTTAAAAGGATTGATAGGTTCTTTCGGGGAATGGTTTCCATGAATTCGATGGCATCACTACACATCCCCCTCTTTTCTAAAAGTGCAGCTGAGGTAGTGGTACTGTAGACCACAGCTCTTAATTTCTAGCAAACTAAAAACGTGCAGACACTGAATTATTTTCCAGAGGTAATTATAATGCTACATGACATATTGGTTACAAGCTAAGCTATTTTACTGATGTCACATGAAGAGGTGCCTATACAGCGATCTGTCACAGCACATCAATGATCATGATGAAATAAAAAAGATTTTGGCATATAAAAATCTAAATTTATTTGTATTTTTTTTTAAATAAAAATTAGAGGTTTCAAACTTATATAATGTAATAATTTTGTAAAGTTTTATCTAATTTTTTTTTCTAAAATAAAAAAAAAACAATAAAATTAAATCTGTTTAATTTATTTAAATACATAAAATATATGTAAATCTGATACTTTAAAAATTATTATTATTATTATTATTATTATTATTAATCATTCATTCATTTATTTTCTTTTCAGCTTAGTCCCTTTATTAATCTGGGGTCACCACAGCGGAATGAACCGCAAACTTATCCAGCATATGTTTTACGCCGTATGCCCTTCCGGCTGCAACCCATCACTGGGAAACATCCATACACACTCATTCACACTCATACACTACGGACAAGTTAGCTTACCCAATTCACCTATACCACATGTCTTTGGACTTGTGGGGGAAACCGGTGCACCCGGAGGAAACCCACGTGAACACGCAAACTCCACACAGAAATGCCAACTGACCCAGCCGAGGCTCAAACCAGCAACCTTCTTGCTGTGAGGCGATTATGCTACCCACTGTGCCACTGTGATGCCCAATTATGATGATTATTATTATTATTATTATTATTATTATTAGTAGTAGTAGTAGTAGTAGTAGTAGTAGTAGTAGTAGTAGTGACTCGGTGGTTCAGTGGTTAGCACTGTCGCCTCACAGCAAGAAGGTCGCTGGTTCGAGTCCCGGCTGGGTCAGTTGGCTTTTCTGTGTGGAGTTTACATGTTCGCCCCGTGTTGGCGTGTGTTTCCTCCGGGTGCCTTGGTTTACCCGACATGTGGTATAGGTGAAACTAAATTGGCCGTAGTGTATGTGTGTGAATGAGTGTGTATTTCCCAGTGCTGGGTTCCGCTGTGCAAAACATATGCTGAAAACATATGCTGAAAAAGTTGGCGGTTCATTCTGCTGTGGTGACCCCTGATGAATAATGGGACTAAGCCAAAGGAAAATGAATAAATGGATGAGGAGGAGGAGAAGTACTACTACTACTACTATGTAAAAAAAGTTGACTCAACTTAAAATAGTAAAGCAACTTGAGGCACACCTTTATTGAGTTGACTAAACTTTTTACCCAAGTTGAGTCAATTCAAAAAGCTCTGCAGCAAGTGTCCTTACTATTTTATGTTGAGTCGTCGTTGTTGTTGTTGTTTTTTACAGTGTAGTAGTAGTAGTAGTAGTAGTAGTATATTGGCGATTGCCGCTAAAAGATTAATGCTCCATGACATCATAATTGAAAATAGTGTGTCCTGACTCCTGGTCTCCACAAAACCTGACCCTGAACATAGCAATACTGTTAACAGAAGCAGATGATAAATAAAATGCCACATTAGCTTTGAGCTCTTTTATCATAACAGGTGTTTAACAGGACTTGTAGAGCTCACAGCATTGTACAAATGAGGTACTGAGCAACTGCGCTATGTAATGCAAATGTCAAAATGTGTTAATTTACAAACCATGCCCTATGGTAAAACTAATTTAAGGTCATAACGGAGTAATGTACAAAGAACTGTGCGAAAGTAAGTCCTCAATAATCAATGATCTTTCCCTATGTGAAGAATTGTTGATGGTTTACCGCCACTAGCTTTCATTTCAGTTAAAGTCTGCAGTGATCTGTCTAACCCTCAGCTTCGAGATGAATAAATAAAAATAAAAAAGCCTGTTGAATCGAGTGTACTGGCAGACTTTATGAAGCCCTTCACCGCAGAATGGGATCAGGGTTTAATTGCACATGTAGCATTACTACTCACTTCTATTTCGTGCACAGAACTGATACTGCGCTCCATCGCAACACTCTTTGATTTCTTTTTAGCATTGACTGAGACAGTCACTGATCATGTGAGCGGAGTTTACATGCCTGGAGTGCCACTTCACTCGTCCGCCTTTCTGTCTTTGTACCGGGATGATGGGGACATTTTATTTTGAGGGACGCTTGACAGAGATGAGAGTCTGTGGATAGAGAGCCTACAATGCAACGGGCCACTCGCTGGAGAGCCTCACTCCATAAGGCCAAGAACAAAGGAAGCGTGTGTTTGACTTTGATAGATGGACTCTACTATTTATGCTCTCAGATTCACTGGGAACTCTCTCCAGATTGACAGTGAAGCAAGTGCTTCTCCATTCCATCCTTGTCTCTTTCCGTATCGGCCGGCGTTGCTCATGTGACCTCTAGCAATGCCTGAGTATCCTGATTGAACATACAAACCATGATTGATCTTAGAGGTTAGTCAAACAACTGCCGCGCTTCGTTACAAGGACCTTCCACCCTGGGCCGGTAGTCTGGATTTAGCAGGCAGCAGAGGTTGTGTTTACCTTATTAAAACAGATTGAAATAACTATTTGCTTGCCACGGTGCTATTTAATCTTGATCGGGGTTTCTTTTTGAGGGCTGTTGGATCCCATTCTTGGTTTGACTGAAACAAATGAATGAGGGAAAATCGTGTGATGTAATTTTCAGTCACTGCTGTAGCAGTGGATTTTACTGTTGTCCCCCGATGGCTTCCAAGTAATGAGATACCTGTTCAAAACAAGCAGCAATTTGGAAATAGAGGACTCTGCATTGGTGGCTTTCATGACTTGTTGTTTATGTAATATATAGATAATAGTTAAATATATAGTTTTTGTTCTCCTTAAACGTGAAACATCAAGTTTTTTTTAGATTGTTAATCTAAGTTAAATTATTCACTGATTAAAGTTATTTTCATTATAGGATTAGATTAATAGGATTGATATTGTCATTTTCAGTGGTGTAAAGTAACAAATTATAAATACTCAAACTAGTGTAATTATGTTAGATAAGTAAGTAGTTTTATTAAGTAGTTTTAAAAATGTGTACTTTTATTTTCCCTTGAGTACATTTTTAGTGCAGTATTGGTACTTTTACTCCACTACTTTCCTTTAACCTGCAGTCACTACTTTATTTTTTCTTGTCTATGAGGATTAGAAAAATGAGTCCTGTGATTCCTGTCCAATCAAATCACACATAGAAGTAAAGAGGTACATCGCATTATAATGCGATGTACTCAGCTGTCATCCAATCCATCCTCTGCACTTCAATCACCGTCTGATTCAGCTCAGCTGCCAAAATTGACCTCAGTAGCCTACAGCGCATAGTCCGGACTGCTGAACGAATCACTGGCACTACCCTTCCTACACTTCAAGAACTGTACTCCTCCAGAGTGAGTAAAAGGGCTTGCAAAATCACTCTGGACGCCTCTCACCCAGCACACTACCTGTTCGAACTGTTACCGTCTGGTCGGTGCTACAGAGCACCAAGCACAAAAACAGCCAGACACAGGAAAGGATTCTTTCCTCAGGCCATCTACCTCATGAACAGTTAAATATTCCCCTACTGTGCAATAAATGTGCAATGCTTCCTCATACGCACTTGTACACAGCACCTTATAACAATATACAATGCAATACTTTCTCTCACCCATTTGTACACAGCACCTTATAACTTGAATATTCATAACAAATCTGTACATACAACTTAAATTCAGATGCTTTTGACTAACTGCATCTCTGTTTAATGTTTATCGTCTTTTTTCATATTTATTTTGTGTTGTCACTTGTCACTTTATGTACACTGGAAGCTTCTGTAGCCAAAACAAATTCCTTGTGTGTGTGAAGCACACTTGGCAATAAAACTGATTCTGATTCTGATAATGAACTACCTCAAGACATGGGCGATTTATAATTGCAGCAAACTGTTTGGAAGCATTAAAAGTTTCCAAAGAAAATCTTCACACGCATTGACCCAGAGACTGTTTAGATGCATGTCACTGATGAGAAGATGACAGATGTTTACTGTCAAAATAACGTTGTCCTTAGATGCTGGCTAGACATTGAATTTTGGTCATCTGACATCACGATCTAACCTAATATTAACGTCTTATGACGTTGTGTGCCTGCTGGGCAATAACTCGATGCACTACAGAATGTTACGTTTACACACACATCCACAAATTACATGTAAACACATCAGCTTTTAACAGCGTAATACTCATTACTCTTGAGTACTTTTAAAAGGTTTACTTTTTACTCATACTTTGAGTGATTTTTACAATACATACTTTCACTTTACTTGCACTACATTTTTAGGCAAGTAATAGTACTTTTACTTGAGTATGATTTTTCAGTACTCTTTCCACCACTGGTTATTTTATGCTAAATGTAAATAATTGAAAAACTGTGTTATGAATAATATTACTATTAAAAAAAATTACTATATTATGCTTTTTTAGTGCTGGGCAAAGATTAATTGCGATTAATCACATCCAAAATTGAAGTTATTGAACATTTTTTTGTGACAGACTCACAATTTCAAGCCCTATATTTAGATATATTGAATATTATGTGATATAATTAAATATATGTGTGTATACTGTGTAAATACGCACATGCATGCATATATTTGAGAAAATGTTTATTTACATTACATATAAAATATATATCTACATTATACAAATTGTATATAAATTTAAATAGCGATGCAAAAAAAACAAAAACGTTTGTTTTTATGGATGCGTGTGCATTACGCATTACATATACTGTACATTATATATATATATATATATATATATATATATATATATATATATATATATATATATATATATATATATATATATATATATATTACACAGGCAGCACAGTGGTGCAGTGGGTAGCACATTCGCCTCACAGCAAGAAGGCTGCTGGTTCAAGCCCTGGCTGGGTCATTTGGCATTTCTGTGTGGAGTTTGCATGTTCTCCCCGTGTTCACGTGGGTTTCCTCCGGGTGCTCCGGTTTCCCCCACAAGTCCAAAGACATGCGGTATAGGTGAATTGAATAAGCTAAATTGGCTGTAGTGTATGCGCGTGTGTGCAAGAGTGTGTGGGTGTTTCCCAGTGTTGGGTTGCAGCTGGAAGGGCATCTGCTGTTTAAAACATGTGCTGGATAAGTTGGCGTTACATTCCGCTGTTGCAAACCCTGATTAATAAAGGGACTAAGCTGAAAAGAAAATGAATGAATGAATTTACAGATATATTATGTCAAAATTAACTGTGATGAATCTGTGCCCAGCATTATTTTTAATTAATTTTTGCATATACTCTTTAAATAGGTCAAATATTTAATTATTAATATATTTTATAGTCCTGTTGTCATCATAATTATGTGGTCCTGATACTTAATTATTATTAATTTTCAGAGTACTACTATGTAGTAAAGTACAGCACATGCTTGCTTTTACTTTAAATTAAAATTCTTCTTCTTGTGATTATGCCTGAATATCAGACTGCTGTAAGTTCAGTCTTTTGTATGATTTATTATGCAAAATCAAATCAAGAGACAATTTGTATCATCTTGACACCAAAGAACTAAAATGTCAAACTAAAATAAAATCTATGATATTTGTTATTTTAATTGAATCAGGTTGTATCAGTTCCTTCAATATTGTCTGTGTTTAAATTCATGCATACCTCTTTTTGCTGTAAACTGGCATCCCAAAAACAAGGCTCAGTTTTCATGGATGCAGTCGTGAATGTGTGTTAATGAATATAGATGATCCATCAAAGCTGATGCTGAGGAGCCTGTATCATCACAATCCACAGGGAAACCAGAGTGGATTTTGCTTCATTTCCATCGATTATGTGATCATAATTGTATAACCCATAAAGCGATTTGCACTGTGTAGGCTGCATGCATGATGCACATGCAAATGTCATCTTCCTCTCACAGATGGGTTCTCTAAAATTATCTGGTTTTGATGGAATGCAGAAATGTCATAAACGCATTTCACAAACTGCCTACATGCCATCCCATTCATGGTAAAGACACATTTCTGCAGTTATTGACCTGAGCTAAAGTTTTTAATAAAATGGGAATGCAATTATTATGAGAAATTTGCAGATCAGATCATAAAAATGGCTGGTAATCAAGTATATTTATACTACAATGAATGCTTTACATTTTCTGTTCATCCTAGGCTCATTGAAAATATACAGTTGAAGTCAGAATAATTAGCCCCCCCTTAATTTTTAGACCGCTTGTTCCCCAATTTCTGTTTAACGGTGAGAAGATTTTTTTCAACACATTTCTACACATAATAGTTTTAATAACTCATTTCTAATAACTGATTTATTTTATCTTTGTCATGATGACAGTAAATAATATTTTCCTAGATATTTTTCAAGACACTTCTATACAGCTTAAAGTGACATTTAATGGCTTAAATAGGTTAATTAGGCAGGTTAGGGTAATTAGGCAAGTTATTGTATAATGATGGTTTGTTCTGTAGACTATCGAAAAAAAAAATAGTTTAAAGAGGCTAATAATTTTGACCTTAAAAAGGTGTTTAAAAAAATTAAAACTGCTTTTATTCTAGCCGAAATAAAACAAATAAGACTTTTTCCAGAAGAAAAAATATTTTCAGACATACTGTGAAAATTTCCTTGCTCTGTTAAACATCATTTGGGAAATATTTAAAAAAGAAGAAAACAATTCAAAGGGGGCTAATAATTCTGACTTCAACTGTATGCTTCAGCCTACATTTGTGCGAAATGTAAAATTTGTTGCTCCCGGTGCGTTTCATTGCACATTTCAGATGACAAATCCACTAGAGGGCGCTGTCTACATTTCTGAAATATGAAACACTTAGAATCTGAAGTAAGTTACTTAGGCTATGTTTTGTTTAAAAATTCAAGGAACCCTTAAGTACTTTTATTTGAGATTTCAACAGATTTGTCTGTGTTGAGCATCAATTAAGACAACGTTATCATCTGTTAGCTTTAATTGTGGGCAAAACTGGATTATTTTGAGCTTTTGTCAGCTAATTTCATCTTCCAGGTTTAAAATCATTATTGAAGCGGGATCAAAATCAGTGATCTGCCTGTCCAGTGATGACATGTGGGTTTCTCATTATTATTCATAGACTGAGTTTTCTTATCTTATAAGAAGACCCTGCTTCTTAGTTATTCATAACAGTATGTGCTTTACCATGACAGACCCATATGGACAGACCTGCCAAGCTGTGAGACATCGCACGACACACAGTATTTAGGTGGTTGTGAAGGGTCGTATGTGTTTGTTTTCATGATCCACGGGGTTTCTTGGCTTTCTCCGCGATGCTGTCAGAGCCGATACAGCCAACCTGTTTGTGTGCAGCATGCATTTTTGTTGGGAGAGCTATACGAGAATTGGAGAATTGCAAACTTTGACTTTTATCAGTTGGGTTTGTTACCATTCAGACACATCACCTATCTGTGCTGCCAAGTTCACCCATGTTTAAAATCTTTCAGATTACTGGCAGGTCTTATGGTTAGAGTAGATAGGGAAAGAGACCTGCTGTAGGCTACTGCTTATCCAATGTGTCTGCATTCAGTTTGCATTTTCCCCTGCTTTGCCGGCCATGCCCACTCCCTCTTCAGCTCACAGCGCTCCACACCCATCAAGTAGCATTTTTGGAAAAAATTAGCTAGACTTGAACTGAAAGAGGGGATTTCATGACCCTTTAACGTGTCAGTACCCATCCGTTTAGCTACTAAACAAAGTGACCATGCGGGAAAATTTGTCCGTCTGAAGATAGACATGTGAGGTAAACGTATTTTATTACAAGCCATAGACATCATTGTTTTGTGGTATTTATTTGGTGTTGTGCAAAAAACTGCACTAAATTATACTTTATTCTTTGATAATATATCCCTGTAAATATAATTAGTGTGAAAAGGAACAAAAGTTGGCATCATACTGCCTTGTAGAGTTCACAAAAACTGCAGTCAAACGTGTTGAAGTATGTTTTTGCAGTTTCACAAAAATGTATGCTGATGCATGAATTTACAATGAGCAATGAGCGTGTGCCATTTTTATCTGATATGCATTTATATAGTACTTCTTACTGAAAATGAATACTTTCCAGTAAATGTAGTTGTCTTTGAAGCTCGTGAATTTATTTTTATTTTTTTTCAAAAGCCAATGTCACATTGGTTTTTGCTGTAGTTTCAAAGTGAAACATTCAGTGAGTGGAACTAAAAGCATGTTCAGTTTTCTCAGTAAAGGATAAATGAGACTCAATAAATGTGGCAGCATTTTATTATGCCAGTTCATGCATGTATCCCGGCACTTTGGAAGTCAAATGTAACTGAATGGCACTAAAAGATTAACGCTCTACCTTGTTTGAAAATGTAGCATACCACCTACACTAAATTTCACTGTACCACCATCACTGTGTCACATTGCCACAGTGGAAAAGCATATATTTTTAGTTGAAAGAGAAGTCACCAAGGTAAATTAGTTTCAAGGTGATAACACAGTATTGGGAAAGGACCTTTGCAGAAGTGAGTCTTAGGCCCAATCCCAATTCTATTTTTACCCCTACCCCAGATTGTGAAGGGGAAGGGCTTTAAAATTTACCCCTAAGAAATGGGACACAACTACCCACAACACCCACACACATCATCATATGATATCAGTGATGGTGACTGCTGTAGTTATTCCAGTTTCATTATTTTTTGGTATTTATCTTTAGGAAATCACCGAAGGCAACATTATCATAGTGATATAATGTGTCAATAAGCTCATAACTGTACTGTGTATTCACAACGTGGCCATATTCATCTATGAAAACACAAGAAAACAACATTAACGTTCTACCAGACTCTGTAAAAGGTCATTCCCAGCCACTAGACTTTTCTGACAGGGTATTCGAGTGTCATCAGATGAAAGTTTGTTGTACGACTGTTATACAAGAGTTATTATTACAGATTATAGATTGCAAAATGTATCATTTTTTTTATCGTTTTTCTTTTATTTAATTCTTTTTAAAAGCATGACCGTAAAACACGAACGCATGTATGCAACGTATGAATGTATTAAAACATATGCTTGTTTGTTGTAAAAATTTTCCTGACTCACACGTGCAGTCGTGCTGCCATTGTGGCTGGTGTATTCTGGGAAATTTTCATACCCTTTGGACCACAAGTGTGGTCCTGAAAAATTTCTGTTTCAAGGGCTATCTAGCCCTTCCCCTTAGTCCTACGCCTTCAAGCTAAAGAGAATTGGGACACCTCTACCCCTTCACATGAACATGCAAAATAAGGGGTAGAGCTAAGGGAAAGGGCAAAGGGGTAGAATTCCTTAATTTAGTACAGTAGTCAGTATTTGAAATGGATCATCACCTTTCATCAAAGTTGTCCTAAAACTATTGAACAACTACCATTCTTATCCTACAATTTTGATTCACTTCGAATGTTGACTACTATATATGCTCCTTATATGAAAATCAGTGTTTATTTTGACAGCACATTTTTATTTAGTTTTAGTCTTTTTGACTAAAATTCCATTTTAGTTTTAGGCCCAATCCCAATTCTACCCCTTAGCCCTTCCCCTTACCCCTACTCCTTGTTTTGCGCGTTCCCGTGAAGGGGTAGGGGTGTCCCAATTCTCTTTAGCTTGAAGGGGTAGGGCTAAGGGCAAGGGGTAAATACCCCTTCGAACGAAGATTTTTCAGGACCACACTCAAAACCAAGTGGTAAGAAAATTTCCCAGAAGACACCAGCCACAGCTGTACCCGGAAGTAAGGAGATCCACAAATTAGTATTGTTTGTCATTATTACGAATTTTTACAACAAACAAGCATATGATTTAATATATTCATAACCACGTTCGTGTTTTACCGTCAAGCTTTAAAAAAAAACGCTACAATAAAAACCGCTAAATTTCGCTATCTATAATCGCTAATAATAACTCCTGTACAGCAGTCCCACAACATTCTGACACTCAATGACACTCAAAAACCCTGTCAGAAAAGTCTAGTGGCTGAGAATGAGCTTTTTACAGTGTCTGGGATAATGTTAATGTTGTTTTGGTGTGTTTACATCGATGAATATGGCCACGGTGTAAATGCACAGTATAGTTACGATCTTATTGACACATTAGATCGTTATGATAACATAATATATGCCTTCAGTGATTTCCTGAAGAGTAAATACCAAAAAATAACCCAACTGGAATAACTACAGCAGTCGCGTTCGTCTGATCTCATATGAAGCAAGAGATTGCGATGACATATGATGACGTGTGCAGGTGCTGTAGTGCTGTCCCAATTCTTGAAAATTTGAAGCCCTTCCCCTTCACCCTCAGTTTTAAAGGCCAAGGGGAAGGGGTAGAGGTACAAAAATGGAATTGGGATTGGGCCTTAGTCTGGTTTTAGTCGACTAAATTTTATAAAATTTACTCTAGATTTAGTTTACTAAAATACATTTGGTTTATTTTAAGTGTAATTTAATTAAAATATTTTAAACATTTATTTATACAAAACATTCTAACTTGAAATTAAATAAAACAGTCTCATTAAAATATGGAATATAGCTTTTCATTAAAGACCAAAAATTTGATATGCATTGTTCATTTATTTCATAATGTAAAAATATGTGTCGGCAACCAATCCACGTGTAAGAACAGTAGCAATTATTTAGCAAACGTGAATCTACTTGTTCAAATGTGCGTGTGTGCTTCATGCATCACACACCAAGTTTAATTATGACTGGACATTTTCTAAAAATGTCCCTCAATCTCAATCTCATCTCATTTTTATTAGTCAACAAAAATGTCAGTATATTTTTATTATAGTTGTTGTCATCATCGCTTAATTTCGTTTTCGTTGGTAGAAACTTGTTCGTCATGAAAATTATGGTGAAAATCTTTCAGCAATGAATTTAATACTGATGAAAATAAATAAAAATGTTTAATAAAATTTTTTTTTTTAAACTGCTGCAAAATGCACAATGGGTATCACAATATCACAATTAGAAGAGAATTGTTCATTTCCTGTATTTCAAGATCACTGCTTAGAGCAGTTTTTTAATCATAATTTTCTGAAAAACAGTAAATATAAGATGCATGTTTTGGGGAAAGGCTTATGTTTTGAATGAACTTGGGTTGCAACACTATTGCAGGCAATATGTGTGTTTCCTGAACTGAAATTTGTAGGTCGTGCAGAAATCCATACACAAGATAAATCCTGTGCAAATATAGCCTGATACAGCTGTTTAATTCCCTAAAGTCCTGATTTTAACTAAGCTGTGTGACTCATGACCAGTGACGAGAGCTCAAGGCCACGTTCAAGTTAGGTTAAATGTTATCTTGTTAACTTCTGTTGCCAGTGATTGCTGCGCCTAAAGGCTTTCAGATTCTGAGAGTTTTTACAGCAATTTAAGGACAGTGTAGGGTGGATTTTGAACAAATGGAATGAGATCCTGGCCTTTTGCCAAACGGTTTGTCAACAGTTCACATGCCATAATAAATGTGAGGGCATTATTGTTTGCGTGTCACTTGAGCGCTCTATCTTTAAATTAACGGCGTACAAACATGCTGACTGCCCCTTTTTGGGACCTTGGCAGAGCTCAGCGTATTTAAGTCCAACTTGCATTTTGTGAGGAACCAACAAAAAAAAAAAAAAGTCAGAATCTGGAACACAGAAGTTGAACTGTTGTCTCAGTCTTAAAGCTTGTTTGCAATAGGTTGTTTATCTGACTGGGAATATAGACTCCGAATGTTGCCTGTCTGTGACTTATGCCAAAAACAGAAAGTCTGATTGATTTAGGGGATCAGGAACGGAGATGGAGAGGATGAGGGAATGGAATAGACCACAACCGACAGACCGCAAAGAGTCTAGATGAGTTTTAAATATTTATCATTTGAGCTTCTCGTCACATTTGTCTGAAAGCCACTTTGTTTTATCGTTAATAATACATTTCAGTCATTTTCTCCTGTTTGCAGTTTGTCTGTGAACATTAGTCTGCTGATGAATGTGTATGATTTACTGTTCATGTGATAATTATTTCATGATTTCATAAAACAATTTAATCTTTTCTAAGGGAATATTTTGAACTGAAGATTCAAATTATTATTTTTTCTTTATCTCTGGTTCAATTTGCTTTCACATAACATTTCACTAAAATACAGTCAAATCTGAATAAAATTGTCAAGGTGGATTGGTAAATTTGTTAAACGTATATTTAATGTACTAAAACAGGACAACTGTGAAATGTTACTTAAATTTAGAATAACATAAAATTAATTTTAAAATGTAATATTATTCAAAGTTTACATTTTTAAGGGTTCTTTATAATATTTTTTTGATTTAATTTAATTTATTTATTTCAAAGAGAAAAATCATACACAAAACAAAATACATTTCAACATGGTCAAAATGGAGGGGGGATAAAGCACAAGCTTATTATTTTCTCCACCCCATTATCACACACATCATTTATCTAGTCTCTCAACTTATTTCTTCTTTTACTTATCTCTTCTTTTTACATGAGACATACAAGCTTTACATAAGACATATTTTATCATTTTGGCATCGTTGGCTTAATATATGTTTGATTCCATTTGTACATTTACATTTTATAACATAGACCCCCAAAAAAATAGGTAGTATTGCAAACAGCCATTAATTACAATTTCATCGTACCTTTCTCATTTTGTTCTTTTTCAATCACCTCTATTAATTATTATTTTCCTTTAATAATAATAATAATAATAATTAGGCAAGTAAAAAATAATATATAATAATAATAATAATAATAATAATAATAATTAGGCAAGTTATTGTATAACGATGGTTTGTTCTGTAGACAATCGAAAAAAAAAATTGCTTAAAGGGGCTAATAATTTTGACTTTAAAATGGTTTTTAAAAAATGTTAAACTGCTTTTATTCTAGCCGAAATAAAACAAATAAGACTTTCTCCAGAAGAAAAAATATTATCAGACATACCAACGCAATCTCACAGCAATTCGTAACTTTTTGATTTAGTGGCTAATTCGTATGAATTCGTACGATCTAATTCGTACAAATTAGTACGATTTGCTCATCACCCACTGAGCATTTCATCACCCAAACGGTTGGGTTTAGGGGTTGGGTTGGGTGCCACACCTCCTTTTTAAAATCGTACATTTTCGTACGACTGAAGACGTACGAATTCGTACGAATTAGCCACTAAACTGACAAAACGTAAAATACTTACGTTTCCTCGTGAGAGCAGGCTGGACATACTGTCAAAAAATCTTTGCTCTGTTAAACATTATTTAGGAAATATTTAAAAAAAAAAAAAAAAAATTCAAAGGGGGCTAATAATTCTGAATTCAACTGTATATATATATATATATATATATATATATATATATATATATATATATATATATATATATATATATATATATATATATATATATATACAGTTGAAGTCAGAATTATTAGCCCCGCTGAATTATTAGCCACCCTGTTTATTTTTTTCCCCCAATTCCTGTTTAACAGAGAGAACATTTTTTTCAACACATTTATAATCATAATAGTTTAATAACTCATTTCTAATAACTGATTTATTTTATCTTTTATTTTATACATTTTATCATGATGATAGTAAATAAAATTTAACTAGATATTTTTCAAGACACTTCTATACAGCTTAAAGTGACATTTAAAGGCTTAACTAGGTTAATCAGGTTACCTAGGCAGGTAGACTATCGAAAAAATATATAGCTTAAAGGGGCTAATAATTTTGACTTTAAAATGCTTTTTAAAAAATTTAAAACTGCTTTTATTCTAGTCAAAATAAAACTAATTAGACTTTCTCCAGAAGAAAAAATAATATCAGACATACTGTGAAAATTTTTTTGCTCTGTTAAACATCATCCAGGAAATATTTAAAAAAAGAAAAACAATTCAAAAGGGGCTAATAATTCTGATTCAACTGTATATATATATATATATATATATATATATATATATATATATATATATATATATATATATATATCAAATCAAATCAAATCAAATCACTTTTATTGTCACATCATCAGCAGCACGTGTGCTATGATGAGTGAAAAGCTTAGGTGCTGGCTCCAGACAGTGCAAAATACAGACAGTGTAAATACAACGACAGTGCAAAATACAGACAGTGCAAAAATACAGACCGTGCAAAATACAGACAGTGCAGAATACAGACAGTGCAGAATACAGTCAGTGTAAATACAACGACAGTTCAATATACAGACAGTGCAAAAATACAGACAGTGCAAAATACAGACAGTGCAAGATACAGACAGTGCAGTATACAACAACATACTCACAAAAAACAAGACACTTGTTTTTTGTAAATATATATATTTATTTATTTATTATTATTATTATTATTATTATTATTATTATTATTATTATTTATAGAATATCTTTATAACATAATTATTATAAATATTTTTGGGTGTAATTTTACTTTTTTTGTGATAGCTTGATGAAAAAAAAGTTTAAAATAACATTTTTTTTTAAATAAAAAGTATTTTGTAAGATTGTTATTGTCATTTTGATCAATTTAAAATGTGCTTGCTTATTATTTGTGTATTAATGTACTATAAAAATGCACACTACATTGCATTGCTTATTGAATGAAATGATTTTAAAATTTTTTAAATTTTAAAATTTTATTCTAAATGTCAACCATATTTGTTTTATTTTATTTTTCTTTAAATAAGCACACCTTTGGTAAACAAAAGTGAACTCTTTTGAAAAATTACAAAATTTTAATGTTTCCAGTTTATAAATCTTATTTAAGACAGTACGGTGTGTAACAATGTGAAAAAGTACTTAATCAAAACTATATAAATCCTATAAAAAACCTATAAAAAACCTATAAAACAATGTGAAAAAAGTACTTAATCAAAACTATATAAATCCTATAAAAAACCTATAAAATCTTCAAGTATATTTAGAATTCTTTATTAAAAAGTGTCTTTATCAAAACAAGACAAATATTTAATAAATGTACTTTTCTGTAAGTATAATGTAACTGTAAGATTTTTTTAGTTTACACAACTAGTGCACTTCTTTTTGTAAGGAATAAATTAAATAATAAATACATTTGCTTTTATCCAACATCATATCCTGTCTAACATGGCTGATCTACCATAAAATAGCGTATTATACGTGTTTGTGTGTGTATTGAAATTGGTAAAGATGCTGCTGTCAGTAATTCATGGCTGACTTTTCATATTCCCTTCTGTTTTTTTTGTTTGTTTGTTTGTTTTCAGTGGTTGAGTGGTGAAAGAGAATAATGTCAGCTTATTTTACTCAAGATATTGTGTGTGCCCAAGTTTTATGAATACCTAGTATTGCTTGCATAATGCTTACCCATAATGCTTTGTTGGCATAAGTTGCACTGACAAGGCATCATGGGACATAGGAATATTGTGTATTAGACACTTCACATCAGCATTTTTGGGTTTCTGGATTTAATAAAGCAAGATAACATGCGCACCGTTCAGAAGTTTAAAGTCTATAAATAATTTTATATATATATATATATATATATATATATATATATATATATATATATATATATATATATATATATATATATATATATATATATATATATATATATATTTATATTATATTATATTATATTATATTATATTATATTATATTATATTATATAACAGAATTTTGGTAACGCTTTACAATAAAGTTGTATTAGTTAAGGTTGGTTAATGCATTTACTAGCATGAACAAACAATAAACAATACATTTACTCCAGTATTTATTCATGTCTGTTAACATTAGATAGTGAAAATACAGTTATGTTGTTAGCTCATGTTGACAAGCATGAGTTAACAAGTACGTGTTGAACTATTACTGATGCTGTACAAGTATTGCTCATTATTAGTTCATTTTAATGAATGCATTAGCTAGCATGAACTAATAAATCCTTATTGTAAAGTGTAAATAAAACTCTGTTATATGCATCAAATGCATTGATCAAAATGTATATAAAAAGATTGATATTTGAATATATAAAAATGTGTTTTATTCTTCTTATTCTTCTTATCACAGTGTAAAAATGAAAGTTCAGCACGACTATCAGTTTGGTTCGACATATTGTATTGGTTTATAGACATATTGTTAAAATTGCACCTCATCTACTGTTGTGACATCATCAACTATACAAACAAACACACAATGGAGTGTCCGTATACAGTTGAAGTCAGAATTATTAGCCCCCCTTTGAATTTTCTTTTTCTTTTTTAACTTTTTCCGAAATTATGTTTAACAGAGCAAGGAAATTTTCACAGTATGTCTGATAATATTTTTTCTTCTGGAGAAAGTCTTATTTGTTTTATTTTGGCTTCATTAAAAGCAGTTTTTCATTTTTAAAAAACATTTTAAGGTCAAAATTATTAGCCCCTTTAAGCTTTTTTTTTTTTTTTTTCGATAGTCTACAGAACAAACAATTAATTACAAAACAATTAAAATTAGAAAAATTAACCTAGTTAAGCCTTCAAATGTCACTTTAAGCTGTATAGAAGTGTCTTGAAAAATATCTAGTAAAATGTTATTTACTGTCATCATGGCAAAGATAAAATAAATCAGTTATTAGAAATGAGTTATTAAAATTATTATGTTTAAAAATGTGTTGTAAAAATCTTCTCTCCGTTAAACAGAAATTGGGGGAAAAAAATAAACAGCGGGCTAATAATTCAGGGGGGCTAGCCATAGTGCACTCACATTGAAAATTCTAAATACAGTAAGTCTACTTTTAATACCTGGATGATAAAATTGAATGTGGAATGTTGTGCACTTAAAATTATTGTACACAAGTAATACCTTCTCCCATTGGTGAAAGTTGTAGTCATGACAGGACGTGTTTGGTAGTTTGGTCATTTATTTCACAAATTTGGCAATCGTTAAACATTGACTGGGAAATGATTTGAATTTCTGTATAGTTAAAAAATGTTAGTGTTTCATTTGGGTTGACACTAAAAGGTAACACTTCATTTTGATGGTCCATTTGAGTATTAGTAGACTGTCTGCTTCATATCTGTTGATATGCTCCTTCAACAGACATTTAACTGACTATAAGAAACTTTGCTACTACATGTCAACTTACACTAACCCTAACCCCAACCTAACAGTCTACTTATAATCTATTGTGAATTAGTTGGCAGGTACTGTAGATGCAATGTAACTTAAATTCAACAAACAGACCATCAAAATAAAGTATGACCCACTAAACTCATACAGTACATGGTTTAGTGTATAGTATGTGAATTGGGATGCAACCATTGTTTTATATGACCAGTGGTGCAATTAGGCATCTGTTCACATTGCTTAGCAACATATAGAAAACAATGTACTGTTGTTCATCTTAAAGGGATAGTTGAGCCCAAAAAAGGAACTTTTACTCACACTCAAGTGATTCCAAACTGTAAGTTTCTTATTTGCCTTTTTTGTTAAATGGAGATACAGTTGAAGTCAGAATTATTAGCCCCACTTTTATTTTTTTTTAATTTTTTAAATATTTCCCAAATGATGTTTAACAGAGCAAGGAAATTTTTACAGTATGTCTGATAATATTTTTTCTTCTGGATAAAGTCTTATTTGTTTTATTTCAGCTAGAATAATTTTTTTAAATTTTTTAAAAAACATTTTAAGGTCAAAATTATTAGCCCCTTTAAGCATTTTTTTTCGATAGTCTACAGAACAAACCATCGTTATACAATAACCTGCCTAATTACCCTAACCTGCCTAGGTAACCTAATTAACCTAGTTAAGCCTTTAAATGTCACTTTAAGCTGTATAGAAGTGTCTAGAAAAATATCTAGTAAAATATTATTTACTGTCATCATGACAAAGATAAAATAAATCAGTTATTAGAGATGAGTTATTAAAACTATTATGATTAGAAATGTGCTGAGAAAATCTGCTCTCCGTTAAACAGAAATTGGGGGAAAGCTGTATTTTAAAGAAAGCTTAAAGGTATAATTCACCCAAAAATTAACAATTTTCTCACTATTTACTCTCCCTCAAGTGGTTCTAAACCTTTACAAGTTTCTTTATTTTGTTGAACACCAAAGACGATATTTTGAAGAAAACCTAAAAACCTATAACCGTTGACTTCCATTGAAGGAAAAACTCAATGGTTAAAGGTTTTCAGCTTTCTTCACTACACTGTAAAAAGTGATTAGTTACTTAAAGTGATCAAACCAACTGGCTTAAAAGCAACAAGTTGACTTTACAAAAATAATGTAAGTAAACCCATTGTAACTTGGGACTGTTAAGTTGAATTTTTATAATTATGCAAATTCTACTCACTTTTTTAAAGTCAACTAATCCCTTTTTACAGTGTCAGACTATTTTAGCACATCTGTGTTCAAATAATTACTGTAATTATCACAATATTACATATTTGGTGCTTCATTAGGTCTATAAAATCTACAATTATAGCCTGCATTGGATTTAGAAGGCTTGGAGGCTGGAGGCTTGAAGAGCCGATTTATTTTACTGTATGTCATTTTGCTAGATACAGAAAAGCTGGGGGAAAAATAATATAATAAAGTTGTATTGGAAAAAAAAGTGATTAGTTTACTTTTATTTTAAAAAAGTGAGTATTTGCAAGTCAACGTAACAGGTCCAAGTTACAATGAGTTTACTTACATTATTTTTGTAAAGTCAACTTATTGCTTTTAAGGCAATTGGTTTACTCGCTTTAGGTAACTAATCACTTTTTACAGTGTGTAAAAAATGCTGATTTTCACACAAATCCTTCATGTTGTCCGAACACAAATTAACTGAACTCACTTGACCCTTCGCTAAGCCACACCCAAAAACCGCCACGCACCAATCGTGGCTTAGCAACCATAGCTACTCGCAGGGGCTCTGTCAAGCTTTCGAGTGAGGGAAACAAGCCAAAGCGTTGTGCATATGGATTGTGCAAATCTGATACCCGGTAGCCTTAAAGTTTGGACAGGGTGGTGGAATTCTTTCCCTTTTCAAAACCTAAATCCCAAGGGGAGAAATGCCAGCATGGATCAAGCTCTGTGAGGGGCGCTAAAGGAGCGGAGTTAAGTTGGTTTTGTTTCGATATTCCTGACACATTCACTGATAGACGGCAATAACTCACACAGCTCTTACCCTAAACAGATCTAAACTGTGTTTTCTACAACAATACAAAGCAGGTTATGTTTCACAGCTTTTTCTTTTTTTTTTTTTCGCTCGATGTTATGAGCACTGCTCCGTTTAAGCCTGCCTTCGCCATAGTAGTCATACTAATAGCGGTCATATTTCCATCTGTTTCAAGCTATGAATATTTGAAATTACATATCAACAGAACAAAACCGAAATGTGATCACAAACTGAGCACTTGCGATCAATATACTTTAACGTTACCCGCAGCTGTTTTTCAGTCATTTATAAAGAGCACACAAACATACTGACAGTTATTGGTAACGTTAACTTAATGTACATTGTTATGGGTCAATGATGCTAATATTTAATAATTAAAATAAATTCCTTACATTTATATAGCGCTTTTCTGGGCACTCAAAGCGCTTTACACATAGGGGGGAATCTCCTCATCCACCACCAGTGTGCAGCATCCACCTGGAAGACGCGACGGCAGCCATTTTTCACCAGCTGATTGGTGGAGAGGAGACAGAGTTTGGTTAAGCCAATTATGATGTGGGGATGGTTAGGAGGCCATGATGGACAGAGGCCAGTGGGCAGATTTGGGATTTTTAATGACCACAGAGAGTCTCGGTTTTAACGTCTCATCCGAAAGACGGTGCTCACTGAGCAGTATAGAGTCCCCGTCACTATACTGGCGCATTAGGACCCACACAGAACGCAGGTTGGGCGCCCCCTGCTGACCTCACTAACACCACTTCCGGCAGCAACCTGGCTTTCCCATGTGGTCTCCCATCCAGGTACTGACCGGGCGCAGCCCTGCTTAGCTTCAGTGAGCGACCATGTGAGAGTTGCAGAGAGCTAGCTGCCGGCAATATTTGGTACAAATCCATCAATTTCCCCTTTCTAGCTGTTCTTTCTGTGAATGAATTATGTAGAAGCACTGTCCATGCGTGTTTCCTCAAGGGTTTGTAACGCTATATTTCATTGCACAACAATTAATCTACCAGGCCTTTTGGCTAAAATAGAGAAATCATGGTTTAATCTGTTAATATTAGATTGTTTTTAGATTTCACCTCTCCTGCTGTGCATGAGCTGTTGAATGGTCAGCGTATGAGGCGGCTAGGCTAACCTAGCTTCAATTTTGATTAAATTATTTTCGAATCGATTGCGTATTATGATGTGAATATACCCCTGTAATGCATATTGCAGTCCTTTTTGTCTGGCTTTCTCGGATATCTCACCTGTTCGCCAAAAATGACTAATTATATCACTGGTAATGTCTGACACCAGCGCATACACATTGTAATAGTCGGGCCAGACACGAAGGCTTGCCAGGCGTAGCAACAGTAACTAAGGAGGGCGGGGCTTAGCGAAGGGTCAATTGCTCTTACAAATATAAGTGGATTGAATATAAAACAACCAAGCTGTCCCAAAAAAGACTTATTAATTGTGTTGTTTCAACTTATTTTAAATAAGTAGTTTAAACAGGAACAAAAGTCATCCTTTTGTGTTCAACAGCAGATGCACACTTTTGGGTTCAATTGAGGGTGAGTAAATAGTGAGTACATTTAATTTTTGGGGTAAACTCCTGCTTTAATGACAGTAAATCAGATTTTGTAACTGCATATAATAATTTCAATCATTCAAGCTATGCAGCTGCGTCTGGTTCTTCTGTAAAGCAGGGCATCTGGTCACACTTGTCCAGTCTCTTCTCCACCATCAGACCTCCAATCTCCATCAGAGTAGCAGAGATAATGTCGACAGCAATTAAAACCCTCGAGTCCAGAAGCATCTGATCCAGCGTCCTGATTGCTGTCTATTCTATTGGACACGAGGAGGAGGTCGATTAGAGATGCGTTTCATACAGTCTCATCATTAAACAGTAAATCATTCTGATTGAACATGCATCATCTCCTAGCATTTCATGACAAGCTCCAGGAGGCACATTGGCTTTTTAAGTGGCGTAAATCAGCTGCCATCTACGTTCATCATTCACAAATCCACTTGTAATGCTCACAGTTTTCGCTCTCTTTATTCTAAATCCTTGAATATTAAAGGCTGTTGAGAAGATGAGGAAAAAGGCTCTTGGTTTTATCAGACATTATGGTTGTAAAGCAACCATATGAACTTTGAAGTTATTAGTGTTTAAAAGAATTATTTGGTTTCAAAATAAAGCTCTGTCCACAACTTTGGTGCCAAAATGTTGATTATGGCAGAAAATAGTTTGAAGCAGATTCATTTTTTTTTTTTTTTGAGGTTAAATACATTATAAATATAGTAAATTACAATATATTAAAATGATATATTATTAAATACTACATAAACAAATCTACTCTATTGTACCAACATGTATGTTTTGTTGAGAAACTTTTGTATTCATATAAACTGTAATATTTATTTAATTATTTTATTTACTAATTCATTTTATTATTTTTAATTTTTTTGGAAACATATGTTTTTGTTCATGAATATTCAAAAGAAATATTGAATGTATATATATATATATATATATATATATATATATATATATATATATATATATATATATATATATATATATATATATATATTTTTTTTTTTTTTTTTTTTTTTTTTTAAGTCAGGGAGGCTAATAATTCTGACTTCACCTATATACGATATGCCTGTATATAAGCACTGGTGGGAGGTGTGCGTTGGCTCGAGGCTGCAGGCGAGTGCCTTAGTGCCCTCACCAGTGATGATACTGTATATCGCACTGCTACGAGTGTGTTATTGCATTTATACAACAGTTCGACAGCATAATCATGTATATAAAAAAAATCAAACACGGAGAGTCTCAAAAATCCTTTTGTACGTGAAACTACTTATAAGGAACTAGCTGTTGCTGGCAGCTAGCTCGCTGCAGCTCTCACACGGTCGCCCACTGAGGCTAAGCAGGGTTGCGCTCGATCAGCACCTGGATGGAAGACCACATGGGAAAGCTAGGTTACTGCTGGAAGTGGTGTTAGTGAGACCAGCAGGGGGTGCTCAACCTGCGGTCTGTGTGGGTCCTAACACCCCAGTATAGTAAAAGGGGACTCTATACTGTCCGTGAGTGCCATCTTTCAGATGAGACGTTAAACCGAGATCTTGACTCTCTGTGGTCATTAAAAATCCCAGAATGTCCTTCAAAAAAAGAGTAGGGGTGTAACCCCGGAATCCTGGCCAAATTTGCTCACTGGCCTCTGCCAATCATGGCCTTCTAACCATTCCCATATCATAATTGCCTCCATCACTCTGTCTCCTCTCCACCATTCAGCTGGTGTGTGGTGTGCTGGCTGGTGCAAAATGGCTGCCGTCGTGTCATCCAGGTGGATGCTGCACACTATTAGTGGATGAGGAGATTCTCCCCAATGTGTAAAGCGCTTTGAGTGTCCAAAAAATCGCTATATAAATGTAACAGTGTATTAATTATTAATTATACTTTCTTCCGCCATTCATTCACATCTGCAGCTGTCTTTCAAAACAGCAGAAATTGTTGCTAATTTACTTTACTAGTATTTGAGTGATTATCTAGCATAATTGTGTAAAGTGATCATGAAATGAAATGCCATCAGTCTACAGAGATTTCCCAGTATATCAGTTGCAATCAGGAGATCACAATAATTAATCCCGAAAAAGCCAAAGCAAAGCAAACATTACCAGATTACTATGGTATGAATACAGCACTACAACATATCAAAAAGAGAGATCGACTTAAAATGTCACTTACCTATTTTATAATGACTTGATCAGCTGTAGTTTGAAATTTGCAGAGTATTTCTCCCCTAAGGACTTATTATGCGGTCTCTGTCGCTATATTGTGGCAAAATGTCAACTGTCTTTGCTCTACTCAGTATGACAGGCGGATGGCCACCAACACACTGAATCTCCAAAATTCTAAATATTTTATAATAGGCACTATTTTTTATAAATAAACTGCAAAGCTGCAATCTAAACGACTACATTCTCGACTAAAAAGTATATTATGTTGTCCAACAGCTGCAGTATTTGTCAAACTGTAGTGAGTTGTTCAGTCCCTCTTAAGTCCTAGTGTGGGCGGAGTAATACACAAGGGTGAAGAGGCTGTACAAGTGCTGATATTGCTTTAATATCTCATGGCTATCAGCCAATCAGATTCGAGAACCAGACAGAACTGTTGTATAAATATATAAAACAGTCAATATTCAGTATTTCTTTTTATCATAAAAGAGGGATTCTTCATTCAAATATAAACTTTTTTCTATATATTGGTTTATTTTATTTTATTTTTGCTCTCTGAAATGCGTATGTACTTCAAGTGTGTTTTACAGCAGCTATGTATATTTTTTAAAGAGTTTTTGCTCCTTTTTTATTTGTTTGGCATGTTGTAATCAGCATTATTCCACAAAAAATCTTAACTTTAAGAAGTACAATTGTCTTGGACACAATATCTTATTTGGAGTCAGCATCACACTGTTTGTTATAGAAAGGAAGGTTTTTTTTTATCAAATGTTTGTTAATTGTGGCAAAGAATCAATCTCTCTGCCTCAATGATGCTTGGCATGATTGCACTGATTGTGCATTTCTCCTCTGGCTCTCTAATTGGCTGTTAAACAGAATCTGAAGTGCAGTAATAAATGTAGATTGTGTGGGCATGTAAAACCTGATGCATTTCACAAATAAAGCCATGATTTGTTTTAGTTTGTTTAACTTGTGGCAGCGTTACATGAAGAGAATGCCACAGCAAACAATATGGATTAAGTCGAGACACTGACAATTTTGTAATTTGGGTCTTTTTTTTTTAAAGTCTAATGTGCAGAAGAATCCTAAATAAGCTTTTAAGCATTTCCTTCATTCCGCTTTATTTTTTGTTGTTGTTATAATTCGTGTTTTTAAAGGGTGTTTTATAAATGTTTTATTATTATTTGTTTTATCCTATTCACCTTAATCTTCGCGTATGAGCGGATGTAGCCATTTGAATCTTTTTGGCTTGAGACTTCCCATTCACTCCCCATTCACTTCCAATCATTTTTTGAGGTTAAAACAGCTCGTTTTGCTGCTTGATGTTGCAAACTGATATCTTCTTATTATATTATTCTACTTTGTCTGTATAGTCATGCAAACACTTGTTTGTAGAGCATAGGCAACTGAATCGGGAGTTAACTATGGCAAAAACAAGCGCACTTCCGCATTGAAGAATAAGGTCAATACCGAGCCATACATTTTTATTTATATCTGGATTTTGAAGATTTTATAGAGAATACATGTGTACATACACTCTAAGAAATGCTGGGTTATTTAAACCCAAATTAAAATATGGACTAAACCAAACATTGGGTTAAATCTAATCCTATTAATTTGATTTCAAAAGTTCACACTTAGCTGATAATTGATAATAAAGTATGTTTGGCATGCTGTCTCAGGAGAGAGCCCTGAGCACAAAATATCCTCGAGCTCGGGGCTCCCTCCCTTTTGAAGGGCGAGAGGGGAGTTTGAGCTTAGGTAGGTCTCGAGATCTCCCCGCTTGTGAACGTGCTGAGGTATAGCTGGCTAAGAGTTTGTCTTAAGATGCTACTTTAGAGTAATCAATTTACTTATGGTGTATGTCTTTGGACGGTGGGAGGAAACCAGAACACCCGGGGTAAACCCACGCGAGCACGGGGAGAACATGCAAAATGTGCCTACCTTTCAGAAGAAGGGAAGGAGTAAGGGTAGAAGGGGGAAATCTTCAAGACGAAGATGACTGGAGTGGAAAACTCTGGTTATTTGTAGTGAGTCAGTATTCATCTGATCGTGCAATAGAGCTGATGCGGTACCAGCCGTGTTCAATCATAAGCACGTGATCCTCTCGAAATTAGTTTATAAATAAACCACACTTAAAAAAAAATAACCCATCGGTTGGTTTAGTCCATATTACACCCCAAATTGGGTTGAATAACCTAGTAATTAGAGCTTAAAAAAAGAGAAAAAAAAGAAAATGAAATGCTGTATGTAAACAAACCAACTTTATCTCAGGGCAATTTGTACCTTTTTGATTTAGTGGCTAATTGGTATGAATTCATACGATCTCATTCATTTAATTTAGTATGATTTGCTCATCCCCCATTGACGGTTAGATTTAGGGGTGGGGTTGGGTGCCACACCTCCTTTTAAAAAACATAAATTTTTCTATGACTGAACTCGTGAATTTGTACGATTTGGCTACTAAACTGACAAAGCGTAAAATAGTTACGTTTCCTGGTGAGGTCAGACTAAAACAAACATTTTACAATTGCTGTTTATATACACCATTTAATTTTTTTTAGTTTCTATTTTTTAAACTAAACAAAAATTTTAAACAAATAATGAAACAGGAATTTTGAACCTTGACTTCTCCGATTGTTATGTCAGAAGTGCAAATGTGTGCATATTTAATTAAATAATGCCTCATTTGCATATTTAAGCAGCATTTTAGAACATATATAAAAATCAATTCCTAATATAATCTATTACCTAGAGAAGAATGATGATGCATATTATTTATTTATTTATTTATGATGATGAATACGTTTCTTTTATTTTTAACTTTTTTTTTTTATCCAATTCACCTGCAGTGTCTTGCATTAATTGCACTAAATGCAAACAGCATAACAAAACAGCTGAAATATTTAACAAACAAGGTTAGCATTTAAGGAATGCATACATTAATGTCAATCACTGATTTGATTAATTGGTTATATTATTAATAATCATACAAAACAATTTGCCAAGTTCACATTAGTTCATAATCTTGAATTCAAATGGTTTTAAGTGTTCGAAAATCACACTGATGCTGGTTTAATCTTCATTACCAATCTTGATTTAAGGGCTTTTTTGTTTATTAGGCTATAATCACTTCATTAAGCTGGAATGCATTGAGCATAATTGCTGAAATCACTGCAGAAAAACAGCTATTGTTGCCTAATAAAGGAAAAACAGCAATTGTCTTTTGCGAAGTTTGCTGAAGGAACCCAAAGTAATGAAGATCTTCTTTGCCTGTTGTTTCTTCATACTCTGAAAGGTGTGTGTTTGGGTGTGTGTGTGTGCGTGTGTGTGTGTTTATGGAGTTTTTTTTTAGTTCTTCCCTCCAGTTGCCAAAACAGCACCAGAACAAGAGGCAATCAAAAATATTTACAGTATCAGCTGCTGCTCTTCTGAAGGGCTTTAATTGCCTAGTCAGATGAATTAGCTCCTATTCTTGAATTAGGTATGGAAGCTGAAATGGGACATTCAGTGTTAAAATGGCTCAATCTACGATCTGATAGATTTAGCCATTCAACATGCAGTTTGTTTTGTTTGATTTGAAATGTTCACAAAGATTTTTGCAACAACAACAAAAAGTAGATTTCTGTGTCTAAACTTTTACATGTCGAAGTATTCGTAGTGACAGTTCTTTTAAATCGCAATAATATTTAACAATATTATATATTAATAATGTGTTTTTGCTCAAGTATAATTGTGGTGACCACACAGTATATATAGGGTCACCATTATGCATTTATGTTTGCTATGATGACAATACAGTGTCATGACAATACAGTGTTGAAGTGCACTTTAAAGGCTTAACTAGGGTAATTAGGCAAGTTAGGGTAATTAGTCTTTGTATAATGATTGTTTTGTTCTGTAGACAGTCGGAAAAAAAAATATTACTATAGAAGACTAATAATATTGACCTTAAAATGGTTTAAAAATAAATAAAAACTACTTTTATTCTAGCCAAAATAAAACAAATCAGACTTTAGCCCCTTTGATACCGGTAAGTATCCGGAAAATTACTGGACCGAATTTACTGGTAAATAAAAAAAAAAAACGATGTTCACATAGGCAAGGACGTTCCGAAATTTTTCCGGTCAATCTTCCTTCTGCGTTCGCACAGCGCAGCATTCCGGCAAATTACCGGTAATGTTACAACTTCTCTTTCTGAAAAATAGCCGGAACGAATTTACTGGTATTTTCAAAAAGGGCCTGCTCACACATACAGACCTTTCTGGAAAATTGCCGGTAATTTTCCAGGAAGGTCTGTATGTATGAAAGGGGCTTTTCTCTAGAAGAAGAAGACAATTATTAAAAAATACTGTGAAAAATTCCTTGCTCTGTTAAACCTCATTTGTGAAATATTTGAAAAAGTAACCAACATTCAGAAGAGGGGTAATAATTTTGACTTGTATGCATATGCTCATTGAGGCTCACCTGAATTTATTTGATCAAAAACACATTAAAAAACTCATTAACATTGTTAAATATTATTACAATTTAAAAGTATCATTATGAATAATGTGACTCTAGCTACGTTTCCATCCACCTATTTTTTATGCGCATTTTGGATATGACGATTGATGGAAACGCCAAGATGCGCATACATTTTGAAAATGTGCATAAAAACATATGCGCATAACTGAGCAGGATAAACTTTTTATTTGATAAGAAAAGACGTGCAGAAACTATGATGGAAACACTTTTTACTGTTGATGTTTGGCGCCAGTTAATCAGTAAGTGACGATTTTGTTCTCTTTGACCCGTTGGATAGAAACGCTGCTTTATACACACATCTTGTATGCGATAATCCAGTTTTGTGCATAAAGTTAATTCACATTTTTGGATGGAAACATAGCTAGTGAAACCAAACAATTGGCCACTGATAAGCCAGCTTAAAATGCACTTTCAAATATATTAAAATGGAAAACTTCTTTTAATTCGAATACAATTTCACAATAGTAGCCTACCTAATATTTTAATTTTATTATTACATAATACTCCTATGTAATTTAGGTAATTAAACACAATATATGTTAGTATAGTCTGTATTCTTACAATATATTAAAAAAAAAACCAAGATATTTTTTGGAATGACATATTGTTAACACTCAAGTACCAATTTAAATTCAGCTGAACAGTCTGTTTACTTACCGATGATGAAATCTCCTTGAGTCTGGAGTTTGTTTTCTTTCTCTTATCTCTGTCTCTCTCTCAACAGTTTCTTGGCTTAACAGAACGCAGTTTCCTGAATGAGATTTAAAACACACGCAGCACCTTCTTCTAAAACACATCGAGGCCTAGAGAGCATCTCTAAATCTCCTCTAGAACAACATGTCTGAGCTTTAAGGGCCGTGTGGCCTTGCTGCTTAATGTGTCTCAAGGCTTTGTTCCAGAGATGCTTTCTCAGCATAAACACACACATTTCATCTACTTCACCCTTTTACCCCCTGAGGACCAATGGGGCCGCTTTGTTCCACCCTATTTTCTCCATGAAAGTGCTTAAAAATGTCTGTGACACCACAAATCAGCGGGCTGTTTATCCCACTTATGATATAGCAGAGACGAACGCTTGTAGACAACAAAGTCGGCCATTTCTCTCTTCCTGAAGACATTCGCTTCGCCATTGATGCCTAGGAAAAGCCATTACCATTAATCATACCAAAGAATTGCACGGCGCCGGTCTTTTTTTGAGTTGTGTTTAGATTTCTTGTTGTGCCTTTGGCAGATTACTGTTATTAATGGCAGAAAGGCCGCTTCGCAAGCTCTCATTAGATGTTATTTTAATGGTGAGACTGATGGATTAAGATGCTGCGAAGGCCACGCTTGCTTCTACAAACCAGTTAATACGAACCAATTACTGCACGTTCGCCGGCCTCAACAATCTTTATTTATGTATACTTTTTTTTTTTCAATGACACTTAACTTGGTTCCCGTTCATTTCAGAATGATTTCAGTAATCAGTATTTTGTTATATATAGTTCAAGTTGAGTCTCTTAGATTTTTTTTAAAATCACAGTTGGTGATATAGAGGGGGGCTCAGTGGTTAGCACTGTCGCCTCAAAGGAAGAAGGTCGGGTCAGTTGGCATTTCTGTGTGAAGATTGTATGTTCTCCTCATGTTTGCATGGGTTTCGGGTGCTTCGGTTTCCCCAAGAGTCCAAAGACATACGGTACAGGTGAATTGAATAAACTAAATTGGCCGTAGGGGCGTCACAATGGCGCAGTGGGTAGCATGATCGCCTCACAGCAAGAAGGTCGCTGGTTCGAGCCCCGGCTGGGTCGGTTGGCATTTCTGTGTGGAGTTTGCATGTTCTCCCCGTGTTTGCGTGGGTTTCCTCCGGGTGCTCCGGCATCCACTGTGTAAAACATATGCTGGATAAGTTGGTGGTTCATTCCGCTGTGGCAACCCCTGATGAATAAAGGGACTAAGCCAAAGGTAAAAGAATTAATGAATGGCAATATAGAGAGTTTATAGTCACTCTGGCCACAAAAAAAATATTAAACTGAATAATAATAATAAAAACATGCTTGTGTGTGTATGAATTGCATAAATAAATGGATAAATAGATAGAGACATTTTACATATTATTGCTATATGATTTCGCTTGCAAAATATATTTAATTTAATACTTAAAGCTTGTCATATTGCATGTGTAAATTATTGTGAATTGTATTTTTGATATATTTTGTATTAAACACCAGCATTTTCAATTTTACCCTCAAAATATATTGACAATATTATTTAAGAAAATAAATGCGTATTGCATGAAATAAAGAAGTAGTTCTTTAGATATTGTATATATAATGTTAATATGGAAAATGTAGTAACTCTTTTAATAGAGTTTAAATATTCAATCATTCATTTTCTTTTCGGAATAAGTCCCTTTATTAATCTGGGGTCACCACTGCGGAATGAACCACCAACTTATCCAGCATGTGTTTTATGCAGCAGATGCCCTACATCCATACACTCTCATTCACACACCTTTGTAAAAAATGCTGGGTTTCACACAATGCATTCATGTTGTCCCAACACAAATCGATTAAGTTAACTTAACACTTTTAATAAATTTATGTGAATTGAACATAATAAAATTAAGTTGTCCCAATGAAATCTCAAGAATTGTGTTGATTCAGCTTATTTTACACAAGTAGTTTGAACAAGCAAAAATATATATATATATATATATGTCTTTGAGTGTACGCTACGGACAATTTAGCTTACCCAATTCACATATAGCGCATGTCTTTGGGCTTGTGGGGGAGAACATGCAAACTCCACAAAGAAATGACTACTGACCCAGCCGAGGCTCGAACCTGTGACCTTTTTGCTGTGAGGCAACAGCACTACCTACTGCGATATCGCACCGCCCAGAGTTTAAATATTTTTTTATATTTTTGGTAGCAAAATTAAATATATCTGGTGTTTTTTTTTCTTTAATAATTTATTAAATATAAATATATTAACAATGCAATCCATACATACAATGATTTGCATATACCTCTTCTAAGACAAGCATGCTTTAAATGTATTAATAATAATTTTAGGATGTTTAGGGGCAAAGTCAGAAATGCCAGGGTTATTCAAATCTTCTCTATTAATTTATTCATTCGTTCATTTTCTTTTCGGCTTAGTCCCTTTATTAATCCGGAGTCGCCACAGCGGAATGAACCGCCAACTTATCCAACACGTTTTTACGCAGCGGATGCCCTTCCACCCGCAACCTATCTCTGGGAAACATCCACACACTCTCATTCAAACTCATACACTACGGACAATTTAGCCTACCCAATTCACCTGTATCACATGTCTCTGGACTGTAGGGGAAACCGGAGCACCCGGAGGAAACCCACGTGAACGCAGGGAGAACATGCAAACTCCACACAGAAACGCCAACTGACCCAGCCGAGGCTCGAACCAGCGACCTTCTTGCTGTGAGGCGACAGCACTACCTACTGTGCCACTGCATCGCCGACTCTATTAATTTAATAAAATACAATTTAAAAATCCACTTCATGCATACATTACTTGCATAAACCTCCAAATATAGCAGGATGATGATTACATTCTTTATTAATTTATTGTAAACAAAAACATTTTAGGTGGTGCAGTGGCCTGGGTCAGTTTCTTTGTGGAGTTTGCATGATCTCCCAGTGTTCGCATGGGTTTTCTCAAGGCGCTCCGGTTTCCCCCACAAGTCCAAAGACATGTGCTATAGCTAAATTGGCTGCAGTGTATGTGTTTGAATGAGAGTGTATGGGTGTTTCTCAGTGATGGGCTGCAGCTGGAAGGGCATCCACTACATAAAACATATGCTGGATAAGTTGGCGGTTCATTCCACTGTGGCGACCCCAGATTAATAAAGGGACTAAACCGAAAAGAAAATGAATGAATAAATGAATGAAAAAACATTTTAAAAATGTAATGAAATGCTTCTATGAAAAGCCTCATTGTTTATATTTCTGACTGAATTTTAATATATTTGAAGGACAAATTCCAAAATAGATTGACTAAATATATTTGAATTATTATCCATTAATTTGCATCTTATACAACAAGCTGTCTCTTCAAATCCCATGCTTTTCCTAGCAGTGCTGCATTTTTTTCTCTTTCTCATCCATGTGTAACTCAGTAGTTGCTGATGTGTTTTTCATGAGACATTGCAGCAGCTTCATGTCAGCCCCGTGCTCCATCTCTCCAGACATTTAAGGCAGCGTTTTAACAGTGACGTCCCAGGAACTGCATTAATAAATGTTAGGTGTCTCGCTGACATTTAGCAGTAATATCCGGCCTGGCAGAGGCTGCGGTACATGTGGAGCAGATGGAGAGTGTATGCAGGCTATAAACAGGTCTGTCTGACTTCCTCTGAGCGAAGGCTTATGCCACGGGTGAGGATCAATACAGTGATCCACAGTAAGAAAATGTACTGTAAGCCTGTTCTGTGGATTTAAGCTCAGTTAGAGCTCGGCCGGTGTAGGAGTCAGATTGTGTTAGATATGAGAAAGCCTTCAAAGCTTCAGATGGACTAATCAGTTTTGATGGCTTCATAAAGGCTCAGATCCAGGGACGACTGTGGAAAACCTTGTTGTATGCAAGTTTGTAGGAGTTTGTAAAAGGGATGTGGTACAATAACATTAGCCAAATTGTAATGATGTGTCATGTGTGCTCTTATGAAGTGTAAAAAAAGTGGTAAGAAAAGTAATAAATGAATTATGAACATATTCGGAAATTTATTCCCATGCCGCAAAAAACTGGTCGGGTCAGTAATGCAGACCTCTAAGCCAAAGGAAAACAAACGCCTGAATGAATGAAGGATCGAATGAATGAATGAATGAATGAATGTATCCAAACACAGAATATTTCAAATCAATGACACAATATTTCATACATATATTTCATACATATATTTCACAACATATATTGCTTCTTAAGCATGTGCATTGGTCAGACAAATAAAACCTTTAGAGGAAAAATAAGGAAAATGTCTGAATAACTATATATATATATATATATATATATATATAGATATATATATATATATATATATATATATATATATTATATATATTAATATATAAATTTACTATAAAATTTATTATGTATATATATATATATATATATATATATATATATATATATATATATATATATATATATTTTCATTCATTCATTCATTCATTCATTCATTCATTTTCTTGTCGGCTTAGTCCCTTTATTAATCTGGGGTCGCCACAGCGGAATCAACCGCCAACTTATCCAGCATTCCCACACACTCATTCACACTCATACACTACGGACAATTTAGCCTACCCAATTATATATATATAATTAATTAGCTTCTTTGAATTGTACATGATACTGTCGTAAACTAAGTTTTTAAAATATGTTTAGCATATGCATCTGTCTTGATAAATAATAAATGTTCCTTAGTTGAAAAAGAAAATTATTCTAAAAAATATATATTACTCTGCATTTCTGAATTGATTTATAAATAACTGTTGGTTTTATAGTTTTTAAGCAAGTGCATTATAAGTAAGTGTAATAAAATTGCATAAAATGAAAAGTAATCCCTTACTTTATTCAGCTGAAAAGTTATTTAATTAACTTTAACTAGTTATTTTGTAACTAATTACTCCCAACACTGTTCTTATGTTATTATATGGATTATTGATTCAGACATTGTTCCCTCCTTCATGGATGTTTCTGTATGTTGGGTTCAGAAAACAGCATGATTTGCCAACCAAAGTTTTTAGCTAAGCATTTTTGATAATTGATCATGTGATTATGCATAATCGATTTACACAATTTTTAATGAAGCATTTTGTCTTCATTATGAAATCAGAGCAATTTTCACCCTGAGATGTGTAATCACCTTAACCACATTTGACTTTGTCCCATAAAAAATTACCTGAACATTAATTCAAAAATGAAAATGCTTGTCTCAAAAGAAAACTTTCAAATCAATATCATTTTTGTAATTTTATATATACATTTTGAGATCAATTGTACACTGTAAAACCCAACAGTCAACTTTATCAACTGAAATGAGTGTAGTTAACTCAAAATGTACAGAAAGTTATTTCTACTCATTTGAAAAGAGTTTTGACTCAGTGTTGAAGATAATGAGTTAATTAAATAGCTCATTACTTCAACCTAAATGAGTAAGTTCACAGTACTCATATAGATTAGTTTTTTTTAACTCAAATGGTTTGTTGCAATCGGTTTCCTCAAACAGTTTGAGTTGCCTTAACTTATTGGGTTTTACAGTACTCAGTTGGTTTGAGTTCTCTTCATTTATTGGGTTTTACTGTGCTCAAATTGCTTCATTTACTCAAATGGATGAAGTTCAGAATACTCATTAGAATTAGTTTTTGAACTTAAATGGTTTGTTGCAACTGGTTTCCTTAAACGATTTGAGTTGCCTTAACTTTTGGGGTTTAACAGTATAGTAAAACTGCATCTCTGTTTAAAGTTTATCGTCTTTTTCTTTTCTCATATTTAATTTTGTGTTGTCACTTGTCACTTTATGTACACTGGAAGCTTCTGTTGCCAAAACAAATTCCTTGTGTGTGTGAAGCACACTTGGCAATAACACTGATTCTGATTCTGATTAAAAAAAGTAATTTAAAATGTATTAAAACTTGTATTAACAATTCTAAAACAAAAGCTGTAATAACCTTACCTTACCATGAATATTATTTTATGAATTATTAAATGATCAAATCACTTCACTTCATAAAACCTTTTCACCAGGCCATCATACAAGAATATGCAAACAAATCAGAACATAAAAAGGAAAAGGTATTGTCATAGAAGAGTTATGCAAGCCATTATATAAATGTAAATTAATGTGTTATTTTATTAAAATAATAAACCAGATTTAAATAGGGTGCAGCAGTGAAATGTCAGCCAGGAAGTAAAATCTTAAATAGCACAAAAACACAAACTGAAATGTGGTTGGCCACTATAAATGTTGTTCAGATGGTCTCTTCCTGTCTAAGTGGGCTGTTCTTGGGCAGAAAAAAGCTGTGAAGTGACTCATTGCCAATCAAAATCTGACTATGTGAGACCACTGGGACTGGCATTAGAAATCCTCTAAAAGATTCTGTAGCTGATCAGCCAAAACTAGTTTTTAAACAATTTTTAAAGAGGTGGACACTTTTCTGTTGATGATGAAAGACTAAAGCAAGACACTGCATGTGAAAAGTACTAATGCTTCTCTGCATACCTCCCCAGTTGATTGTTACATTGAGAATTGCAAAGATTTAATGCATTACAAGTTTTCTAAACTGTTATGCTTAAATATGCATATCAGGCATTGGTTCATTAAATATGCACTAATGTGTATGCAAATTATTATTATTATTTTTTTTTCACAAATTAGTTTCAAATATTTTTTTTTCCACAGATGGGATTTAGGGAATCTCGTTTTATCATGCAGAAAGAATTAAAAACAATTATTTTTGTAGAATAAATTATTATATATAAACACGCTTCTGTAAAACCATTAGAAATAAAATATATAAATAAAACTAGGAAGTTTGGTGTATGTACGTGCTGCTGAAGTGGAGATTTATGGCTCAGTACAGGAGAAAAACCTCATTTTGAGAAAACAGCCTTTAAAAATATGCATTGAAATTGAAATCTACAGACAAAAGAAGCACTCAAAAGTCTACTTTGAACGTTTTCTTTCCATTAGACTGAAAAAAAATTATGAAAAGCCAAAGAGCCCACAATCTCACAATTGATTAGTGCATGTAAAAAAATTAGCCTCCAATGTCTAACTTTAAAAAAGGAAAAATTAGAAAGCAAATATAAAAATACATACAGGATTGAGGCTGTAGAAAACAGGAGGCATTGTGTCTTTATTGCACCAAGGTTGGCATGTACAGGACAACGGTGCGTCCAGAGACTCAGGGACGTTGTCACTGTTTTTGCTTAAACCTCAAGGACACCTTGTTCATTCACCAGGGATGACTGGACCTTCACAAAGGAGAGTCATTAATGCTGGGTTTATGGGTAGCAATGACAGGTGTTATTAGCATCAGGTGCTAACGAGCTGCCAGTAGCAGTACACTGTCATTCGCACTCTTGTGCATCCTTTTATGAGGTAAGATGTCTGGTGTTCTTGAAAATATAGATCACAGTGGAGTTTTGTTTCTTGTAGTACATGTTTGGCTTGAAGTACATTTAGCATGTGTACCCTAAATGCCAATGTACTCTAACGTAGATGTATGTGATTGGTTTAGGCCTGCCATGCATAAAAAAATGAGTGATCAAGTCATTCATTCAAGCTATTCATTCAAAATATCTGATTCATTTAGAAAGCGCAAGTGATTGCTTCATGTAGAAATCATTAATTGAATTAGGGCTGGGCCAAAAAACGATATCATATCGAATCACGATAATTGATGTCAATAACAATAATAAGCTCTGGACTTTTTTACTCTATAAGAGCCAATCACACAGCTGAAATGTGCAACAATGAGAATCTACAGTGTGTTGATATTAGAGATGTACAGAGTTTTCAGCCAACGAAAATTTATAGGCCAAAAATGTGTTATGCCATTTAATGGACCCTCTTATTTTTGTGGCTTCGGTCATTGTTGGGGTAATCTTTTAAATCTGGAAGCTTTAACAACGTATATTGAAATATGTATCTTTATCGTTCAATATGGAAAATAATTATTGAGAAAGCTTTTTTGCCCAGCCCTAAATTGAATTCAGATTAAACAGATTCCTTTAGGAAACACTGCAGTGTTCTCTGAGATGTACCAGTGGCTTTGTTTGGTACTATTTTTGAAGGTGATAAAGAAAAAAAAAAACATTATTTTGTCTTCAGTGTATATCAATATTAACTTCTTGTTAGTTGTATAAAAACAATATCCCATTTGTGATCGCATTCGCATGCTGATTTTTTAGAAAACAGAACTCGTTTTTGTGTGATATTGCTCAACTATATTATATCATATTAAAAATTAACATTCAGAACATGGATCATTTTTGCTTCTATAATACTTTACAATAGTAATTCAATAATTTTAATTTTAGTGTGTGACATACTCAGTGTCAGCTCATAAATCATTGCAGTTTTTTTCTGCTTACACACAAAATCTTTTCTTGTCACACGATTTCTGAAACATCTCACTCAAAATGCAAAACTACACCTCAAATCTCTAAAACCAGAAGCTGTTTCTCAGCCTTCAACTCAGTTTTCAATTGCATAAAACACTTTTTTCACAAAACTCTACACACAATTCTCTACCTAAAATACAAAAATCTAACAGGAAGCTACTTGCTTTCCTTTTCCAAACACAACCAATCAAAATGCTACACTTATTCACAAGGTCACACTCACACACTCCTCAAATGTGGAAACACTAATTTCTTAACTGATCACTAACCAATCACTGCTTTAGTCTAGTATAGGCCAAAGGTGACAGGACACTGGGCTGTTCTGGTCCAAAAAAAGCTGTTTTTCCACCCATCCACAATTTGTAGTTTTGTACTTACCCCATTTTCTCCTTTTCTAAATCCTAAATTTCTCTGAAAAAAAAAATAGAGGTATTCTTCTGAGCCTAGCACTTTGAAGTGTATGATGACCAGACCAACCATACTCCCACATGACCATTTTCCTGGCAATGGATGGTTTATCCAAACATTTCCTTTTATGAAAGACGTGTTTGCCATTTGATGGAAATGCTTCATTCTGATGCGTGTTTATGGCATTTTGAATGCAGTGTTACATTTTAAAGGAGATGTGAGGTATTTTGCATTTTGTGTATGCAGTTTTGGGAATTGTGTATACAGTTTTGAAAAAAGGGGACACTGTTTTGATAACGTGTGTAAGCAGTTGGAAAAAATACAGCACTCAAAAAACTAAGTTTGCTCTTTGTTCAAACTACTTCTTTAAAATCAGCTGAAACATCACAATTCTTGAGTTTTTGGGTGACAACTTAATTGTTTTATGGTAAATCCACTTAAATTTGTAATAACTAATAAGCTAACTTAATTCCTTCATGTTGTCTCAACACAAATCAATTGTGTGGAAGCCAACATTTTTTACAGTGAGCTACGATAAATAATCCACACTTCAATTCCTAATCAAAAAACAGTAAATACATATTTAAACACATTCCTATTCATATCAAATTCTGCTATATAGTCAAATAAGCATATAAAATGAATGCAAGTTGATAAAACGCTTACATGTTTACACAATTAGTGCATACCCTTGATGCGTAAATCATGTCAAGCTGATTCTATTGTACCTTTCTTTTTTTATTTACTTCCTGATTGTCGTATCTGTCCCTCAACTTCACATTGCCAGACTGAATCCCCCTGCCCATGGGAGCGTATCGTTGGATTGGCAGCAGACGGTTATTTGATGTGAGTTTATGCTGGTTAGGACAGGATGCTTACAGTTTGTTGACATCAGAAGGATTGAGCATTGGGGAGACCCAGGTGTGACGGGATACACGATGTGTCATCCGTCAGAGGTTCACCCGGATTGAGCTGATTTCCCAGCAGTCCAGAGCAGGTGCGAATGCGCCCTCCTTGGTGATATGAAGACAGGCTTGAGAGGGATTTAGACTGAGGTATATGCCAAGAATAGTTTGGTTTTAAATCATTTAGATTTAGCTCACAGAATTCCAGTGCAGACTTAAACATGTCCTTTGTTTGACTGTGAACAGTATGGTAACATAAATGCTCAACAAATATAGATATGAGTCATATTGAGAGGGTTTCTTAACATGGAGACAATAAAAATTGTCCCGAAAAATTGTTAAATGTTTGTTTTCAAATGTTTTAGTTCATTGAATTTTAATTTCAGTAAGCAGTTTTGTCTGTGATGTCTGTGAGTTTTTGGCACGTGAGTGAAGTAATTTACTTTGTTGTAATGTAGTAAATGCTGACTTGGGTCCAAAGGGGTCTGTTCCCAAAACCATTGTTAACCAACTAACGTTGCAAGTTCTGTCGTTACAAACATAGTTCGTTGATTTGTCATTTTCTAAATCCATTGTTCCAATGAACATTCGCAAACTGCATCACAAACTTGTACGCTTGCAAAACTAGATCCTGGCTGTGTTCTAGTTACCCCCCCCCCCCCCCCCTCCCCGGGTAAATTATTTTTTAAAAACACATTAAAGTCATCTCTCTTAGGTGTAATTTGCTTTTAAAGTATTTTTTACAGTTCAGTTTTAGCGATCTTCATATTGAAAATTGCATTCCCTTCGCAGTGCACTTTGAAAACATTTATGCCATTTTGAACGCAGCCATGGCTCATGACGAAAGCTATAGGTGACCTATTATTTAAAAGCGAAATTTACTTACATCTCCAAAGCTTGTAAAAACAAAAAATATAGCATAGGTTAATGGTTTTAATTTATAGTAGGGTATTTATTAAGAAATGTGTCTGTAGCCCAAGGTATATGACATTGGCCATTGGCATTTTTTGCAGTGGTTTGAATGTGGCAAATTGTAAAAGTAGACTTTAAAAAAAATTAACATTATCCTACATAATAATAATAATAACAATAATAATAAAAATTATTATTATTATTATTAATAATAATAATAATAATAATAATAATTATTATTATTATTATTATTACTACTACTACTACTACTTAATAAATAGCCTGTTTACTGTAATTACTGTAAGTTGCAACCATTAACAATTTATATGATTTATATATGCGATAGTATACGTTAGCAAAATGGTTTTATGTTTTAGCATAGAATATAGAATATTCTCAATAATAAAACTCCAATCCAATTAAATCCACTTAATTGGTAAATAAAGCAAGTCTCCTATATAAATATTTTACATTTCATATATATTATATTACACATAATATTTCTACTAAAAGACAGAAAATATTGTTTTACAAACTGTATTATAAATAAATCACATGAACATTTTCATACAAGTCAATAATATTACTGAAATTAATTTCAAAACTGAATAAATATAGGTTTACACACATTTACACAAGTAAATAAATAGACTCAATGATGGGCTAAAAATCTGCGGAAATCTGTGGATTTCTGCACGTGCAGATTCCGTCTGGGCCTAGTTATAACTAATGTGGTTCAAACGATGGATCCGGGACAGAGAAACTACAGTTTTGGGGAAACACTCGTGACTACATCATTCATTTCCCAAACGATGCATCGTACTATGATAGTTCAGCCATGAGTTATGTCGTTATGTCAGAATTTGGCGCACTGCACTGCCTTTTTTATGTTGCTAGGCAACCACTGAATCAGCTGTCTTTCAGTTTGATCAAGGATTTAAGGATGTAAACTGTCATATTAGCAGAAACTGAAAGAAAATAGACACACAGAGCCACCACAAGTCTCTCTTCCATCATTGCAGTTCCCCATCATAATGCAATTTCAAATGTCCTGGAGAAGTTTTTTGGGGAAAAGAAAAGATTGGGAAATCGGTAGTAGTCTTACACACACGCACGCACACGCGGACACACAAGCACACACACACACACACACACACACACACACACATACACACACACACACACACACACACACACAACGTTTCTGCTGGAAGGTGTTATGAGGTTGATGCAATTACAGTTGACGTGTATGATGTAACGAAGTAGAAATTGAACTGCTTGTGTCGTTAACAGCTACGTCAATAGCGAAGTGAACTTCTAGGCCAAACTCCCACATCATCGCTCTGTGTAATTGAGTAATCTAGCCATGGTCTTTCCTTAAGCTTGCTCTAGCTGAGACTTTGTTGCTTAGCTGAGCCTGACCGTTCGCCCATGGGGGAAGATATTGGAGAATCAGTGAATCTGTCCAAATGCTGCGCTTCCAACTGTGGTGGTTTGCCCTATTAAAAGACTGTGTTTGTCGGCTGTCATTTCTTCTAAATGCTTATGAAATCTGTATTCCGTTCCCTGTTGGACTTCAATTGGTGGGGTGGGTGGGAGGGGGAGTGTTTGAAATATGTACTGCTCAGACCCAAGTGCACGAGTCCATGTAATGAGCTATTTTAAAATCCCTGCTCATGGCACTTTCCATATCAGTAAGTCACGCAATATCACACCATCCTGCTCATAGCCATTTTTCGGCCCAAAAATTAGCATGCAAACACAAAAGCATATACAACCGCTTGCTAAGGAGGCGGCTACCGTAATCGTGATCGGGTGGGAAAACTGTGTCTCATTTGAATTTCAAAAGCGGAACGATTAACAATGCCGGAGAAAAAAAAAAAAAAGATTGGACAAAAGAAGCGTGTTACATCAACCTGCTTTGTACAGCACTGGCTCCATTTTACAACTTGTAATTTATTCTTTAGTCGCTATTGTTTAAGCATTGACCCTATAAGGATGCTATTAAGTGCTGGCAGGAGTTAAGTTCGTTTTTCTAGAGTAGACAAGCATTATTTAGTGTTTTGAACAAGTTTAAAGTTAAATACAGTAGGTGTGTGTATTAGGCTACTGTTTAATATTTTGAGATTTGTAAGATTAAAAAAGGCAAGTTCAGCAAGTCTGCATTCAATTATTGAAATTATTGTCATAGTAAAGGCTTAGTGGTAACACCTTTTTTGATGGTCAATTTGAGTATTAGTAGACTGTCTGCTTCATATCTGTTTATATGCTCCTTCAAGAGACATTTAATTCACTATAAGAAACTTTGTAAGTGCATGTCAACTTACACTAACCCTAACGCAAGAGTTTATTTATATACTAATGAGAATTAGTTGGCATGTAGATGCAATGTAACCTAAATTCAACAAACGGACCATCAAACTAAAGTGTGACCGCCTTAGTTTATATTTCCCTCCAATTAGTGTGGCCAGACAAGACCAAACCCAGTTTAACAGGACAGCCAAGTATTTCAACTATATTTTTAGTGTTCTGACATGTTCTGAAAAACATCATAATGTGTTGTCTTGTACTTCAGTTTCCCTAAAATTCTTAATTGCTAAGTTCTAGTATTCTTTTGTTATATAAAAGCCTAATCACTGACAGCACCAGTAGCCTCATGGGCATTGTGTCGACGTGTTGCGCCATTGTACTTTGTGCAATTAAACATTTAAAGATATTAAAAATAAACTTTATATGTCCTTCTGTTTAGAAAAAGATTTGATACATGTTATAAGGCAAACTTACTGTTTTAGAGAAAATGTGGACACCCTTTATATATCAACTTATTTCAAATTCAAATTTCAGCAATTTAGTAAATGAAACAGGAGAAGAAATAAACTGACGTTGACTTAGCCTATCTGCATATTCCCCCTATTTCCAAAGGTTTATTTAAACAAATCATTATCATATTGATGATCTGGTGCATGCCTTCTATTGTTGATTTGTATTTTCATTTATTTCTATCTAATGTTTTATCTAGAATAATCTGTTACTAATTTAAACAATCTGTGCCCCCCCCCCTTCTTTCATTTCATTTTTATTCATTTTTTAGTTTTGTAAATTTGTCATATTTTTATTCCATCTCAATAAAAAGATTGTTACAAAAATAAATAAATAAAAAATAAACTTTATAAGTTATTTTAAAAGAAACTGTACAACTCTCTAAATTGTAATATCTCGTAGAGCTGTACGATATTGGAAAAAATAGCATTGCCATATTTAGTTTTTATGAAATATATATTGTTATATGATTATAATTTCACAAGATAACTCTATTTGGAAAGAATTTGTAATTTTACATTGATAGGGATGATTTTACCATGAGTCTCGTAGTATTGAGGTACAGAAATTCAGTATTGAGGTACAGAAATTTAATAATCACAATAAAATAACACTCTATAGTCGTCATTGTATAAATAATAAAAACACAATTAATCTTCAAGTGGCAAACTTTATCATTTCTGCACTCATAACCCAATAAGTTAAGATAATTCAAACCATTTGAGGAAATTGATTGTATAACAAACAATTTAAGTTCAAAAACTAATCCCAATGAGTACTGTGAACTTAATCCATTTGAGTAAATGAGCAATTTGAGCACAGTAAAACCCAATAAAAGAAGAGAACTCAGACCAACTAAGTACTGTAAAACCCAATAAATGAAAAAAACTCAAACCATTTGAGGAAATCGATTGCTACAAACCATTTGAGTTTAAAAAAAAAAAGTTCAAAACTCTTTTCAAATGAGTAGAAGTAACTTTCAGTAAATTTTGAGTTAAATACACTCATTTCATTTGATAAAGTTGACTGTCGGGTTTTACAGTGTGGTGACCAAATTATTTAAATCAGGGGTGCCAAAAGTTTTACGTATTTTTTTTAAAAACCAAATATCATTGATAGCTGTGGGCCTAAGTTAAATATACCAAACTATTTGACATTAAAATTGCCATGGTTAAATTCCTAATTCATTTCATAATATAAAAAAACAAATAGAAAACATTACTTAGAATTTTTTTACTAATGCAGTATAACTTTTTAAATTAGATCTTTTTGCAATAAAAACATAAACAATCACATTTATAACACAGTGGAGTTCAATGCTGAATACACTGGTCAAGCAGAAGCTGCCTTTGCCTTGATTTACTCACCAAAGTCACTGCATTGTCCTCTATACGTCATATGTACATTTTTAACTAAATCTGTTTAATTTACAATGTTTACATTGAAACATTTAATTTCTGATAGCTTTTTTGTACAGGGTTCCCGCGGGTCCTTAAAAAGTCTTAAAAAGTTTTAAAAAGTCTTAAATTAAAATTCGGGAAATTAAGGTCTTAAATTGTCTTAAATTTACCGTAAAGTTGCTGACAGGTATTAAATTTTTAGCCGGTGTGCTTAATTGCGATAGGGAAGCACAGTGGTCCACCGTAAAACATCTAATAGTTGATCAAGTTAGTATGTGCGAAACGAGTGAAATGACAGTCTCTGTGATTTATTAGCTTATTACGGTAGGTCGGCTACAGACGCTGACGTCGGTCTGCACATGCGTGCTGCCATTACGCGGTTGTTGTGGTGAGGTGACCATGGAGCTCAAAGCCGGCGTCGAGTCGCACATGAAATGAGAAAAGCGCCAGCGGTACGTTGCAGCAGCTAATCATAGCTGGTCCAGGTTTATCCTTGCATTGTTTGCAGCTCGACCTAACGATGTTACTAGTTCAGACGCCACCACAGTCGGCAATAACAAGTTTCACTTCACCGCCAGACACCCAAAAGCAGGGTTCGACAATAAGGACTGCCCGATAGCCCGGGGCCAGCATGGGAGACGCTCGGGCCAGTGTACAGAATGGGCCGATCGGGTCAGTGCTGCCTTGTCACAAAAGTTTGGCTGCGACTGTCTGTCAATTGCGTGCAAATACAATCTTAGGATGCTTTCACACATAGACTTTTGTTTCAAAATCTGGCTCGTTTCCCCCCGTTAGCGCGGTTCGTTTGGCATATGCGAGTCCAGGAATCGCGCTCAGATCCGCGCCAAATCAATCGGTCCGAGATCGCCTGAATGAGGTGGTCTCTGCTCGACTGAGCGGATCGATTGTAGTGAGAAAACAAAACAATCCAACGAACTAAGGGCCCAGGCTGTATTACAGTGTATTATGATTGAGAGAATGATGAGTAGGGCGAGATGTCATTCCTACCGGCAAATGGGCATTTCATGTCTAGTACGAAAGTGAAAGCATGCTGAAATATTAATGAGAGCTGTTTATCCGTCAGGAAGATTAACCAAAGTTACCATATGATAATCTTTCCATATCTTATAATACTGTCTGTTGTATTAGGCCTGTTGTTTTGTTAATTTCTGCACTGACAGCTCGAAAGAAAGATCAACAATGACCTGCTTTATGATCTGATATTTCTCTATATAATTTAAGCATATAATGCATAATTCTAGCCAACGTTTCTTTAATAGATTGATTAATTCAATAAATTTTTACAAAACTTGACAACTGAAATGAGGCTCTGTATGAGAAAGTCTGACCTCTCTGATTTTTATTTATGTCTGTGGGTGTCAAAATTAAAGTGCACATTTTCACTTATAAAATATATACACAACTGCTCAAAAGTTTGGGGTTAGTATGATTGTTAAATATTTTAAAATAAGCTTCTCCTGCTCACCAAGGCTACATTTATTTCATCATAAATACAGTACACATTGTAAAATTGTAAAACGTTATTGCACTATAAAATAACTGTTTTAAAATAGTTTATCATTTAATTTAATCATTTATTCCAGTGATTTTAAAGATGAATTTTCAGCTTCATTACTCCAGTGATGAGTCACATGATCCTTCAGAAATCACTCTAATATTAATTATTATTGTTTTTATTATTATTATTAAGTTATGCTGAATAAAAAGCGTAGGTATTACAATTGTGTTTGGCTTTTAAAACATTATTTAAAATACTGTATGTGGCTAAGAAGTAGCTATATATATATTTTTTTTTTGGTGGGGCCAGTGAAAATGTTGGCAGGACAAGTAAAAATCTGAACCACTGGTCCGATCGGGCCAGTAGAAAAAATCCTTAGCGTTGAACCCTGAAAAGTCACAGGTACTGTGGGTTCTCCATACCAGGGGTTTTTAGGACACCCCCCAACACACACACACACAATTTTTGGGTCTTATATTTGTTGAGGTCTTAAAAGGTCTTAAAAAGCATAAAATTTTACTTTTAAAATGGTGCAAGAACCCTGTTGTAGCTTAAAAATAAAACAAACAAGTTTAAGGTTACATTAAATTTGAAATGACAATCTCTAAACGATTCTCGGATGGCATGGGGGGGGCATCTCTAAAATTTGCTTTAAATTGCTTGTCATCCTGCAATGTGACTATTGCAGATTCGCACGTTGCGATATAGATGCTGAAACTATATATTGTGCAGCCCTAGTCTCATATAGTCAGTTGCAGAATGAATAAACTGCAGAACGTTGTCAATTAAACATCTTGTAAACTGTATGTCACATATACTGATCAGCATATACTGTTCATTCCAAATCCCCAAATGAGAAATCTGTTCACCCTACATCCAATCCAAATCATCCATACTCATTTTTATCTATTCTATCATCTGTTCACCTACAGTAGATCAACATGTCTCGACTGCTTTTTTTCAAGTGATGATTTTCTAGCTCTTTAAGCATCTTATGTTTTACTCTACTTAATGATTTGACATTTAAATAAAAATACCACATATGAACATGCTGCCTGCACCAGTTTCTCCAGACTCTCAAAGCTCTTTATGGATATATGGGTGCTAAGTGGAAGGGATTTTATTTGAGAGCTTCAGCTCCTTTTAATGACCTGTAGCTCTCGAGGCTTATCCATTCAAATCTCCTCCAGCGTAAAGATCCCTCGAGCGTGATGATTAAATTAAGATTCTTTAACAAGCACATGGAGGTGCAGCTCGATCTCAGAGACAATGCTCCACGTGTTGCGTTGGCAGGCCATTTTACTGTAGGAACGTGTCATTGCAGATTGACTCTTTCCGACAGAAGACTGATCAAAATCAGGGTGACTCTGCACAATTTTGGCCATGATTTGGGGGTTTGAGACAAGATTCCTCTTATCTTAGACAGATGATTAATGACCATTGCAATCATATTTCATGTTTAATGAAATTCTGCCAGTGTCAGAAATTACTAGGCACAGTCCTGCAGAGACTTCTTCCATGATGACAAAAACCAATAGAAGAACAGAACCTGATGGCATAGTTATCTTTTGCAGAGAGCTTGATTCACAGACAATTTGACCACCATATCAATGATAATAACGATATTGTGTATCTGTCAACAAAGAAACCATAGAGGGGAGTTAGTTTAACAACATTGTACTTGAACATGAATATTTGAGAAAATGTAGGGTTTGCAACAGAGACAGCACACAAAAATACAAATATCACAACATGTATTATCAATATATTATCTCAAACTGTGGATGACTCTTCTTGCAGATGTCCATTTTTAACAAGTCTTAACCCTCTATGGCATGGTTTATAAACCAGTTTTTTGGCCCACCAACCCCCCTTTAATTAAAAAAAAAAATTAAATATCACAAAAAAAGTCTAATAATAAGTTGGTGACCAATGAAATTTGAGGTGGTGTGGATTTGACCTGTCTTCTGGGGGCAAAAGAGCCATTTTTGGGACCAAAGCCTGCTTGAGCACACTGCTAGCAAATGTAAGATAGATTTAACTTTTTAACATATTTAAATTGAAATATCTTTATATTAAAAATGTGTGTGAGATGCATGGATATATAAAGAAGCATATTTGATTGAGAAAAGACACGTTTTGTTATTATAAATATACTAAAATGTTAGTGTTTCATTTGTTGCCTCAGGGCATCATTGTGCAGTTAGACCACTTCTGTAAAAACAATAACATGCTATGTATGGAAATGTATATACTCTGCAGGACACCGACCTACCAGGACAAAGTTTGGGCACCCCTGACCTAACGCCAAGTGACAAAAATGTGGCACATCCACTAACAAATGCTTTCTGAGGAATAATAAACATTGATAAATACGTACATTCAATCGGTACCCCACAGAAACACACAGTACACCATAGGGTATATGCGGAAGTATGCAGAAGGACTTTTAATTTGCCAGTAACTTGGGTCAAGCACTTCCGGTTAACTGTATGCCTTTGCAAAATCGGCACGTTTAAGGTGTGTTTTCTTTAAAAATCAGCGATCCCCACTGGCTAAGGGATATCTGATATAAAGTTGGTCTCAGAATGTACAAGAAGCACTGCATTAAATAAATGTTTTCCTCTGCTGTGGGGAAGCACATTTTATGATTGATTTATTATAAGGCAACCCCAAGCACCTAAAAATTAGGATGAAATATTTTTTTTTCCTCCTAAAACAAAATTGCATGCATTAATGTGTTCTGAGTAGCCACTGAGATGAGATGGCTGTGGAAGGTTCATACAGTCGATCGATAAACAATCATAAAGTGTCCTTATTATAAATCATATTGTGTGTTTTAACGTAGAGAGTTTTACTTTTTTTGACCATTCAATATGGCAGCCAAGATTGTTCCTTGTAAAGCTGGGTGCGTAATTGGGCTGCACAATTCTAGCTAATTTGAGAATCACGATTTTTATTTTTTTTTTGCTTAAAATCAAGATCACAATTCTCCTATGATTCTGTAGATGTACAATAAAGGTTAATATGAGTAGGCTATTATTATTGTTATTTCTCAAACATATGGTAAAACAATAATAATAATATTAGGCCTATGTGTACGACTACTGTTGGTTAAAATACCAAATTTTGTATAGACTTGGATTAGTTGACTTTAAATATGTCCTGGTTGTTAATTCACAGTAAAGTGATGACATCAGAACACAACTATTCATAATTCTTGTCATTCATATGCTTGTCATTTGTCTTTGACAACATTATTAGACCTTTTTTTCACTAGTAAAATCAGACGTTTGTCATTATCAGATTACCTCTTGCATTAGTCAACGTTATATAGGCTAGAGTAGTGATACTGACACTGTGAAGCATGTATTTTCATGCGCAACAGACACTGTGTGTGCTATGAAAGAATAAAAACATTAAATGCTTGTTGGAATCAAAACCCTAAAATATGCTATATGATTGTTAAATGATGTGCGCGCTTTCGGTTTCACTTTTACTGCCGATTGCGTTCATATCATGGCTGCTGTCACTTTGAGAAAAAAAAAATTCAGTATGTAACACTTTTAACATCATTTTGAGCAATCTACATAAAACAATGTGAAGATGACCAACTTTATGCTTTTCTCCTGACCTTAAAAATATAATTGGTTAAATTGTAGAAAAGCTGAATTACGATCTTGTGTAGGGTCGAATCGAGATCGCAAGATTTTTTTCAACACATTTCTAAACATAATAGTTTTAATAACTCATTTCAAATAACTGATTTATTTTATTTTTGCATCGATGACAGTCAATAATATTTGACTAGATATTTTTCTAGACACTTCTATACAGCTTAAAGTGACATTTAAAGGCTTAACTAGGTTAATCAGGTTAACTAGGCAGGTTAGGGTAATTAGGCAAGTTATTGTATAATGATGGTTTGTTCTGTAGACTATCAAAAAATATAGCTTAAAAGGGCTAAAAATTTTGATCTTAAAATTTTTTTTTTTTTATTATTATTATTAAAAAGCTGCTTTTATTCTAGCCGAAGTAAAACAAATAAGACTTTCTCCAAAAGAAAAAAATATTATCGCAAATACTGTGAAAATTTCCTTGCTCTGTTAAACATCATTTGGGAAATATTTTAAAAAAGGGGCTAGTAATTCTGACTTCAACTGTATTTGGTGATCATTGTAATGAAATTTATCTGCCAACTAAATTCTGCAAATGCCATAAATTTCAATTGAAAGTCCAACACTCCTGCAGTGTTCTAACAACACTATCAAACCAAAAACCAAATGGAGCATAGCATCTTATTCTAAAATTAGTTAATCAGTTTTGAATACTTCGGTTTGCAGGAACCTTCATTATAGTTGAAAGTGTCATTTTGATTGCTTTTGTTTGAAAATCGGTACATGTCCTCAGTAACACAGCACTGCTCAATGCTTCTTGCTTTAGGACCCAGGAACCGACTCAATTTCTAGAAGTCAAAGTTTGGAAGAAAGTGATTTCTTAGGGTTCAGGCTCCATCACAGTTTGGGAATTTTGAAACTAAGTGAGGTCGCGGATCTGCTGGAATTTGTTCCTATCCTTGCTCTCTTATTTCCCTCGAGGCTTAGAGTGAGCTGCTCTGTCTTCCGCTGAGATAAATGTACAGAATTGCCAAGTCAATTCTGTCAGTCTGACACAGTGATAAGGCCTTGGCCGATGCAGTGAGCAATTGAGCTGTTTTGTCTGACAAGAGCTAATTGAGACCTCAAGATGGACAGATTATTGAAAAGTACGGAATTGGTCTGGCGAATCACTCCGTCTTTCATTCCTAGAGCATTCTGAGGCATAATGATTCACGCTCACATACTTGCTTGAGCACTTGACAACAATTGTTGTTGGTGCGATGCATAATTCATCAGGAGACTTATAAACATTAAATAGGTTTTAGAGGCAGTGTTGACCTCAAAGCTCTGCGGGATCTTGGGGAAAGTCTTCAGTGGTCCTAAAAAATTGTTTTACAGCATTGTTGAAATGATGAGCAATATCTAATGTGACATGCCACTCTAAGTCGGGTGTAAACGTAAAATATATTTGACTTTAAAACAGGAAGTCAATGAAGTAATCACATAAACCCGCCAACTGTGGGATTTCCCATTGAATATGGCAATAAACAAAGATTTGTGTATTAGAATATTTAATCACTCCCCTAGAGAGCTTTCAACACCCCATGTTCCTCATTTCACATCAAAATCCAATACATTTTCTGGTTAATGTTTTGCCGCTTAAGGTAAATTAGCTGATTGGCAGAGATCGCTAAGGAGTTTTATTTTAATATGTCCCCCACTATGAAGGACTTAATTTCCCAGCATGCATTGGCATGTAAGATTGGATATCTCCTTGCGAAGTAATGTTCCAGATGAACATGAAACATCTGCAGTTATTATACCCGCCTGTAATGGAGATTGAATGCATTAGGGGCGTATTAGGATTTGGTATAAATGCAAAATAATTACACAAATAAATAATCAGCCGAAGTTTTCTCACATTGATGTTCTGAATCTCCCTCTCCTTTCGCTGTCTGTGTTAAGAGGAGTATTGACTGGTTAGATGGATAGACTGTGCAGTCAGTAGGATCCAGGCCACCTGCTAGGCAGATAGAGAAAGTGCTCACTAGAGCAGGACGTTCCCATCTTTATCCTTAAGAGGCGATAGCTCTTCCATTTGTCATTCATGTCTACATCCAAGCATTTTGATAAATGTGTTTTCATTGTGTCGGAAATGTGATCAACTTTGTAATTATGCTCATTAACTCTCTAAACCGGGACCACAATGCATTTTAGTTGATCAGGAATGATCCGCACATATGGATTAGGTGTATGTGTAACTGCATCAGTTCTAATAGCACTGCTTCGAGCAGGATTTGAATCCACGTCTCCAGCATGGCAGGTGGGAATGCTAACTAGGATGCAAAAGATTGCAGCCTCTAACATCAGTCACTACTGTGCCTCTTGAAGCCAGGGGAGTGAGGTTTACTTACACAGCTTCTACTAGTTGGCCTCTGGTACACTCAAAACCCAAACATCATCTCTATCCAGGTCACGACACCCTTTTGGTTCTATTTACACCACTCCAAGTGGGATTCTAACTGGCATAGGAGGCAGGCATGGTAAAATGGTGCTAAAACTGCAGCCTCTAGCATCAGTCACAAGTGCACCCATTGAGGCCAGGGAAATACGGTTTACTCACACAGCTTCTACTTACTGACCTCTATTACGCTCCCCAAACAAACATCTCTCACATCTGGGTCATGGCACCAACAAACCCTTCCAGTTCTACTAGCACCACTTCAAGTGGTATTCAAAATAGCATAACTGGCAGAGGGAGTGAAGTTTACTCACACACATTCTTCTACCTTGCCTCCATTACACAAAACCCACCCACCAATCATTGCCATCTGGGTCACGGCACTAATATAGGCCTTAAAGTTCTATTCAGACCAGTAAGATTGAACGTGGCATGTTTGGCATCTGAGGTGAGGATGCCAAAAGGACCCTACTTGCTGGCTTCTATAAGACTTCTTCTAAGCACCTATTCTGACTGAGTCACTCCACCAATAAACCTCTACAGTTCTATTCACTCCACTTTGACTGGGATTTAAAGTGGCATCTTCAGCATAGAAACACTCAGCTAAACACTCAGCCTTTATGATGTTACTAGTATGATGTCACTTGAGACCGAGGCAGCAAAGTTTACCTCTAGCTACACTCACAACTAAAACGTAATTTCAATCCGGGTCACGGCACCAAGTAAATCCTACAGTATTAGCATCGCAAGTGTGATTTAACTAGCATCTCCAGAATGTGTTGTTGGCATGTTGGCAAGGATGTTAACAAGGATAAAGACAGTAGCCTCTAGCATCAGACACTAGTTAAGAAGTGAAAGTAAGTGATAGAAGTCAGGAAAATGAGGATTGTTTGCATTATTTTTACTAGTTAGCCTGTTACACATAGCCTTATGTGGAAGGATTTGTTTCTCATAACACTCTTTTAAAATGTGTCACAAAACTTTGTTACAGTAGCACATAAATAAGGTCAAATCATTTGCATAAATAGTCAGATATGTCGTGATCATCAAAATAATTGTGTGTTCTAATGGTGGCTAGCAGGATTTGAAGTGTTAGTTTGTTTGTGGGGTGGGACTGCCATAGCCAAGCTGATTTGGAGACAAAATTAAACAGATGGTGAAGCGTCCATGGCTTAAGTGTAATTAATGGAGCAAAAGAAGCTCCTTCACACTTCTGTGTGTGTGTGTGTGTGTGTGTGTGAGAGAGTGAAGTGAAATGCTGATGCTGATGCTATTCAGAAGATCTAAACTCAAGAATGAGGTTCTAACGTTGACACATTGTATTTTTTTTTTATTATTACATTTCAAAACATAATTAATTACATATTTTCCCCTGTTTGATACTCTAGAAGTTCAAAATCCCTTAAAGAATTAATCAGGGGGCTTTAAATTTTCGAATATTAGGAGAGAATAAATAATAGTTTTTCATTTAATTTTTCATTACACATAATTCATGTCTAAAGCACATGGCGCAAACGCATTAAGTGCGTGTCCAAATTCACTTTTGTAATTTTAAGGATGGAAAAATACACTCTGCATCCTGGTGCATGGCCTAACATGGTTGTGCTTATTCTCCTAATGAATTATGGGTGTGTTTTGAGCATAACATGCATTAAACCAATCAGAGTCTCATTTCCCATTCCCTTTAGGAGTCAGGTGCATCGCGCCATGGTGCATTTGCTATTTACATGGTAACTTTGTAAGTGGAAAAACTGAAAGTTTCACTAGCGAGAAAACAGTTGAACAGACCATCTGCAGTGTGAGGATGAAGAATGAGCCACCTCCATTTGGCCTTTTTACTTTCTCTTTACTTTACTTTTACTCATTACTACTTTACTTTCGTGGATAAGGAAACAGTGTTGTACGCACTCCACTGAAGACATCCGTTAGTCTACATATTTATTTTTGTTAAGCGCAAAGTTTTTTTGTTTTTTTTTTACTATTTCTAAATTCAATTGTAATTTCCAGCAAACTAATAAATTAACAATAATAACGAAGTTTGGTCAAAAAAACCATGTCCTATTTTATGCCTCGTATGGTGATGCATACGTCTCCCAAACCCGACAGGTGGACAAATGTAAACTTGTTTTTATTAAAGCAAATATAAATATGCATATAATAAATAATACTGCCATGAATAATAACATTATACTAATGCAAGTTGTCATGAATAAACTGAAAAAAGCCCCCGAACATGAAGAAAGCATAGAGGTAGTGGTTTTTATATTTATGTAGAAATTAATCATTTTTGTAACATTTTATTTCTTTATTTTTTTTTATATGTAAAGATATTTGCGTATTGCTGTACATCCTGTGTGTAATAAACAATGTTTACGCATTTTGGACCTGCATAGGCGCATAACTAACACGCTGGACTTTAAACCAGCTATCAGTTGGTCAATGGCGCAGTCTATTTCAGTTCCTCAAAATAGCAATGCGCCAACAATGCACCTTAACACACCTCCTTTCTAGACCGGAACACCCATGGCACAAATGGATTAGCTATTTACACAACGTGGCGCAAAGCATGAAAATTAGGGTTGCGTTGGCCTGAAAATAGCAACATATAGCAAACCAAACATGTCTTGCACCTTATTGTGCCAGCTGTGTGTTAGGGCTCTTAAAAATTAGCATATGTTTTACATAATCAATTTTACAAGACACATTAATAATACAACATTTCTTGTTTTTCATTTCAAAAAGCCAAAATCTAAAAAAATGGTGCATGCAGAAATCTTTCTAGTTGTTATAAATGTATGCATATGTTCATTTAGCTATATGAAATATGACTCAATATATTCACTTGACTAAAACTATTTGCCTTGTTTTATACATTTTATAGAACATTTTGATAGTTTTTCAGATTTTATATTCAGTGTACAAAAATGGCTTTAGTTAAGTTAAGCCAAAGCTTTAGTTTCTTAGCAACGACACCGTTTTGAGCTGGCATGTTAACTTGTGTCAATTAGTTCCAATTCATTCTGTAATCAGTTCATAATTCTGAATAATATGATCAGTTATATCATGAAGTGGTCTGATTTATGATAAGCTTTTCAATCTGCACCTCATGTATCACCATCTGGCTATTTGGCTTATATTGTTAATAAAAGTGATGTCTTGTTTTGCCTCTGCAGGATATCTGACTGTAACGATAGAGCCATTGCTACCTGTTGTTGTGGGAGAAGCGGTGACTCTCAAGTGCAACTTCAAGACAGATGGAAGATTACGAGAGATCGTATGGTACAGGGTAAGTTGCTGTTTACTGTTAATATTTCATCATTGTTTGAGTTGTTCTGTTTTGAAAGAGTGTGTTAATATTCAGCCTTTTAAATTGTGTGATCTTGAAGCTGCTTTATTGTTTATTAATAAACATTTCTATGAAATACTTGCTTGTTATTGATCGTCTGTGGCATTAAGTGGTCAGATCTTTAACTGCTGTAAATGAAAGTTGTGAGCTGCCACTTTCATAGCTCTTGTATTTTGCTCTGGACTTGGTTGAGTGATTGATCTTGTACACAAACCCAATTATTTATTAATGGTCTTAGTGGCTGATTGTTTTGCTCAGTGTTGTGGACTTGGATTGTTCAGTTTGAATTATAGTGGAAGTTTCCAGGTACTTAAGTGGTGGGATTTTGTACATAGATGTAGTTAAAATGATCGGATAAAGTTTTATTTCCGTTTTTTGTTATTCATGCTTTCATTTTTTTTCCTTGTTCATTTATGCTTTTGAATTGCATTATGTGACCTTGATCTTTCTTGCAACAACTTTTTAACCTTGGAAAGTTTGAAAAAGTGACTTTTATTAACATTTTTAAAGTGATATATTGTCTGGATTAGTGTTGTATGTTATAGTACATAATAAACTGCCAGCACATTTTCTGTTATTTTACAGACTTAATTCTCTATATATTATTTCTTATGCATTTTATTATTTGAAACTACTATATGGACCCAGATCAGTCTCAAAAATAATACATTTTCATTCATAAAAGTCATAAATGCACAGCACAATTCATAAATCCACAAGTCCAATTCGTAAATTCAAAACACAATTCATAAATTCACGACTCCAATTCGTAAATTCAAAACACAATTCATAAATTCACGACTCCAATTCGTAACTTCAAAAAAACAATTCATAAATTCACGACTCCAATTCGTAAATTCAAAACACAATTCATAAATTCACGACTCCAATTCGTAAATTCAAAACACAATTTATAAATTCAAGACTCCAATTCGTAAATTCAAAACACAATTCATAAATTCACGACTCCAATTCGTAAATTCAAAACACAATTCATAAATTCCCAACTCCAATTCGTAAATTCAAAACACAATTCATAAATTCACGACTCCAATTCGTAAATTCAAAAAAACAATTCATAAATTCACGACTCCAATTCGTAAATTCAAAACACAATTCATAAATTCACGACTCCAATTCGTAAATTCAAAACACAATTTATAAATTCAAGACTCCAATTCGTAAATTCAAAACACAATTCATAAATTCACGACTCCAATTCGTAAATTCAAAACACAATTCATAAATTCCCAACTCCAATTCGTAAATTCAAAACACAATTCATAAATTCACGACTCCAATTCGTAAATTCTAAACACAATTTATAAATTCAAGACTCCAATTCGTAAATTCAAAACACAATTCATTCAAAAGCCTACACTGAAGTCGAGTCTGCTGGTCACTACAAATTCATTCGCTCCTTGCTTTGTGTTTTAAATTTCCGAATTGAAGTTGTGAATTTATGAATTGTGCTTTGAATTTACAAATTGGAGTCGTGAATTTATGAATTGTGCTGTGCATTTATAAATTTTATGAATGCAGATGTATTATTTTTGAGACTGATCTGGCTCCATAATGCCATGTCAATAAAAGTCAGTTGAATTTTCAACATTAAATCCCATGTGATGCAATTGTAAAGACTTGTAAATTGCAAGATACGGAACAGTTTTACAGTGCAGAATCGCTGTGAACTAACCAATAGAGTAAAGCTGATCTGTATTATCAACCGATGGCACACATGCAGGTGTTTTTACATTTTTACAGTGTTTATTTATTTATTTACAATATTTAATAACAGTGGCCCTTCACTTTTAATATTTAGGCAGTCATGATGTCCCCAGTCATGTAGATCCCAGCTTAATGCCTCACATTATACTATCGACTATTAGTGTATTGTAAAGCAATGAGCAAATGAATTGTTTAAGCTTTTGCGAGAGACATTTTAATAAATGAAACCATATACAAATTACAATTTGTTTCATCCAAAACCATTATTAAAAAAATCTATACTGTGGTCTGTGGAAGAACCATATACTGAATCAATAAACAGTAACAAAAACAATGATGTAATTACGTTCAGACAGATGGTTGAGGCCTTATCTGCAAAACGCTGTCTTTGATTCAACCTTCTGTTCACAAATGCAACACATCTACTGTCTACAGACTTGTCTTTTGCAAATGCTGACCTTTTCAGGGAGAACAAAAAGAGATTAATAGCACTTTACATATTAGCTATGGTCTCATACATCATACTGAATGGTTAGACAGTCCCACCGAATCACTACATGTTCCTGGAAGCTTGTTTGTTAGTACAAGGTCTCTCCTGCGCATGATTGGCTGTTTATTGCATGGATGAAAGTAGGTGTTTTTGTTGACATGGTTATTAATGATTGAGAGTAAATTGTATGAATATTCTGCAGCTTATATTAGACTTTATTACAGTAGGTACACCTGTTCAGCTGTTTCTTTAGGTAAATATCTAATTAGCCAATTACATGGCAGCTACTACACTTAGGCATGTACAGTTGTAGGTGTGGTTAAAGAGATAGTTCACCAATATACACTTCCTGACAAAAGTCTTGTCGCCTATCCAAGTTTTAGGAACAGCAAATGATAACTTGACCTTTAATGCCTCCTCCTTCATCTTACCCCAGACATGCTTAATAATGTTCATGTCTGGTGAATGGGCTGGCCAATCCTGGAGCACCTAGGCCTACTTTGTTTTCAGGAACTTTGATGTGGAGGATGAAGTATGAGAAGGAGCGCTATCCTGCTGAAGAATTTGCCCTCTCTTGTGGTTTGTAATGTGATAGGCAGCACAAATGTGTTGATACTGTACCTCAGGCTGTTGATGTTGCCATCCACTCTGCAGATCTCTTGTAACCCCAAACCATGATTTTTCCTTCACCAACTTGGCTGATTTCAGTGAGAATCTTGGGTCCATGTGGGTTCCAATAGGTCTTCTGCAGTATTTGTGATGATCGGGATGCAGTTCAACAGATGATTCATCAGAAAAATGTACCTTCTGCCACTTTTCCAAATGAACAACTAGAAGTCAAGTTATTATGTGTTGCTCTTGCAACTTGGATTGACGACAAGACTTTCGTCAGGCATTGTGTATATAGAGTTTCTTTCTTATGTTGACTACAAAAGAAGATATTCTGAAAAATGCTGATAGCTGGCATCCATTTACTTCTGTAGTATTAAAGACCATCTTTAAAACAACCCATTAGGTTCAAATCAAATATCAGAATGGGGAAGAAAGGTCATTTAAAAGGATAGTTCATCCAAAAATGAAAATTACTCGCTGTTTACTCCCAAGTGGTTCTATACCTTTACGAGTTTCTTTCTTTTGTTGAACACAAATATTCTAGAGGATATTCTGAAGAAAGCTGAAAACCTTTCATAGTATTGGCTTTTTGTGGTCAATGCCAATGGAAAGCATTCTTCAAAGTACTGTATCTTCTTTTGTGTTTAACAGAAGAAAGAAACTCAGTTGTTTCAAGGTTTGAAACAAATAAATGGTCTGTACATTGTCAGATGTGTGTGCTATCCTTTTAAGTGACTTTAAATCTGGAAAATGGGAGTGCAACCTCATACTAGTAAGGGGTGCCTAATAAAGTGGCCAGTTAGTGTGAAAAAATGGAAAAAGCTCAATCTTTTTCTACTGATCCAATTTGTGTGATCACGGACTGATGCAAATCACACACTTCTGATTGGCTTTGCAGCCAAGAAGAAATGTCTATTTGCACAATGACAACCACAATTTAACAGAAGCGCCTCTGCGGGCAGAGCTGTCAAAATTGCCTATTGGCGTCTGATCAAAACCGCAAGGTGGTAACATGAACCAAACCGCTGTCTCTGGTGACCGCTGATCATCACAGGGCCTAATACATTATAAATCAATTATCTGCTCCTGGCTCACAGAGTTTCTTTCATTTCAGCCTTTTATTTGACTAAACCGTCGACTTGTCAATTTTTGCTTGTGTTCGAAATGTAACCCTGGTTGATATTCACCTTCGGGATTTACAAAATCTAATCAACAACTCTGGCGTGTGACACAGAGGCAGTTTGAATAAGAGATTGCAGCTGTGGGTTGTTCATTACTGGGACGCTGTTATCTTGACGGGCCGCGTTTGAGGGTTTTGTAATGCACACCGCAGTCCGACTTCTCCTTTAAGATCCTCTGTCGGGCTGAGGGCTTCCTCTGCCGCTCAGATAAAGGATATTGGTATGGAGAGGCTCTTTAAACAGCCCTGCCAGAAAGCACTCATGCCAAATTGAGGCTTGTTGCCTGATTGGAGGATTCGTTTTCATCTTAATAGCTGCCTCTGCTTCAGGTCCATGACAACAGCAAATCAAGTTTGGAGTGGAGTGTGCATTTCAATATCCACTGGCGGTTTACATGCATAATATGTGATGAATGAAAGCTAGTTCACACTGCTCCAACAAAAGCTAATAATTGTTGGAATATGCCGTTTTTGTTGGAGCAAAGCAGAAAAGATTTATGTTAAAGGTTGTTATAGAAATTTAAAATGGTGGCGTTTGATTCAGCAGTGTATTTTGGGTACAGGGTATTAAATTTGATCGTTCACCCAAAAAAGACATTTTGGCATCATTTACTCACACTTCGCTTGTTCCAGATCTGTCTGAGTTTCTATCTTCTTTTGTGTTTTAGACAGCAGTGCTACTGTATCAGTTGCTTTGTATGTTTTTACTCTGGCGATGAAAATGGTTTTAAACCATTTCAGCATAATATAAACTGCTCCATCTCCAGCCAACTCACATCAGTGTTTTTTTTAATGAATCATTCATTAATACACTTACCGGCCACTTTATTAGGTACACCTGTTAACGCAAATTTCTAATCCGCCTATCACAGACGGGCTACTACAGCAGAAGACCACACTGGGTGCCATTCCTGTCAGCTAAGAACAGGAAACAGAGGCTACAATTCGCACAGGCTCACCAAAATCAGACAATAGAAAATTGGACGTTGCCTGATCTGATCAGTCTCAATTTTTGCTGCGACATTAGGATGTTATAGTCAGAATTTGGCATCAACAACATGAAAACATGCATCCATCCAGCCTTGTATCAACAGTTCAGGCTGGTGGTGATGGTGTAATGGTGTGGAGATATTTTCTTGCCACACTTTGGGCCCATTAGTACCAATTGAGCATTGTATCAGCGCCACAGCCTACCTGACTATTGTTGCTGACCATGTCCAATCATTTAGGACCACAGTGTACCCATCTTCTGAGAGCTCAATCCAATAGAGCACCTTTGGAAGGTGGTGGAATATGAGATTCGCATCATGGATGTGCAGCCGACAAATCTGCAGCAACTGCGTGATGCTATCATGTCAATATGGACTAAAATCTCTGAGAAATATTTCCAGTACCTTGTTGAATCTATGCCACGAAGGATTAAGGTCGTACTCACACTACAGTATGTACAGTTGCATTGAACCGGGCCAAAGCACGCTTGTCCCCCCTCCCGTCTCCCCTGACGGCCCGCACTCACATTACATTCAGGCCTGGGCACGCTTTCGTCATCGATGACGCGCTGTTCAGTAAGCGCTCTCACTCAGCACAGTGGAGATTTCTATAGTTATATCGTTCAAGTCGTTTGATTTGCGGTGACGCAGTCAAATATTTCGCCGAACAGATCAGCCACCTTTGACGCTCATAAACAATCATAAAGTCCTCGTGCTGCAGGAATTAGGAGGGTTGCTGAAGGGGCAGCTGTCGTGCAGTGAGGGGTTTGCGTCTTTATTAATCTACGATAGTTTGTGGTCATTGAACAGTAAGAATGATTAATTAATCCATATCAAACAGTCGCTTAAAAGTCACGTCTCGCTTTCAGTTTCGGGCTTAGGCGCGTTTTGCACTCACACACAAGCGTACCGCGCCAAAGCCCAAGTGAACCGCGCTCAGGCCCACCTCTTCCAACCGGGCCAGGGCCGGCAAAGTGTACCGTGTTTGAGCCCGATTCAGAACACTCACACTTCTCAAACGATCCGGGAAACGGGCCTGGGCACGGTTCGGATAGCATAGTGTGAGTATGCCCTAAGGCAGTTCTGAAGGCAAAAGTGGGTCCATCCCTGTACTAGTTAGTTGTATCTAATAAAGTGGCCGGTGAGTGTATGTAACACAGGAATCACATATTCAAATCCAGCTTGGACTGCGTCAAGTAGAACCAAAGGTATTACATTGATGCCGTGACCCGGATGTGAGTGAGGTTTGTTCCTTAGGGGCTGATCACACCAATTCTTAAATGAATAGTAATAGTAGGTTAATATATTTTTTTTTCTCTTTGCCAGTAAGATAACATGAAATAACAATAATAAAATAATTTAAATATTATACATCTGTGTACTTAATTATTTGCAGTGTAGCCTTCCCTCAAAAAATGATATTTGCTGTTTGTTCAAACTACTTATAAAAAATAAGCTGAAACAACCCAATTCTTGAGGATTTTTTGGGACAAATTATTTGTTTTATGTTCAGGTTAACTTAATTCCTTCATGTTGTCCCAGCACAAATTGATTGTGTGGAAGCCAGCATTTTTAACAGTGTTGTAATACAAAGAAAAATTGTAGTTAGATGATCTTTTGGCATAATAATAATAACAATAATAATAATAAAATTAATAATAATAACTATAATAATAATAATAATAATAATAATAATAATAATAATAATAAAATTAATAATAATACTGTAATAATAATAATAAAGAAAATAATAAAGAAAAAAAATAATAATAATAAATTAATAATAATTATAAAGAAATGAAGTGCATTATCACTTACATATTTTAAATGAGATCAAAAGATTTAGATTTGAGAACAGTTGCAGTGTTGCATACAATGCGAATGGAGCTGTTTTTCAATGATTTATTTAACTACATTCCTTAAGGTTAATAATATTCTTGAGCACAGACTTGGAACATCAAGATGAATTCTACCTACCACATCCACTATATTTCCAGAAGTTTAAGTATTAATGCAAACAGTAGTCCGAATGCATAAAATCATCCAGAGTAAGTGCAATATTTCAGAAAGACTTTAATTAACACATCCATGTCCCTGTTTCCCAGCCAGGCTATTGGAACGGGCTTTTATAAAACTACAGACAAACCTCTGATGCCTTGATAATGCACCATGGGTGATGCCAAAAATAGATGGAGAATTCACTTTGAAGCTGTTTTATATTACGCCCATGAAGCTGGGCGCGAGCTTGGAATCCTGGGAAGGCCCATGGAGAATTTTCCTCAATGAAACGGCTGGCAGTTCATCTCACGTTGTGCTTGTACTGATTATGTCATTCTAATGAAGAGATACCCTCGGCCCCGTCCCACCGGGCAGCTCTACGGTGACGGCTGCTAACGTTGAGTTTCCGCCTGACTGCCTGTTGAGTGCCACTCTGAATTACCTATGATCTCAGCAGATTAACCCTCTCTTGCTCATTACTCTTCACTAAAGAGCAGGTTTGCACATGCTGGGTTGTGGTTCTGTCCCAACAGAGGGAGTTTAACAGCGATTTGACCTCTGGACTGGTGTGGATTAACGCAGTGGGCTTTTAAGTTCCGCTGAAAGGTTTGCTGTAAAAGGTTGTGGAGTTTAAACTGGTTATGGATTAGTTAGATATATTTTTATTGTCGACTTGTCTGCAAGATCTGAACACTTCAGAATATTTGACTAATGTGCATATGGAAGCTTGTATTTGAAATGGTATTTTTCTCACACTGTAAAAAAAAATGTAAGCCAGTGCAACAAAAAAATATAATCCTTATTTCCTTCTGAAAACATCAGCTGCACTGACCTAAAATTATTTGTCAGTAATACAAAAAAACATTTAGTTGGGTTAACATAAGATTATTAGTTTTCTGGAGAGGTGAAATACTCTGTAACAAAACTTTTTAAGTTGTGCCAACTGAACTTTTTTTTTTTTTGTCTGCAGAACTGGAATGCTTGAAGTTGAGTGAAAAAAACCAACCATAATCCTTATTTCCTTTCGTTTTTTCTTGTGTACTCAACTTTTAAAAAAACATCAGTTGCACTGACCTAAAATGTCTGAAGTGAAGTAAACAAAAAAGCTCTTTTGGAAATTGGTATTAAGTAGGGGTGTCAAAATTAATCGTTTCTTCGGTACACCGCGATGCAGACGCGGACAATTCGGTATCGGTTCAGTAATAATCATAACCGGTTATTATGTACTGACGTCATTTATCTCACATGCACTATGTCGTCGTAGCTTACTATGGCAAGGGAGGCGAGCCGCGAGTATTTACAACGCTCTAACTACGTAAAAACTCTGAAACTGTGCACAATTTCACTGCGTGTGTGTTTGCTGAACTCTGTTTCACTGACACTTACAGCAAAAGCCCCTATTTCACGGCGATTAAGAGAATGAAAGTAAACTCCATTTCTCTCTCTCTCTCTCTCTCTCTCTCTCTCTCTCTCTCACTGTGGCCCATGAGTGCATCTGTGAAGAGCGCCAGCGTGTAAGAGCCAATCGCAGCCCTTTCTGTTGAGAGCGTGATCAATCAAAGGGGTGTAAGAAAGAACTTGGTAGACAAGGCAGAAAGCGAGCGGGATATTTATATTTGTTTATTTGCTATAAACTATTTCAATGTGGTCATGTCATTGGCCCATGAACATTTCCTGCTTGACGTTAAACTATTTCCTAACTGTAACAAGAAGCAATTCAATCATAACTTGATTTTAAATCAGCCGTCATATCAATATGTGGACCTTTTTGGATTCTCAAAAGCAATGGAAATTAAAAATGTAAAATACGTTAGGACCATTGTTTTTGTTTACATCCCTCAAAATGGTCTATAAATACTCGTTTTGTTTAAAGGTACAGTTCATATATCTGACTGTTAATATTAAAGGACAAAATTGGTTTACAAATAGTATATAAATATATTTATACATTTTAATACAAGAATTGCTGTGCTGTGAAGAAAATATAAAACTGTGTATGGAAATAATCGTCAATGCACCGTGATGCACCAAGATATCGAGTTGAACCGAATCGATGGCATGATAATCGTAACCGAACCGAACCGTGAGACCAGTGTAGGTTCACACCTCTAGTATTAAGAAACAATACATTATCAGAACAAACATAGCTCAATTAAAATAAAATAAAAAACTGAAACAGAGATAAATGTTAAAATATTTATTAGACAAAGAATTAGAAACAGGACAGGAGGCATAACAATAACCATAAACAAGACAAGGATCAAAACATGGCAGGACAAACAGGAGAAAATACTTAGTAATGCTTCACAGGGAAAAACAAGACTCAGCAAAGACTCTGTGTGAATGGGGTGTATTTATAGTCCTAGTAATCAGTCCATCATGAGCTTCCAGCTGTGTGTGTGTAATCAGAAACTGGATTAAACACACTGGTTCCTCCATTTAAATGATAGTTCGAGCATTTGATTTGTCATTTATTTATTACAAGATTTTACTGAGTTGTTGATGAAAATTAAATATCAAATACATTTGATTTCTCATTTGAGAATGTATTTTGATTTATTATTTGATCATTTGAGCATTTGATTTATCATTTGGGTAATCGTTTTGAAAGTTTGATTTATTATTTGATCTTTTTAGGCATTTGAATTTTCATTTTAATTTTGTTAGTAAAAAAACTCCATATATATGCATAACAGTTAAATACAAATAAACAGTCCGCATGCGCTAAGCATTTCTTTTTGTAGAGCAAACTAGGTAAATGTGAGCATTATTAATGTGTTAGCATTATTGCAGTAGTATTTAATTGTTGTTAACAATGACATTAATGTGTTATTATTTGTGTTACTATTATTTTTGTCATTGTTGTCAGGGTTAGAAATACTGCAGTCTTTGTTTTTAAGTGAGGAGGTCTGAGATTAACCCAACTTAAAGTAACAAGTTGGCAGAAGCCTTTTTGGGTGAGCTTGCAAAGTTTTGCTTACAAAACTAATCTTTTTAATTTATTGAAGAAAAATTAGATTTAGGTTAAGTAAATGTGTTAAATGTAGTAGACATTTTTACAGATTTTTGCCAAACCAAAAAAAAAAAAAAAACTGTTTTCAACTTTTTCAAGTTGGATTTTTTTACAGTGCATAAAGTAAAGAAAATAAAGGTTGACGTTATAGGCTACAGGTCACAAGGTAACCTGAATTACCACTTTACAGTTTGCATTAACTATGCTAATTTTTGTGGAGGATTTTTAACCATAAAACAATACTTAATACTTTTTATAAACTAGTTATAAACTTTTATGTCAATGCTGACTGTGTTCTTCCTCAGAAATTTGTGTTTTTTTCCCACAGAATTTTCTTCACAATATGGTTTCATTTGTTAATGTTGGTTAATGCTTTTACTAACTTGAACTAATAATGAAAAATACATATACAGCATTTATTACCCAAAGTTAATATTACTAATTCATTATTAAAATTCAAAGTCATGCTTGTTAACAGTAGTTAATGCACTGTGAGTAACATGAACTAACAATGAACAGCTTTATTTTCAATAACTAACATTAGCGGAGAAAAATAGATATTGTAATAAATGTATTATTCATTGTTTTTTCATGTTAGCAAATACATTGTCTAATACGACCATATTGTTAAGTTGCTAAGTGTTGCCATAAAATGTAATTGCATTTAGAAGGAGAGAAAGAAAAGGTGTTGGGATAAACTTAAAATTCAAGGAAGAAAAATATCTGTGCTGAACGCTTTGAAAACAATTATTACCTGTTATGGTGTTTGTATTTAATAAAGCTTCAGATTAGGCAGAGGAGGTGGGATGACCTACAAAATAATGGAAAACATGCAGTTTTAATCATTTAATACAAGTTGCAAACTACTGCCAAGCAGCTCAGGCTGATGAGAATAATACAGCATAATAATGATCAGAATTATTCAGAGGTGAAAATTTGCAATGCCATTTTTTAATTTATTATTTCCCAGGCAGAAATAAGCTTCCATAGTAACAGACTTCAATGGCAAGCTGCTTGAAAAGTGTCTGATATTGTCGATTCATCAACATAATGCTTTTTCAAGGTGAGCGTTCATTGAAAAGCTGAGAATATCACTAAGCAACATCTCGGAAAGCTCATTTTAGTTTTTCAAAGTAAGGTCAACCTTTAACTCTCACGAGCACGTCCTCAGAGTTCTGGCTCCCACTCAGCTCTAATATTCCGGACACTTTGCTTGTTTCTTCGGCTTAGTTTGTAGCCCACGTCTCTGCAAATCCCATTACCACTATTGACACTGAAGCACACCATTACAGTATGCAAATTACTTTGCTCTTGGCAAGATAAAGCAGCTTTAAGGAGTGGAGGAGTGTGCAGATTAACACGCCTGTCTTCCGGACCACCATAACCGAACGTTACTCCAGCCAGTCTGGTTTGTTTGTTATATTTTGTTTGTTATATGTGTACTGTCAACTGCAGTGGACCTTTTGACCCAGAACTGGTGATTTCAGACCAAATAACAAAATGCTTTCTTTAGGCGAGACACTGCAGGCATTTTTTTATGTACCTTTCAATTTTGCAATTTTGGGCTTTTTGGCTTTTCATCGCATTCAGTGTTCCTTTTTTTTTTTGTCTAATGGAAAGACAACATCTAAAATACACTTTTAAGCACTTAATAAATCTGTGACTGTGGATTTTAAATAACATATATACACTACCTTACAAAAGTCTTGTCGATCCCAGTTGTAAGAGCAACAAACAATAACTTCTAGTTGTTCATTTGGAAAAGTGGCAGAGGGTGGATTTTTGCGATCTGTTGAACTGCATCCCAATCATCACAAATACGGCATAAGACCTATTGGAACCCACATGGACCCAACATTCTCACAGAAATCAGTCACGTTTGGTGAAGGAAAAATCATGGTTTGGGGTTACATTCAGTATAGGGGTGCGCGAGAGATCTGCAGAGTGGATGGCAACATCAGCAGCCTGAGTTATCAAGACATTTGTGCTGCCCATTACATTACCAACCACAGGAGAGGGCAAATTCTTCAGCAGGATAGCGCTCCTTCTCATACTTCAGCCTCCACATCAAAGTTCCTGAAAGCAAAGAAGGTCAATGTGCCACAGGATTGGCCAGCCCAGTCACCTGAAATGATCATTATTGAGCATGTCTAGGGTAAGATGAAAAAGGAGGCATTGAAGATGAATCCAAAGAATCTTGATGAAATCTGGAAGTCCTGCAAGAACGCTTTCTTTGCCATTCCAGATGACTTTATTATTTGAGTCATTGCAGAGATGTATTGATGCAGTCGTTCAAGCTCATAGGAGTCATACACAATATTAATTCTTATTCCACTGCACCATGACTTTATATTCTATACTGTACATTATTTCTGTTAAATGACAAGACTTCTGTCTAAGCAAAGTGAGACCTTACTGTCCTAATTAAATATTTAAAAATCAAGACATCCTCATATTTTATTTTGGTACAATAAGCATAATCTCAAGGCCTTTGCCTTTCATATAAGCCACTTCTAATACCAAATGCTCAACTAGAGGTCAAGTTATTATTTGTTGTTCCTTGGATAAGCTACAAGACTTCTGTCAGGTAGTGTATATATTTTAAAAGCCATTTCCTGAAAAAAACATTTTTGTCTGCACTGCCAAATTAATCTCCACTTCAGCAGCACTTAAATACACCAAACCTCATAGTTTTAGTCGTATCTGAATTCTGAATGTTTTTCAGAAAGAAATGTTAACACAAATGTTAATAATATGTTACATACATTGTCTGATTGCATACAAAATGGTGAAAATGTTCATGTTTCCGGCTGTTCACAATATATTCTGAATTGTGAAATGAGAGAAAGCCTTCATCCAGTGTTCTGTGTGCTAGAATTGTATGCAAATTATCATTTGAATATTTAAATATAGCATTTTAGAAAACTTATAATACAAAAAAATGGCTGCTATTCTGTATTGAATGTAATCAATCAACTGTGGAAGTGTGGTGATAAATATTATTTATGTATGCATTTATTTGTTTATTATTTACCTGCATTCCCTTGCCTTACCATTAAACCTGTGTGCCACAGCATTCCGATTCCTGGATTGAGAATTCCTGCACTTGGTTGCTATAGTAACAGAAGTGTCGGGCTGAGTTTGTGTACTTGGTGCACTCCTGTGGGGCTCCACGTGCCACTCTTTCTGCTATTTTAGAAGCCCTTGTGTAATTGTGTCATGCAAATTTGCTTCTCGGCGGGGAAAAAAGGTCTTTAGTCTTCGCCGAGAACTGCACGGCGTAGCTAAAAATATTGTTTTCTGGATATTTTTACCCTCCCACGACTCTAAAGACTCTAGATTGCTTTCTGCTGTGTAGGTTGTCTGAGGTGAAGGCTGGGAAAGCAATGTGATTATTAGGGTTTCCGTTAAAGCTTTAGATTAAGGCGATGAGGTGAGATGACCTATGAAATGATAGGTAACATGCAGTTTTAATGATTTAACAAGGGTTTAAATACCCTGGATCATGCACAAGATTACTGCCAAGTTACTCGGGCTTATGAGGGTAATACAGCATATAATAATAATCAAACAAATGATCCACGTAATTGTTTGATGTCCTTTGATATTTACACTAAATGAAGCTCTGATTTGAGTAAGATGTAAAAATATAAAGCAAAATGTTTAGTTCTGTATATCGAGCCTAAATCCACATGAGCAAAACCTTCAGCGCAAATGATGCTCTAAATGTGATGTTGTTGTCTAATGAGCCTCTAAAACACCGATTTGGCTTAGAGAATCACTGCCACTGAGAATGCGTTTTCTCTGAAATGAGAAAAAAATTAAATGCTGAAATTTCTTCTCAATTAGTTTTTTAAAGGCCTTTACCTTTGTTCATTAAAAGTTGGGTTCGCTTTGTTGGAAAGATGGTGGGGAAGTAAAGAAATTAATTAGAAAATCAAACAATCCAGACATGCTACAATATTTCCAGCTGGTTTCTCTTTAGGGTGGTTTAATATTACTGTTAAAAGCTGTCCCAAATACATTGGCTTAAAGGAACTGTCACGTTCTCACTCTATAAAGAGACGCACTGGATCGCAGGAGTTACCAAAACATACACGTATTTATTTACAAAACACTCACTGAAGACACTGGAACATCAACGCACAGGAATCAAGGGTTGATAACAAATCATGACACTTCAATATTGGACAAGGAACGAACTAAACACAAGGACTCAAATACCCAGCACATAATAGGACTAATTAGACACAGGGGTGAGACACAGGTGACAACACTGAAACATTAACAAAGGGCGGGAAAATGGAACAAAGGATTCACAGCGGTTTTGTGCATCCTAAAACTCCACATTTATAATCCTCTTAGTCGCTGACTTCATCTTCAGCAGGTACGATGTGAACACTCCAATCGGGGACAGCTGCTTCTCACTCAGTGCTGTCTATGCTAAAGCCGCAGTCACACTGGACTTTACTCCCTATAGACTTCCATTCATATGCATGCCAATGCGTCAGACCGGAAACGCAGGCTCATGCGTTTCGCATTTCGCTGCAGTGCAAAGTTCAAGCTTGGTGAACTCTGACCTGCGAAATCTCATCACTTGACTGCGTGAGACCAATCTAGGATCAAAACATGACCTCTCTGAACAGAAATTTAAAACATGGAGCAATCGCTCGCTTTTTTAATGCCTAATCATCTTGTTTAATCCCGCCCCTTTTCGCAGCACCGTACGACAGAATTTCGCAAGCTCAAACTTTAGTGTGACTGCGGCTTAATGTGGGAGAGATTGTCACTAATGGGCAGGGCTTTCCCCCTCTGATTACACGTAAAAAGGGGAGAATGTCAATTAAAGTGTTTCTGCAGACTGTTTTTATGAATTGTGATTATAAAAAAATTGAATTAATCAATTTTTACTATTACAGTCTGGCTATATTCACACACTGCTACCACACAACTGTGTTTAACCCATTATAAAACTGATTTTTGGATGATAGGTCTTCTTTAGACAGATATCAGCAAAATTTATGTTAAATTGATAAAACTAGGTCTAAGTCTAGGGGACTTGTAAAACTTTCAAAACAAAAGTGAGAAGTTAAAGCAAAATTATGGTCATCCCTTACAATTTCAGTTATTTTACCAAAGGGAATTGTATCTGATGAACCCAAAATGTGTGCAAAAGTGGAACAATATTCAAAATACAGCAGACTTTTATTGAGCGACTCTGCATTATGCATTGACTGTTTTCATTATGTCAGATACTGTATGTATAATGCAATATGCTAATAGAGTCCTGTATGCACATTCAATGAAGTTCAGTAGTTGTAGTGTTGTTGTTGTCATTAGTAATGGGCAGGGCCAGACAGAACCTGGAGACGTTTTTTGGTCTTTCTGCACAGAAGTTTGTAAAATATCTGCAGATTTATGCAGAATGATTTTAGTATAGTAACTAAAACACATTAACACATTAAATACATTCATTTAATGGTATTTTAATAGTTATACATTAATATAATACATATACATTTAATAGTATTTCAGGTTTACAAGGCAAATCCAAATAGATCTACTTGTTTGGTAAATAAAGCAAGTCTTTTATATCTACTACAAGACAGAAAATATTACTTTACAAACTGTGTTGCAAATAAATAAGCATTTGCATATTATTCAGTATGTTTACTGAAATCAATATGAAAACTGAACAAATATATATTTATACAGGCTAAAAAGGCAGCAGATTCTGTGTGGGCCTAGTGATGGGTCATAGTGATTGACTAGTTGTTTAGAGAGGTTGATTGTTTTTAATAGTGAGGTTGACTGTTTTTGTATTTTGTTGTCAAAAAAAAGATAAAACATGTTTTAATTTGATGTTTTTGTTGGTGTGTAAGTTGGTGGGGTTTTTTTTCTGCCAGGCTGACAGAATGCTGAACCCATACTGCCACTTACAGACATGTGAAGGCAGGCTTATTTGGACAATTTTTGGAGTGTCTTGCATCATGAGTGTTGTGTTTTGTTTGGTTTTTTGACAGCATGCCAAGTTCTCAAGACCAATAACTTCACTTCATGCACTGAAATAAAGGCATACATAAACATGTATTACATTTAATAAAGTATATTAGCAATTTTCAAATTAATTTAAAAAATATATTTAAATATAAAACACTTATTTTAAATGATGGTAGTGTGGGTGCTACTGTTCTAGTTTTACTCCTCTCCCTTCAAATGCAAATGCAAGTGCAAAAACAAAAAAACAAAAAACTTAGCAACTCCAAACTTTTGTGTATAGCTCATTATAAACTGTGTGGAAATCTAAAAATGTCCAATAAGGCAAAGATTTGGTCATAATTTAGGGCCATATATATTTATACATATGTTTACCCCCCTAAAATACAAATATAGTTCATTAGCACTGTCAAATGTAGGCAGAAATCTATCATGCTAAGTTAACACAAACAGAAATGACAATAGTAATATCATAAAATATTACTAGAAATTAAATAAAGTTTTTAGAAATAAAGGTTATTGTGTCAATGACAGTGGTTAGCACTGTCACCTCACGGCAAGTAGGTTGCTGGTTCCAGTTCCGACTGCACCGCTTGGCGTTTCTGTGTGGAGTTTGCATGCTCTCTCCGTGTTCCCTTGAGTTTTCTTCGGGTGCTCTGGTGAATTGGATTAACAAAAAATTGGCCATAATGTGTAAGTGCGTGTGTGAATACGAGAGTGTATGGATGTTTTTCCAGTACTGAGTTGTGGCTGGAATGGCCTTCGCTGCGTATAACATATGCTGGAATAGCTGGCGGTTCAATCCGCTGTGGTGAGCCCTGATAAATAAGGGACTAAGCTTAAAAAAAATTAATGAATGAATGTTTCCATGCAGTATTCTGCCAATATAAAGACTTGGTGGTTTATGTGGAAGACCAAAAAAACATACACTTCTTTTTGTTGCTCATAAAATAGACAGAATCTTAATTTTCGGCCCTGTAAGTTGCCAAATCCAAGTACAGCCAGTTTCTGAGCAATACTCAGCAAAACCTCTGTAGGACACTTGTTAAAACTCCTCTGCTGTAAATAATAAGGCTTTTTTATGACATTGCGGGCATCTCTGGTCTCAAAACAGATTTCTTAAATCCATCTTGCTATCACAGAATGATCAAACAAGGCCATGTTTATTGAGCGATTAGGAGTGGATCAAAGGCTGATTGTGACATTTGCATTAGAATAGCAATGAGATTTTCATTCTAAGGCCGACTTTGTAAAAGCCCCCTGCCAAAAGCACGTTTCTCTGGGAATACGAGGAAGGCGGAAACGCTTTCAAAAAAAGTCCAATTCACCTTGAGTGCTCTTTTTTTGGGGTGTTTTGTTTTTTTTGCTTTGTCACTCTGCAGTTTAGGGAGAAAGTTTTCTCAATGGAAAGCACGTCCATGGAGAGACAGAGCTTGTGTCTTTGTTCAGAAGAATCAAATGTTCCTCTATTGTAAAGCTGCCATCTAGATATTTTTCCAAACCCTCTGTAAGATTTTTTTTTTTTTGAAGCTCCCAGAACAAACTGGCTGGACTTGATGTACATCTGAAAGGTTCAGCAATGTGGCCTTTGCCATTTGAAAGAGGCAACAGCTTGGAGAGGGCTGATTGTGCCAGAGAAGTGCACCCTGAGTTGATTTTAGAAAGGGGTTTACATGGGCACCACGCTGTGCTCTGAAACACATTTTTTCAACAGATGCCAGCAGGAAACGGCATGTTGAATAGGTAGGAAAAATACAACGTGAGGGTAGTTCTCATTTAGCTAAAAAAGGCAACATTTAGTAGAATAATTGCACATTTAACTGCACATGAAAACAGACTGTCAGCTTTGTGGTCATGCAGTGATTGTTGTTTTTTGTTTGTTTGTTTTTACAACTAGTGGGTTTGAAAAAAGGACCAGTCTGCTCAGAATTAGGATCAAATATTCAATGAAATATTAGGAGTCTTGTTTGTGTTTGAGGAACCAACATTCCTTGAACCAAATTGTTAGGTGGGCTGATATGATTATTTAGGAATCTCAACACAGCCTAGTAGAGTTTTTCATAGTCAACTGCAGCATAAACCGGATAGCATTCGAGATTGTCCCCATCCTCTGGATGCTGAATTTTAGCGCCTAATTGTACCTGCAATGATTCAATTACTAAATAAAAATAGTAACAGATCTGCTAGCATTGGCACTTTATTCTAGAGATGGGAGTCAGTGTGTGTGTTGGTTTTTATCATAGATTTCTTCGATATGTATGTATTTTTTTAGGTGAAGTTTATTTATAAACTAATTTTGAGAGGATCTTATAATGCTTATGATTGACCACAGCTGGTCCTGCATTAGATATCATATGATTTACCAATCATACGAATCTAAACGCACATAAATACCCAGATTTTCTTACCTTAGTCATCTTCCTGGCCAAATCTGCCCACTGGCCTCTGTCCATCATGGCCTCCTAACCATCCCATTATCATAATTGGCTCCTCTCCACCAATCAGATGGTGTGTGGTCTGGCGCAAAATGGCTGCCGTCGCGTCATCCAGGTGTATGCTGCACACTGGTGGTGGATGAGGAGACCCCCAACCCCCCTATGTGTAAAGCTCTTTGAGTGCCCAGAAAAGCACTATATACGTAAATGTGAGGAATTATTATTATTCCTCAAAGAATCCCCCCATCCACCCCTATTATTCCCCCTCTTTCCAAGATTAATCCAGGACAGGTTGGCATGGTCGCTCAGTGGTTAGCACTGTCACCTCACAGCAAGAAGGTCACTGGTTCGAGTCCTGGCTGAGCCAGTTGGCGTTTCTGTGTGTAGATAACATGTTCTTCCCGTGCTTGCGTGGGTTTCCCCCAGTTACTCCGGTTTTCTCCCACAGTCCAAAGATTTGCAGTAAGGGAATTGAATAAACCAAATTGCCACAATATGTAAGTGTTTTAGTACTGGGCATTGCTGCATAGCCATGTGCTGGTATAGTTAACAGTTGATTCCGCCGAGCTCAGACTCTCCTCTCTCTCGTTGAAATGGGAGGGAGCCCGGGCTAGAGGATCTTCTGAGCTCAGGGCTCTCTCCTGGGACAGCATTCCAAACAATCATCAGCTAAGTGTGAACTCTTGAAATATTTATTTAAATGTTTCATTGTGTACAGTTTGCTTTTGTATATATGGTATTGATTTAAGTGATAGACTGCTGAATGTCCTGTCTGTGTGACTAATTTATCTTTGAGTATTAATAAACACACCTTGACCTACAGTATATAATTATAGTATAAAATAGCTGTTTTCTGTTCTAATATACAGTATTGAACATATTAATTATTCCTGTAAAGTCAGAGGTCAGTTGTCAGCAGCCATTTACTTCGATAATTTAGAAATGATTCTACCGAAATAAGCAGACTTAAAAAGACATCTTTGGATATCATCTATTCTTTGGCAATAAAGTAAGCCACTGTTCAGCTCTATAGTTGGTTGCTGGTTCATAAGCGATTTTTTTTTTTTTTCTTTCTCCAGAATCGTGGGCTGACCAGTAGCTTTTGATGTTAAGGCTCCTTTTCTGCTGGAGATACAGTTGCCCTAAACGAACTACATAAAATAGTAGTAAAAAAACATGTTTATAAAACAAAAAGAAAGCTTACATATACTGTAGGAACCATATAACAGAAAATTTTTGCAGTTTTAAAACGACATGACTTTTCCAAGCCGTGGTAAACTTTGAAGCTGTAAGAATGGGTTTTAACTACAGCAGTTCGAACTGCAGTTTTGCAGAATAACTAAAAAGTTATCAGTATGATGGTGAAAAACTGTACATTCTAGTCAAACCATCCTTCTGCAATCTTATGCCAGAAATGGAAATAAGGGCAGTATTAATAGCTAAAAATGTGGGAGAACGTTGCTATTATGGGATTGTATTGCAATATTGAGCGATAAAGTGTTAATGTTAAATCAAAAGTAATTCACAAATACTTGAAAATTATATGATTTAATCACAATAATTATCGATGGTTACAACTGAATTAGTTACAATTAACTGCATAAAAAGATAAAACATGAAATTATAAAAATCATATGATAATAATTGTACCCTGCTTAAATGTAAAATAAAGTTACCTGAGAGAGAGAGATTGACAAAGAACAGATAGTAGGCCTCAAAGAGAGCCTGATACCAGTAGAACCAGAGAATATAGACTCCAGAGCAAGAGAGAAGCAGAGCAGAACAGAAAAAGAGGCAGAGCGAAGTTTACCACCTATTTTGCGTATTTCTTGACCATGTGACCAAAGCCCAAATACCGAGACATACAAACTGACCAATCAACATGTGACCACATCACAAAACCCCCAAAGTCCTAACACATATTAACTATGTCCTGATCTTATCAGTAGCTGCGTTTCCATCCACCTACAGTATATTTATGCACATTTTAGATATGCACATAAAAAAAACTGTTGATGGAAATGGCAAGATGTGGATACATTTTTAAAATGTGCATAAAAAACATAGCTGACCACATTGTAAAACATCTGAAATGTTGTTTTGGTCATTCTAAAACGCCAGTATTAGTGTTATTATATTACTAATTACCTCCAGAATTGTCAAGAGCATCTGTGCTCCTCGTCTGACGCCTTCAAGCGCCACCACGTGTTCATTGTGTCAGCATCTGAAGTGCAAGTAATGTATTAAATAAAGAAAAGATTAACGCAGCTTCTCCTACCACAGCAAATTCCATTTTTACTGTTGATATTTAGAGCCAGTTAATCAGGAAGTGACGATTTTGTTCTCTTTGACTACGTGGATGGAAACACTGATTTACTGCATGTCTTTTATCCGATATTCCAGTTATGCACATACATTTAATTTCTATCTTTGGATGAGAACATAGCTAGTATCTGCCTTTGGAATCTTTATGGACCTTCTTCGTGAAAAAGACATGCTTTTGCCATATAAACAAATGCATATGATAATTTACACTCTTACAGAGCTGGTTATCGCCCCATGTCTAATGCTTACATCTACCACATACTTTTAGAACACTCTCATTGTCTTAGCAATCTAGCCCAGAGATAACTTTAAGACTAAAACCTGGTTTATACGTATGTGTCAAGTGATCGGCTTGACCCACGGCGCATGCCTTGTGCATAGCCGTGCATTTTTACATCTGCGCGCTGTTTCTGTTGCTCTTCAATAACACTTCTGAAACGCTAGCTTGCAGTAGATGTTTATCTTCCTCTGTGTTGAGTTTCTTCGCTGGTGTTTTGTTTTTTCTCAACGCTACCTCAATGTACAAGTTGCTCAAACTCGCTCATTTTGAGGCTGAAATCGGAGGACGTGCAACAACTTTAATCATAAGGTAAACACAAAACAATCCGGAGATCCTTCACGGGACTCCACACTTGTAAACACTCGCTGTATCGGGCTCGCACGGCTCTCACCTCCATCCTGCGCTTGATGCAGAAGTATAAATCAGCCTTAACATGCACATACTAACAAAAACACTACAGTTTTGTGAAACAGATTAAAAGAACTATTTTAATTTGATGCAAATCTGAATTCTTAGGATCATTACTCCAGTCTTCAGTGTCACATGATCCTTCTGAAATCCTTCTAACATCTTCATTTAATGCTCAATTGTTTGTTTCTTAGAACGACTGAAACCAGTTTTGCTGTGTAATATTCTCAAAAAGACAAACAAAAAACAAGCTGTCAGCTCGCAAAATAAAGTTTAACATCAGTCTAACAACTTTGCGGTCACATGAGGATTGTCGTTTCTCACAGTTGCCGCAAATTGTGGTCAGTCTAAGTGCTTTTGACAGCTGCGAATCAATGGAGGAACATGGTCATTACTGTCGAAATGAAGCGTCTCTCTCTTGCCCTTTCTGACTCGGCGTCCTCCAGCGGCCTGAAGTTTTGAGCCAGATCAATGGCCGTCCTGCGCTTATCTTTACGGTGCGGACCGCAGCTATTTGGGTCAGCTGTGTGGCAGAAGAGAAACAATTAAAGAAACCTCACTCTCCTCCTCTGGGTATAAGTCTTTGTGTGGAAAGATGGGTTTTGTAATAGATTTTTGTCTGTGTAAAATGAGCCGCTGACCTCTGAGTCGGCCGAGCTCAAAGGCATCTGGACAGGCGAGGGCAGTTTTGTCCCTGCGGGCCACCAGCAATATTAATTCTACCCATCACTCTCTGTGTGATGATGTTAGTCATGCTCCTGATAATGAAAAAAATACAACACACACACGCACACACACATTCACGCCATCAATAAAAGCTTCCGATGATATTTTAAAAGCACGATTGGACATGGACAATTATGGCATGTTGAGCAGGGCATTGAACCCCAACAAATGGCTTTGTCTGGGGATTGTTTGGGCTTTTATATATTATCGGCAAAAATGTTTTTGTTGTGTCTGGATGCATATTGACCTATTTGTTGTTTTTGCTTTATTAAAGAACTTTTTTTCCAGTGTGAATTTATTATGTGGGTTTGGATTTGTTATTTTTTGTTTGTTTCATTTGTTATTGTTGTAAAATGTAAATAATAATAATCATCATCATTATCATCATCATCATCATCATCATCATCATAAAATATGAAGTCAAAAAAATGCACACTTTTAAGTTGTTGTTTTTGCTTTATCAAAGGATGTTTTTTTTGTGTGTGTGAATTTATGAAGTGGATTTGAATTTGTTCAGTTTTGCCGGTTTTATTATTAATGGTTGCTAAAATTAAAACAGTAGTAACATAATAATGTTTGTTGTTGTTGTTTTAATTGAATGACATTTTTTTGTGTTATTGAAGAGGATTTGGGTTTGTTACTTTTTGCTTGATTTATTTTGTTGCTAAAATGAAAACAAAAATAACAATAACAAACAAAAATAGTTTAAATAATAATAATAATAATAATAATATAAATTCAAAACAAACACATAAAATGTTGTGCACAGTGTTATAATAATAATAATAATAATAATAATAATAATAATTCCCAGTGATGGGTTGCGGCTGGAAGGGCATCGCTGCATAAAACATATGCTTGATAAGTTGGCAGTTCATTCCGCTGTGGCGACCCCAGATTAATAAAGGGACTAAACCGAAAGGAAAATGAATGAATGAATGAATGAATGAATGAATAATAAGAAGAAGAAAATGTGAAGTCAAAAAAATTGCACACAGTTAAGTTGTTGTTGTTGTAATGTAATTGTTGTTTTTCACTTTATTGAACAACATTTTTAGTGTTGATTCATGAAGAGGATTTAGGTTTGTTCATTTGTGCTTGTTTTATTTTTATTGTTGCTAAAATGAAAACAAAAATAACAATAACACAATTAATAGTAATAATATAAAGTCAAAACAAACAAACAAACACAAAATGCTGTGCATTTGTAAAATTGTTGTTGTTTTTGCTCAATTGAATAACTTTTTTTTCTGTGTGTATTTATAAAGTAGCCATGTTTTTTTCCCCCTTTGTTGTTGCAGTTTGCTCCAGCAGGAACTGCTTGTTTGGACATATTGTTCATCCGCTCTCATTCTGTTTGAAGTAGTGAATTGCTGACTTGCTGATCTGTACTGTACCATTTCTGGACAGTACTGTTGACTCAGGCTTGAGTATTATCTGTATATTTATTACATACTCGATGTGTGTGTGTGCGTGTGCGTGTGTGTGTGTGCGTGCGTGCGTGCGTGCGTGTTAAAAAAGTGAAAATATCTGTAAAATGTATGGTTAAAAAAATAGCATTTATGGTTGCCAGAGATTACTCTTAAATATATGTTACAAGCATTCCTAAAATACAGTAAGCTACTATTATGCCATCATTTTAAAGTATTAGCATCTATCTATAAATTTTACAATACAGAGACAAAAACTTTAGATTAAACAAAGTACTTTCAGTAAGAAAACATTGCTGGTCATGTGACTAAATTGTTTTCAAGTCCTCAGATACAACTGACCTCCTGTGACCGTTCATCATTGAAATCATATTTGCTTAAAGTGCTATTAATCTTTGTGTAACCCTCTTTTAATGAGGGAAATATGACCGTAAGTGTCTAAGCAGAGGATTTGGTGAGAATGGGTCACTCTGCACTTAAAAGCCTCCGACTATCAGGCGTTCAGCGATGGGATAAAACCCTTCTCCACTTCTCTCTGTTTTATCTCTCCATAAGTGACACATCTCTTCCTCCCCAACCACTCAAACCCCACTATCTTTGTTATAATTCATCCTTCCAAGGGCTGTTCATTTCACTTCTAATCTGCAGCCAACCTTGCCTTGCCCTTCTCCAATCTGTTCGTCTCTTGTGACCAGTCGTGGCTTAAGTCACGTTGTGTTATCATTCAATTTTGCCATCCTGACAGATGGGTTTATGCAGTATGTTATCCTGCACTTTATGTTGATGTGACAGTGGATTTCGTTCACTGATGATGGTGTTGACCACAGTGTGTTTTACTGAATGGTCAGTAAAAGGAGGAGATTAGATTGGAGATGATATTTGTTATTGGTTTGTTAAGATTAAGAGCTGGAACTTTTGTAAATATTAAAGGAGTTTTTATTTTGTGGTTTTTTATTTTGTTACATTCATTATTAGTAACAGTAATAATAATAATAATAATATGTCTTTGGACTGTTGGGGAAACCGAAGCACCCAAAGGAAACCCATGCGAACACAAGGAGAACATGCAAACTCCACACAGAAATGCCAACTGATCCAGCCGGGACTCGAACCAGCAACCTTCTTCCTGTGAGGTGACACTGCTAACCACTGAGCCAACCGGTCACCCCACAAATATAATAATATTTATTTCATTAATTACATTTAAGCTCATTTTTATGTCATTCATTTTATTCATGATCTCCTGTTATTAATTATACAGGCTGTGTGTGTGGGTGCGTGCGTGCATGTGTGCGAGTGTGTGTTAAAATACACACATAATCATATATAATAAATAACATTGACATGCTAAAAGAAAACTAGAAACATGCTAGCAAAGGTAAAACAGTCATATTTTAAAACATCTTAATAACATGCGAATTCATGCTAGTTGCATGTGTCGTGGTTTCCGGCTGTTCCATTAATGAATCAAACTCAGTCTGGAGGTTATGAATATCAGAAGAATAGACTTTATTGAAATATTTTCCCACAAAGCAGAGACGTCCATAAGCAGACCCATCTCTAGTCTCTCCCCAGGACAATCTGATGTCCCTCAAATTTGTACCCTTTATCCTTGCTTCCTATGTTTGTGTTTTCACAGCTGGTTCCTGGTTCAACAGGCCAGCTCCTACTTCTTTATGACCCCAATTTAAAGCCCCCTCTTCTTTTTGGCCCTTATAATGTACAGATCGAATGTATTCATCACTGTTTACCACATATAGTTGAAATTTGGCAATCATGACTAGTGTCGATATTTCAAAAATCTAAATTGGACTCTTCTCTCCCATACAGAGTGTGTCTTTTCAAACATACACGACAGTTTCAACAAATGTTGTATACATTTAATGGTTTTATTTACACTGATGGTTGTGCATTGTATCCCCAAGTCCTCTCTCGTGTTCTTTTATGACCCCTTTGCTTTAACATATCACCTGTTTTTAAAGACATATAATGGCAGATTCATATGGCCCTCCACTCGCCCAATTAAATGTGTCTTTACAAAGCTTTAGAAAATAAAAATCTTCTTCACATGCTAAAATATGCTAATAACATTAATGCATTCAAATGCTGTTAAAATACTAGATAGTTCATGCTAACAATATGTGTGCTAAAATGTGTCAAAACATGCTGGCAACATGTTAAATCATTCAATCAGTGTGTAAAAAAACATGTTATCCATGAGCTAAAATGCATAGATGCATGCCAGCAACATGTTAAATCATGCTAGCAATGTGTTAAAGCATATTAGCCATGAGCTAAAATGTGTAGAAACATGTCAACAACATGTTAAACCATGCCAAAAATGTGGTAAAGCATCTTAGCCATAAGCTAAATGGTGTATAAACATGACAACAACATGTTAAAGCATGCCAACAATGTGTTAAAGGGCCATGAAACCCCCCTGTCTCAGCAGGGTGTTTTCACACCTCTAGTTTGGAAAAAGTCAGGAAAGTGGGCGTGTCCAGCTCTGTTTAAGTGGGAGTATCGGGGGAGGGAAAGGATTTGCAAATATGGGAGTTTCCGTTTAGGGCACGCAGACGCAGGGGAGAAAGAGAGTGACTGTGTTTACATGGACATCAGTAATCAAATTACTTGCCAAATTATTAATTTGTCGACTTTCACTGCAGTTTGTCACTTTCACTTTTTATTCAGGAACATTTCCTGCATGTCGCCCGTGACAAACGAGATATTGAAAGCGAGGAACTGCTGGAGATTGGAGTTTTAATGTAATGTTTGATACCGCACGGCGAATGGGAGAAAAAATCCTCAGCATTTCTCGGTAAGATGCACTCGGTAGGTAGCGTCAGAAAGCCGTGTGTGTCTAGACTATCCTGTCACAAAATGCGGCGAAAATTCTAAACGACGGTCAATATTTGATTGCTGTGTTTACATTGGGAGAGCAGCATTTACAGCGGATCTTTCAGTCTATAATATTGTACTATAATATTGCAGTGATATTAACATACTGTAAACTTAGTAACTAAATCATTTTGGCTATGGTATGTCTTTAAAAACTGATAGAGCACTGCTGATGATGCGAAGTAACTTTGCCATCTGATTGAACAAACAAAGGGGACTGATCGCACACACTTACCAAATCTGTAGAGACAGGACGATCACACTGGAACTGTGTTTTTTTTTTTTTAAAGGAGACGGGCGGCAAATCCGGATTTCATCATTTCCAGATGCGAAAAGCTCTCGGGTAAAAAATGTTCCTTACAAACGCATTCTGTCCCATGTCGTGTGCACTGTAATCCACATATGAGTCCAGCAGCGCTCTCACAGCGAGGAAAATGAAAACAAAACCTTCATTGCAGCACATTAATAAATGCAACACTGACGACTCGTGTCTTCAAATTCTTGTTCTTTCACTTGTTTTAGCAACACAACGTGGCGTCTCTCTGTCGTCTGAACACTGTAACAGGTAAAACAGTCTCCGAAGCTACCATGCATATTAATGAAGTTGCACATCATACACAATAGAGCGTGCTGATTGGTTTGAAAAAAGTCTTTCTCATGAATTAATGCCGCACCCTCAGAGACGTCACAATATTCTCACAGGTTCAGACAGCCACTCTCCATGCTGGATTTACACGCAAGTATCTCATGGCCGTGACGCAGCTTCAAAAATTTGTTTCAAACTGGAAGAACGAATTTGCTCAAAATAATGCAAAAACAACCAATTTTCACTTTTTAGTGAAATATATGTGTCCTAAAAGTGTTTATAGCAGCGTGGGACACATATATGACTGTCAACAGCTCAAAAAATTTGTTTTGGTGTTTCGTGACCCTTTAAAGCATCTTAGCCATGAGCTAAAATGTGTAGAAACATGCCAGCATGATAAATCATGCCAACAATGTGCTAAATCATCTTAGCCATGAGCTAAAATGTGTAGAAACATGACTACAATTCATGCTAGTAACATGTAAAATCTGCCTATGTGTTAGCTTTACTAAATCTTTTTATTAATTTACTTTAAAATAGATGCCTAAACATATATCTTACAAATAAGGTGTAAACATGTGGGGTCTCATTTATGAACACGTTGACTTAAATATTGACTTAATTTAGCCATTTTACATAAGCCATAAATCAGGCATCACCATAAATAAATAATTAACATTTATGCTGGCATACTTTCACTTTTAGTAAGTTTTCACCACAAAGTTTTATAAATAAGACCCCAGGCCAATATAAAAGTTTAAGCGAATTGCCTATTTTTTCTTTATATATATATATATATATATTATAAGTGTATTTTCACTGTTTATCTGCTAACTTTAACATGCACTGCCAAATGAGCCGCTTACATAAAGAGTGCTGGTTAAGTAGGTGTGATGCAGTAGCCGAAGAGTGACTGCAATCACAGTCCTGCTTCATGAATAGTGTGTCCTTGGGCATGTATAAAGTCTGGTTTTTTTTTCTGTTTGCCAGTATGTTTGCTAAATAAATATATGAGAAAGAGCTTGTGATTTCCGTCAGTGGAGTTGATGTGCGAGGCTGGAGCTCTGCATTGTGTAGAGGTTGCACTCCTGCTGCTGTTCCCATCTGGAGCATTTATATTTTTTATGTTCCTCGTCTTTGATGTTCTCTTGCTTCTCCATCTTATGATTCTGCTGATGTATAAAGGATAGTTATGGGTAATCCCTGAAGCTTAGAGAACATACGTTAGTCCATTTCAAAGAAAACATAAATTTGATCTTTTATTTATTTATTTATTTTCAAATTGGACACCACTCTCTCGACTAAGCCTTTCCTCTACAGCCAGTGTTTTTTAGCTGGCAGTCCACACACCCTTAGGGGATCCATAACGGTTCAGTCAGAGGAATGTGGATTTTAATATATAGTTTTTTAAAGTATATATATTTACGCTACCACTTACAATTTTGGGTTTGGTTTGCTCAGTTAAAATAACTCTTTACTATTTTTATAAATTTTTTAAGATGAAAAGTTGAATCTACTGATGTCGTCAGTGTCACGTGTCAATAATGAAACTATTATCAATAATAAAACACTTATTATATATTTTTTTACAGAAACCATGATACATTGTTTTAAGGATATTTTAGTGATTAGTATTCTGTAGAAACTAATTAAATACATCCTAAATAAAATAATTATTTGATGATAAAAAAAAAAAAAAAAAAAATATATATATATATATATATATATATATTTAAAATAAAAAATTAAATAAAACAATATAAGAAATCACATAATTTTTAGTTTTATATATATAACTATAAAACTAAAAATTATGTGATTTCCTTTATTGTTTTATTTTTATTTAATTTTTTATTTTGTTATTTTATTCTCTCTCTCTCGCTCTCTCTCTCTCTCTCTCTCTCTCTCTCTCTCTCTCTCTCTCTCTCTCTCTCTCTCTCTCTCTCTCTCTCTCTCTCTCTCTCTCAAGTTCAGGTTGCTTTATTGCCATTACATTTTGTACAGTATTGCCAAAGCATTTTAGATATGTATAAAATAGGCTATATAATATTAACATCATCAAATTAATAAAATATACAGCAAATGAGAAATAAATTACAGAAAAAAATTAATAAAAGCAGACAATATCTCTAAAGAATATAATAATTATAAGTGTAGATTATTTAAATAAAGAAAATTAGTTGATTTCCCATTTCTAATGGTGTACAAATATTTGGCAGCCAGTTTAGATGTCAGTTCATCACCCTCCAAGTATAAAGTAAAGTCAGTTCTAAAAAATATTTTATTTTAATGTTTTTCTCGCTCTCACGGCTGTGCGCGCAAAGTCAGCTGTGAAGCCAAACGAAAGTAGATTTAAATAAAAAGCTAATATAAAAATGCATGCAGTTAACAAATCAAAAGCCAAATACTGGACTTTAGGAGGTGTAGAAACCCCGGCATGATGCATTTTTAAGTGCCGAAAAGAAGCATCTCTGTGGGTGTGCAGAGCACATGACTGTCTGTGGGAGTGTTGACAGTTGTCACGTACACAGAACCAGCAGTAGCCTATGAAACGGGGAAACGAGAGGCAGTTTTCCACTGGTTAATCGATCACAGATATTTGGATCTTGGGCGGATATAAAAAAAACGTGTAAAAGGATGATAATACTTGATGATAATGCCAAATATACTTGTGTAGCTGTTAATATACCTGGGCGGCCCGCCCAAATAAAGCCTATGTGTGGGAAGCACTGTATTATAAATATATACAGTATATAAATCAAAAATTCCTAACCTTTTTTTAAATGTGGGTACAATATGTTGTTGAAGACTTAACTTTTTACTTTACAATTTTACATAATTGCTGTATCTAAAACGATGAAGTAGGCGTGTAAATCTACAGTAGTTCTGTTTGGCATGTGAAAAATATATTGTTTACTAAATATTTTAAAAACCTCAAAACATGCTAATGTGGGCTAGCAGCTTAACATGTGTTGACAACATGCTAATTAATTTTAGCAATGTGCAAAAACATTAAAAACATGTTAGAAACAGTTTAATTATTAGTCATGTTATTCATACAGAAAACTATTCCACGAAAATGTTAATTCATGTTACCAACATAGTCTACTAGCCATGAATTTAAAGGGCCTAGCATTTCTTTCATTCTTTCCGTTTAACCTTAGTTTCACCCTAGATGCTAATTCATGCTAGAAGTGTGCTAAAATGCTAAAAACATGCACATTAGCAGCTTGTCAGAGATTCTGCCAACATGCTCATTCTGCAATTCATGATCATAATTTTAACAATGTGCAAAAACAAAATATGTTAGAAACAGTTTAATTATTAGTCATGTTAATCATCCGCAAAACTATACCATGCTAATTAACATGCTAATTCATGTTAGCAACATACTAGCCATGACTTAAAATGGCCTGGCATTTCTTTCTTTCTTTCTTTCTTTCTTTCTTTCTTTCTTTCTTTCTTTCTTTCTTTCTTTCTTCTTTCTTTTGTTCTTTCTCTTTTTTTCTTTTTTTCTTTCTTTCTTTCTTTTTTTTCTTCTTTCTTTCTTTCTTTCTTTTTCTTTCTTTCCTTACTGTCCTAATTAAATATTTAAAAATCAAGACATCCTCATATTTTATTTTGGTACAATAAGCATAATCTCAAGGCCTTTGCCTTTCATATAAGCCACTTCTAATACCAAATGCTCAACTAGAGGTCAAGTTATTATTTGTTGTTCCTTGGATAAGCTACAAGACTTCTGTCAGTAGTGTATATATTTTAAAAGCCATTTCCTGAAAAAACATTTTTGTCTGCACTGCCAAATTAATCTCCCTTCAGCAGCACTTAAATACACCAAACCTCATAGTTTTAGTCGTATCTGAATTCTGAATGTTTTTCAGAAAGAAATGTTAACACAAATGTTAATAATATGTTACATACATTGTCTGATTGCATACAAAATGGTGAAAATGTTCATGTTTCCGGCTGTTCACAATATATTCTGAATTGTGAAATGAGAGAAAGCCTTCATCCAGTGTTCTGTGTGCTAGAATTGTATGCAAATTATCATTTGAATATTTAAATATAGCATTTTAGAAAACTTATAATACAAAAAAATGGCTGCTATTCTGTATTGAATGTAATCAATCAACTGTGGAAGTGTGGTGATAAATATATTTATGTATGCATTTATTTGTTTATTATTTACCTGCATTCCCTTGCCTTACCATTAAACCTGTGTGCCACAGCATTCCGATTCCTGGATTGAGAATTCCTGCACTTGGTTGCTATAGTAACAGAAGTGTCGGGCTGAGTTTGTGTACTTGGTGCACTCCTGTGGGGCTCCACGTGCCACTCTTTCTGCTATTTTAGAAGCCCTTGTGTAATTGTGTCATGCAAATTTGCTTCTCGGCGGGGAAAAAAGGTCTTTAGTCTTCGCCGAGAACTGCACGGCGTAGCTAAAAATATTGTTTTCTGGATTTTTTACCCTCCCACGACTCTAAAGACTCTAGATTGCTTTCTGCTGTGTAGGTTGTCTGAGGTGAAGGCTGGGAAAGCAATGTGATTATTAGGGTTTCCGTTAAAAGCTTTTAGATTAAGGCGATGAGGTGAGATGACCTATGAAATGATAGGTAACATGCAGTTTTAATGATTTAACAAGGGTGTAAATACCCTGGATCATGCACAAGATTACTGCCAAGTTACTCGGGCTTATGAGGGTAATAACAGCATATAATAATAATCAAAACAAATGATCCACGTAATTGTTTGATGTCCTTTGATATTACACTAAATGAAGCTCTGATTTGAGTAAGATGTAAAAATATAAAGCAAAATGTTTAGTTCTGTATATCGAGCCTAAATCCACATGAGCAAAACCTTCAGCGCAATGATGCTCTAAATGTGATGTTGTTGTCTAATGAGCTCTAAAACACCGATTTGGCTTAGAGAATCACTGCCACTGAGAATGCGTTTTCTCTGAAATGAGAAAAAAATTAAATGCTGAAATTTCTTATCAATTAGTTTTTAAAGGCCCTTTACCTTTGTTCATTAAAAGTTGGGTTCGCTTTGTTGGAAAGATGGTGGGGAAGTAAAGAAATTAATTAGAAAATCAAACAATCCAGACATGCTACAATATTTCCAGCTGGTTTCTCTTTAGGGTGGTTTAATATTACTGTTAAAAGCTGTCCCAAATACATTGGCTTAAAGGAACTGTCACGTTCTCACTCTATAAAGAGACGCACTGGATCGCAGGAGTTACCAAAACATACACGTATTTATTTACAAAACACTCACTGAAGACACTGGAACATCAACGCACAGGAATCAAGGGTTGATAACAAATCATGACACTTCAATATTGGACAAGGAACGAACTAAACACAAGGACTCAAATACCCAGCACATAATAGGACTAATTAGACACAGGGTGAGACACAGGTGACAACACTGAAACATTACAAAGGGCGGGAAAATGGAACAAAGGATTCACAGCGGTTTTGTGCATCCTAAAACTCCACATTTATAATCCTCTTAGTCGCTGACTTCATCTTCAGCAGGTACGATGTGAACACTCCAATCGGGGACAGCTGCTTCTCACTCAGTGCTGTCTATGCTAAAGCCGCAGTCACACTGGACTTTACTCCCTATAGACTTCCATTCATATGCATGCCAATGCGTCAGACCGGAAACGCAGGCTCATGCGTTTCGCATTTCGCTGCAGTGCAAAGTTCAAGCTTGGTGAACTCTGACCTGCGAAATCTCATCACTTGACTGCGTGAGACCAATCTAGGATCAAAACATGACCTCCTCTGAACAGAAATTAAAACATGGAGCAATCGCTCGCTTTTTAATGCCTAATTCATCTTGTTAATTCCCGCCCCTTTTCGCAGCACCGTACGACAGAATTTCGCAAGCTCAAACTTTAGTGTGACTGCGGCTTAATGTGGGAGAGATTGTCACTAATGGGCAGGGCTTTCCCCCTCTGATTACACGTAAAAAAGGGAGAATGTCAATCAAAGTGTTTCTGCAGACTGTTTTTATAATTTGTGATTATAAAAAAAATTGAATTAATCCATTTTCACTATTACAGTCTGGCTATATACACACACTGCTGCCACACAACTGTGTTTAACCCATTATAAAACTGATTTTTGGATGATAGGTCTTCTTTAGACAGATATCAGCAAAATTTATGTTAAATTGATAAAACTAGGTCTAAGTCTAGGGGACTTGTAAAACTTTCAAAACAAAAGTGAGAAGTTAAAGCAAAATTATGGTCATCCCTTACAATTTCAGTTATTTTTCCAAAGGGAATTGTATCTGATGAACCCAAAATGTGTGCAAAAGTGGAACAATATTCAGAATACAGCAGACTTTTATTGAGCGACTCTGCATTATGCATTGACTGTTTTCATTATGTCAGATACTGTATGTATAATGCAATATGCTAATAGAGTCCTGTATGCACATTCAATGAAGTTCAGTAGTTGTAGTGTTGTTGTTGTCATTAGTAATGGGCAGGGCCAGACAGAATCTGCAGACGTTTTTTGGTCTTTCTGCACAGAATTTTGTAAAATATCTGCAGATTTATGCAGAATGATTTTAGTATAGTAACTAAAACACATTAAATACATTTATTTAATGGTATTTTAATAGTTATACATTAATATAATACGTATACATTTAATAGTATTCCAGGTTTACAAGCCAAATCCAAATAGATCTACTTGTTTGGTAAATAAAGCAAGTCTTTCATATCTACTACAAGACAGAAAATCTTACTTTACAAACTGTGTTGCAAATAAATAAGCATTTGCATATTATTCAGTATGTTTACTGAAATCAATATGAAAACTGAACAAATATATATTTATACAGGCTAAAAAGGCAGCAGATTCTGTGTGGGCCTAGTGATGGGTCATAGTGATTGACTAGTTGTTTAGAGAGGTTGATTGTTTTTAATAGTGAGGTTGACTGTTTTTGTATTTTGCTGTCAAAAAAAAGATAAAACATGTTTTAATTTGATGTTTTTGTTGGTGTGTAAGTTGGTGGGTTTTTTTTCTACCAGGCTGACAGAATGCTGAACCCATACTGCCACTTACAGACATGTGAAGGCAGGCTTATTTGGACAATTTTTGGAGTGTCTTGCATCATGAGTGTTGTGTTTTGTTTGGTTTTTTGACAGCATGCCAAGTTCTCAAGACCAATAACTTCACTTCATGCACTGAAATAAAGGCACACATAAACATGTATTACATTTAATAAAGTATATTAGCAATTTTCTAATTAATTAAAAAAATATATTCAAATATAAAACACTTGTTTTAAATGATGGTAGTGTGAGTGCTACTGTTCTAGTTTTACTTCTCTCCCCTCAAATGCAAATGCAAGTGCAAAATAAAAAAACTAAAAACTTAGCAACTCCAAACTTTTGTGTATAGCTCATTATAAACTGTGTGGAAATCTAAAAATGTCCAATAAGGCAAAGTTTTGGTCATAATTTAGGGCCATATATATTTATACATATGTTTACCCCCCTAAAATACAAATATAGTGCATTAGCACTGTCAAATTTAGGCAGAAATCTATCATGCTAAGTTAATATAAACAGAAATGACAATAGTAATATCATAAAATATTACTATAAATTAAATAAAGTTTTTAGAAATAAAGGTTATTGTGTCATTGACAGTGGTTAGCACTGTCGCCTCACGGCAAGTAGGTCGCTGGTTCCAGTTCCGACTGCACCGGTTGGCTTTTCTGTGTGGAGTTTGCATGCTCTCTCCGTGTTCCCTTGAGTTTCCTTCGGGTGCTCTGGTGAATTGGATTAACTAAAAATTGGCCATAGTGTATGAGTGCATGTGTGAATGTGAGAGCGTATGGATGTTTCCCAGTACTGAGTTGCGGCTGGAATGGCCTTCACTGCGTATAACATATGCTGGAATAGCTGGCGGTTCATTCCGCTGTGGTGAGCCCTGATAAATAAGGGACTAAGCTTAAAAAAATTAATGAATGAATGTTTCCATGCAGTATTCTGCCAATATAAAGACTTGGTGGTTTATGTGGAAGACCAAAAAAACATACACTTCTTTTGTTGCTCATAAAATAGACAGAATCTTAATTTTCGGCCCTGTAAGTGCCAAATCCAAGTACAGCCAGTTTCTGAGCAATACTCAGCAAAACCTCTGTAGGACACTTGTTAAAACTCCTCTGCTGTAAATAATAAGGCTTTTTTATGACATTGCGGGCATCTCTGGTCTCAAAACTGATTTCTTAAATCCATCTTGCTATCACAGAATGATCAAACAAGGCCATGTTTATTGAGCGATTAGGAGTGGATCAAAGGCTGATTGTGACATTTGCATTAGAATAGCAATGAGATTTTCATTCTAAGGCCGACTTTGTAAAAGCCCCCTGCCAAAAGCACGTTTCTCTGGGAATACGAGGAAGGCGGAAACGCTTTTCAAAAAAGTCCAATTCACCTTGAGTGCTCTTTTTTTGGGGTGTTTTGTTTTTTTTGCTTTGTCACTCTGCAGTTTAGGGAGAAAGTTTTCTCAATGGAAAGCACGTCCATGGAGAGACAGAGCTTGTGTCTTTGTTCAGAAGAATCAAATGTTCCTCTATTGTAAAGCTGCCATCTAGATATTTTTCCAAACCCTCTGTAAGATTTTTTTTTTTTTGAAGCTCCCAGAACAAACTGGCTGGACTTGATGTACATCTGAAAGGTTCAGCAATGTGGCCTTTGCCATTTGAAAGAGGCAACAGCTTGGAGAGGGCTGATTGTGCCAGAGAAGTGCACCCTGAGTTGATTTTAGAAAGGGGTTTACATGGGGCACCACGCTGTGCTCTGAAACACATTTTTTCAACAGATGCCAGCAGGAAACGGCATGTTGAATAGGTAGGAAAAATACAACGTGAGGGTAGTTCTCATTTAGCTAAAAAAGGCAACATTTAGTAGAATAATTGCACATTTAACTGCACATGAAAACAGACTGTCAGCTTTGTGGTCGTGCAGTGATTGTTGTTTTTTGTTTGTTTGTTTTTACAACTAGTGGGTTTGAAAAAAGGACCAGTCTGCTCAGAATTAGGATCAAATATTCAATGAAATATTAGGAGTCTTGTTTGTGTTTGAGGAACCAACATTCCTTGAACCAAATTGTTAGGTGGGCTGATATGATTATTTAGGAATCTCAACACAGCCTAGCCTAGCCTAGAGTTTTTCATAGTCAACTGCAGCATAAACCGGATAGCATTCGAGATTGTCCCCATCCTCTGGATGCTGAATTTTAGCGCCTATTTGTACCTGCAAGGATTCAATTACTAAATAAAAATAGTAACAGATCTGCTAGCATTGGCACTTTATTCTAGAGATGGGAGTCAGTGTGTGTGTTGGTTTTTATCATAGATTTCTTCGATATGTATGTATTTTTTTAGGTGAAGTTTATTTATAAACTAATTTTGAGAGGATCTTATAATGCTTATGATTGACCACAGCTGGTCCTGCATTAGATATCATATGATTTACCAATCAGACGAATCTAAACGCACATAAATACCCAGATTTTCTTACCTTAGTCATCTTCCTGGCCAAATCTGCCCACTGGCCTCTGTCCATCATGGCCTCCTAACCATCCCATTATCATAATTGGCTCCTCTCCACCAATCAGATGGTGTGTGGTCTGGCGCAAAATGGCTGCCGTCGCGTCATCCAGGTGTATGCTGCACACTGGTGGTGGATGAGGAGACCCCCAACCCCCCTATGTGTAAAGCTCTTTGAGTGCCCAGAAAAGCACTATATACGTAAATGTGAGGAATTATTATTATTCCTCAAAGAATCCCCCCATCCACCCCTATTATTCCCCCTCTTTCCAAGATTAATCCAGGACAGGTTGGCATGGTCGCTCAGTGGTTAGCACTGTCACCTCACAGCAAGAAGGTCACTGGTTCGAGTCCTGGCTGAGCCAGTTGGCGTTTCTGTGTGTAGATAACATGTTTCTTCCCGTGCTTGCGTGGGTTTCCCCCAGTTACTCCGGTTTTCTCCCACAGTCCAAAGATTTGCAGTAAGGGAATTGAATAAACCAAATTGCCACAATATGTAAGTGTTTTAGTACTGGGCATTGCTGCATAGCCATGTGCTGGTATAGTTAACAGTTGATTCCGCCGAGCTCAGACTCTCCTCTCTCTCGTTGAAATGGGAGGGAGCCCGGGCTAGAGGATCTTCTGAGCTCAGGGCTCTCTCCTGGGACAGCATTCCAAACAATCATCAGCTAAGTGTGAACTCTTGAAATATTTATTTAAATGTTTCATTGTGTACAGTGTGCTTTTGTATATATGGTATTGATTTAAGTGATAGACTGCTGAATGTCCTGTCTGTGTGACTAATTTATCTTTGAGTATTAATAAACACACCTTGACCTACAGTATATAATTATAGTATAAAATAGCTGTTTTCTGTTCTAATATACAGTATTGAACATATTAATTATTCCTGTAAAGTCAGAGGTCAGTTGTCAGCAGCCATTTACTTCGATAATTTAGAAATGATTCTACCGAAATAAGCAGACTTAAAAAGACATCTTTGGATATCATCTATTCTTTGGCAATAAAGTAAGCCACTGTTCAGCTCTATAGTTGGTTGCTGGTTCATAAGCGATTTTTTTTTTTTTTTTTTTTTTCTCCAGAATCGTGGGCTGACCAGTAGCTTTTGATGTTAAGGCTCCTTTTCTGCTGGAGATACAGTTGCCCTAAACAAACTACATAAAATAGTAGTAAAAAACATGTTTATAAAACAAAAGAAAGCTTACATATACTGTAGGAACCATATAACAGAAAATTTTTGCAGTTTTAAAACGACATGACTTTTCCAAACCGTGGTAAACTTTGAAGCTGTAAGAATGGGTTTTAACTACAGCAGTTCGAACTGCAGTTTTGCAGAATAACTAAAAAGTTATCAGTATGATGGTGAAAAACTGTACATTCTAGTCAAACCATCCTTCTGCAATCTTATGCCAAAAATGGAAATAAGGGCAGTATTAATAGCTAAAAATGTGGGAGAACGTTGCTATTATGGGATTGTATTGCAATATTGAGCGATAAAGTGTTAATGTTAAATCAAAAGTAATTCACAAATACTTGAAAATTATATGATTTAATCACAATAATTATCGATGGTTACAACTGAATTAGTTACAATTAACTGCATAAAAAGATAAAACATGAAATTATAAAAAACATATGATAATAATTGTACCCTGCTTAAATGTAAAATAAAGTTACCTGAGAGAGAGAGAGAGAGAGAGAGAGAGAGATTGACAAAGAACAGATAGTAGGCCTCAAAGAGAGCCTGATACCAGTAGAACCAGAGAATATAGACTCCAGAGCAAGAGAGAAGCAGAGCAGAACAGAAAAAGAGGCAGAGCAAAGTTTACCACCTATTTTGCATATTTCTTGACCATGTGACCAAAGCCCAAATACTGAGACATACAAACTGACCAATCAACATGTGACCACATCACAAAACCCCCAAAGTCCTAACACATATTAACTATGTCCTGATCTTATCAGTAGCTGCGTTTCCATCCACCTACAGTATATTTATGCACATTTTAGATATGCACATAAAAAAAACTGTTGATGGAAACGGCAAGATGTGGATACATTTTTAAAATGTGCATAAAAAACATAGCTGACCACATTGTAAAACATCTGAAATGTTGTTTTGGTCATTCTAAAACGCCAGTATTAGTGTTATTATATTACTAATTACCTCCAGAATTGTCAAGAGCATCTGTGCTCCTCGTCTGACGCCTTTAAGCGCCACCACGCGTTCATTGTGTCGGCATCTGAGGCGCAAGTAGTGTATTAAATAAAGAAAGATTAACGCAGCTTCTCCTACCACAGCAAATTCCATTTTTACTGTTGATATTTGGAGCCAGTTAATCAGGAAGTGACGATGTTGTTCTCTTTGACTACGTGGATGGAAACACTGATTTATTCGCATGTCTTTTATTCGATATTCCAGTTATGCGCATACATTTAATTTCTGTCTTTGGATGAGAACATAGCTAGTATCTGCCTTTGGAATCTTTATGGACCTTCTTCGTGAAAAAGACATGCTTTTGCCATATAAACAAATGCATAAGATAATTTACACTCTTACAAAGCTGGTTATCGCCCCATGCCTATTGCTTACATCTACTAAATACTTTTAGAACACTCTCATTGTCTTAGCAATATAGCCCAGAGAAAACCTTAAGACTAAAACCTGGTTTATACGTATGTGTCAAGTGATCGACTTGACCCACGGCGCATGCCTTGTGCATAGCCGTGCATTTATACATCTGCGCGCTGTTTCTGTTGCTCTTCAATAGCACTTCTGAAACGCTAGCTTGCAGTAGGTGTTTATGTTCCTCTGTGTTGAGTTTCTTCGCTGGTGTTTTGTTTTTTCTGAACGCTACCTCAATGTACAAGTTGCTCAAACTCGCTCATTTTGAGGCTGAAATCGGAGGACGTGCAACAACTTTAATCATAAGGTAAACACAAAACAATCCGGAGATCCTTCACGGGACTCCACACTTGTAAACACTCGCTGTATCGGGCTCGCACGGCTCTCACCTCCATCCTGCGCTTGATGCAGAAGTATAAATCAGCCTTGACATGCACATACTAACAAAAAAAAACTAGTTTTGTGAAACAGATTAAAAGAACTAATTTAATTTGATGCAAATCTGAATTCTTAGGATCATTACTCCGGTCTTCAGTGTCACATGATCCTTCTGAAATCATTCTAACATCTTCATTTAATGCTCAATTGTTTGTTCCTTAGAACCACTGGATCCAGTTTTGCTATGTAATATTCTCAAAAAGACAAACAAAAAACAAGCTGTCAGCTCGCAAAATAAAGTTTAACATCAGTCTAACAACTTTGCGGTCACATGAGGATTGTCGTTTCTCACAGTTGCCGCAAATTGTGGTCAGTCTAAGTGCTTTTGACAGCTGCGAATCAATGGAGGAACATGGTCATTACTGTCGAAATGAAGCGTCTCTCTCTTGCCCTTTCTGACTCGGCGTCCTCCAGCGGCCTGAAGTTTTGAGCCAGATCAATGGCCGTCCTGCGCTTATCTTTACGGTGCGGACCGCAGCTATTTGGGTCAGCTGTGTGGCAGAAGAGAAACAATTAAAGAAACCTCACTCTCCTCCTCTGGGTATAAGTCTTTGTGTGGAAAGATGGGTTTTGTAATAGATTTTTGTCTGTGTAAAATGAGCCGCTGACCTCTGAGTCGGCCGAGCTCAAAGGCATCTGGATAGGCGAGGGCAGTTTTGTCCCTGCGGGCCACCAGCAATATTAATTCTACCCATCACTCTCCGTGTGATGATGTTAGTCATGCTCCTGATAATGAAAAAAATACAACACACACACGCACACACACATTCACGCCATCAATAAAAGCTTCCGATGATATTTTAAAAGCACGATTGGACATGGACAATTATGGCATGTTGAGCAGGGCATTGAACCCCAACAAATGGCTTTGTCTGGGGATTGTTTGGGCTTTTATATATTATCGGCAAAAATGTTTTTGTTGTGTCTGGATGCATATTGACCTATTTGTTGTTTTTGCTTTATTAAAGAACTTTTTTCCAGTGTGAATTTATTATGTGGGTTTGGATTTGTTATTTTTTGTTTGTTTCATTTGTTATTGTTGTAAAATGTAAATAATAATAATAATCATCATCATTATCATCATCATCATCATCATCATCATCATCATAAAATATGAAGTCAAAAAAATGCACACTTTTAAGTTGTTGTTTTTGCTTTATCAAAGGATGTTTTTTTTGTGTGTGTGAATTTATGAAGTGGATTTGAATTTGTTCAGTTTTGCCGGTTTTATTATTAATGGTTGCTAAAATTAAAACAGTAGTAACATAATAATGTTTGCTGTTGTTACTTTTATTGAATGACATTTTTTGTGTTAATGAAGAGGATTTGGGTTTGTTACTTTTTACTTGTTTTATTTTGTTGCTAAAATGAAAACAAAAATAACAATAACATAAACAATAATAGTTTAAATAATAATAATAATAATAATAATAATATAAAGTCAAAACAAACACACAAAATGTTGTGCACAGTGTTATAATAATAATAATAATAATAATAATAATAATAATAATAATAATAATTCCCAGTGATGGGTTGCGGCTGGAAGGGCATCGCTGCGTAAAACATGTGCTGGATACGTTGGCAGTTCATTCCGCTGTGGCGACCCCAGATTAATAAAGGGACTAAACCGAAAGGAAAATGAATGAATGAATGAATGAATGAATGAATGAATAATAATAAGAAGAAAATGTGAAGTCAAAAAAATTGCACACAGTTAAGTTGTTGTTGTTGTAATGTAATTGTTGTTTTTCACTTTATTGAACAACATTTTAGTGTTGATTCATGAAGAGGATTTAGGTTTGTTCATTTGTGCTTGTTTTATTTTTATTGTTGCTAAAATGAAAACAAAAATAACAATAACACAATTAATAGTAATAATATAAAGTCAAAACAAACAAACAGAAAATGTGTGCATTTGTAAAATTGTTGTTTTTGCTCAATTGAATAACATTTTTTTCTGTGTGTATTTATAAAGTAGCCATGTTTTTTTCCCCCTTTGTTGTTGCAGTTTGCTCCAGCAGGAACTGCTTGTTTGGACATATTGTTCATCCGTTCTCATTCTGTTTGAAGTAGTGAATTGCTGACTTGCTGATCTGTACTGTACCATTTCTGGACAGTACTGTTGACTCAGGCTTGAGTATTATCTGTATATTTATTACATACTCTGTGTGTGTGTGTGTGTGTGTGTGTGTGTGTGTGTGTGTGTGTGTGTGTGTGTGTGTGTGTGTGTGTGTGTGTGTGTGTGTGTGTGTGTGTGTGTGTGTGCGTGTTAAAAAAGTGAAAGTATCTGTAAAATGTATGGTTAAAAAAACTAGCATTTATGGTTGCCAGAGATTACTCTTAAATATATGTTACAAGCATTCCTAAAATACAGTAAGCTACTATTATGCCATCATTTTAAAGTATTAGCATCTATCTATAAATTTTGCAATACAGAGACAAAAACTTTAGTTAAAACAAAGTACTTTCAGTAAGAAAACATTGCTGGTCATGTGACTAAATTGTTTTCAAGTCCTCAGATACAACTGACCTCCTGTGACCGTTCATCATTGAAATCATATTTGCTTAAAGTGCTATTAATCTTTGTGTAACCCTCTTTTAATGAGGGAAATATGACCGTAAGTGTCTAAGCAGAGGATTTGGTGAGAATGGGTCACTCTGCACTTAAAAGCCTCCGACTATCAGGCGTTCAGCGATGGGATAAAACCCTTCTCCACTTCTCTCTGTTTTATCTCTCCATAAGTGACACATCTCTTCCTCCCCAACCACTCAAACCCCACTATCTTTGTTATAATTCATCCTTCCAAGGGCTGTTCATTTCACTTCTAATCTGCAGCCAACCTTGCCTTGCCCTTCTCCAATCTGTTCGTCTCTTGTGACCAGTCGTGGCTTAAGTCACGTTGTGTTATCATTCAATTTTGCCATCCTGACAGATGGGTTTATGCAGTATGTTATCCTGCACTTTATGTTGATGTGACAGTGGATTTCGTTCACTGATGATGGTGTTGACCACAGTGTGTTTTACTGAATGGTCAGTAAAAGGAGGAGATTAGATTGGAGATTATATTTGTTATTGGTTTGTTAAGATTAAGAGCTGGAACTTTTGTAAATATTAAAGGAGTTTTTATTTTGTGGTTTTTTATTTTGTTACATTCATTATTAGTAGCAATAATAATAATAATAATAATAATAATAATAATAACATGTCTTTGGACTGTTGGGGAAATCGAAGCACCCGAAAGAAACCCATGCGAACACAAGGAGAACATGCAAACTCCACACAGAAATGCCAACTGATCCAGCCGGGACTCGAACCAGCAACCTTCTTCCTGTGAGGCGACACTGCTAACCACTGAGCCAACCGGTCACCCCACAAATATAATAATATTTATTTCATTAATTACATTTAAGCTCATTTTTATGTCATTCATTTTATTCATGATCTCCTGTTATTAATTATACAGGCTGTGTGTGTGGGTGCGTGCGTGCATGTGTGCGAGTGTGTTAAATAACACACATTCATATATAATAAATAACATCGACATGCTAAAAGAAAACTAGAAACATGCTAGCAAAGGTAAAACAGTCATATTTTAAAACATCTTAATAACATGCGAATTCATGCTAGTTGCATGTGTCGTGGTTTCCGGCTGTTCCATTAATGAATCAAACTCAGTCTGAAGGTTATGAATATCAGAAGAATAGACTTTATTGAAATATTTTCCCACAAAGCAGAGACGTCCATAAGCAGACCCATCTCTAGTCTCTCCCCAGGACAATCTGATGTCAAATTTGTACCCTTTATCCTTGTTTCCTATGTTTGTGTTTTCACAGCTGGTTCCTGGTTCAACAGGCCAGCTCCTACTTCTTTATGCCCCCAATTTAAAGCCCCCTCTTCTTTTTGGCCCTTATAATGTACAGATCGAATGTATTCATCACTGTTTACCACATATAGTTGAAATTTGGCTATCATGACTAGTGTCGATATTTCAAAAATCTAAATTGGACTCTTCTCTCCCATACAGAATGTGTCTTTTCAAACACACATGACAGTTTCAACAAATGTTGTATACATTTAATGGCTCTATTTACACCGATGGTTGTGCATTGTATCCCCAAGTCCTCTCTCGTGTTCTTTTATGACCCCTTTGCTTTAACATATCACCTGTTTTCAAAGACATATAATGGCAGATTCATATGGCCCTCCACTCGCCCAATTAAATGTGTCTTTACATAGCTTTAGAAAATAAAAATCTTCTTCACATGCTAAAATATGCTAATAACATTAATGCATTCAAATGCTGTAAAAATACTAGATAGTTCATGCTAACAATATGTGTGCTAAAATGTGTCAAAACATGCTGGCAACATGTTAAATCATTCAATCAGTGTGTAAAAAAACATGTTAGCCATGAGCTAAAATGCATAGATACATGCCAGCAACATGTTAAATCATGCTAGCAATGTGTTAAAGCATCTTAGCCATGAGCTAAAATGTCAACAACATGTTAAACCATGCCAAAAATGTTGTAAAGCATCTTAGCCATAAGCTAAATGGTGTATAAACATGACAACAACATGTTAAAGCATGCCAACAATGTGTTAAAGGGCCATGAAACCCCCCTGTCTCAGCAGGGCGTTTTCACACCTCTAGTTTGGAAAAAGTCGGGAAAGTGGGTGTGTCCAGCTCTGTTTAAGTGGGAGTATCGGGGGAGGGAAAGGATTTGCAAATATGGGAGTTTCCGTTTAGGCACCCAGACGCAGGGGAGAAAGAGAGTGACTGTGTTTACATGGACATCAGTAATCAAATTACTTGCCAAATTATTAATTTGCCGAGTTTAACTGCAGTTTGTCACTTTCACTTTTTATTCAGGAACATTTCCTGCATGTCGCCCGTGACAAACGAGATATTGAAAGCGAGGAACTGCTGGAGATTGGAGTTTTAATGTAATGTTTATTACCGCACGGCGAATGGGAGAAAAAAATCCTCAGCATTTCTCGGTAAGATGCACTCGGTAGGTAGCGTCAGAAAGCCGTGTGTGTCTAGACTATCCTGTCACAAAATGCGCCGAAAATTCTAAACGACGGTCAATATTTGATTGCTGTGTTTACATTCGGAGAGCAGCATTTACAGCGGATCTTTCAGTCTATAATATTGTACTATAATATTGCAGTGATATTAACATACTGTAAACTTAGTAACTAAATCATTTTGGCTATGGTTTGTCTTTAAAAACTGAAAGAGCACTGCTGATGATGCGAAGTAACTTTGCCATCTGATTGAACAAACAAAGGGGACTTATCGCACACACTTACCAAATCTGTAAAGACAGGACGATCACACTGGAACTGTGTTTTTTTTTTAAAGGAGACGAGCGGCAAATCCGGATTTCATCATTTCCAGATGCGAAAAGCTCTCGGGTAAAAAATGTTCCTTTCAAACGCATTCTGTCCCATGTCGTGTGCACTGTAATCCACATGTGAGTCCAGCAGCGCTCTCACAGCAGGGAAAATGAAAACAAAACCTTCATTGCAGCACATTAATAAATGCAACACTGACGACTCGTGTCTTCAAATTCTTGTTCTTTCACTTGTTTTAGCAACACAACGTGGCGTCTCTCTGTCGTCTGAACACTGTAACAGGCAAAACAGTCTCCGAAGCTACCATGCATATTAATGAAGTTGCACATCATACACAATAGAGCGTGCTGATTGGTTTGAAAAAAGTCTTTCTCATGAATTAATGCCGCACCCTCAGAGACGTTACAATATTCTCACAGGTTCAGACAGCCACTCTCCATGCTGGATTTACACGCAAGTATCTCATGGCCGTGACGCAGCTTCAAAAATTTGTTTCAAACCGGAACAACGAATTTGCTCAAAATAACGCAAAAACAACCAATTTTCACTTTTTAGTGAAATATATGTGTCCTAACAGTGTTTATAGCAGCGTGGGACACATATATGACTGTCAACAGCTCAAAAAATTTGTTTTGGTGTTTCGTGACCCTTTAAAGCATCTTAACCATGAGCTAAAATGTGTAGAAACATGCCAGCATGATAAATCATGCCAACAATGTGCTAAATCATCTTAGCCATGAGCTAAAATGTGTAGAAACATGACTACAATTCATGCTAGTAACATGTAAAATCTGCCTATGTGTTAGCTTTACTAAATCTTTTTATTAATTTACTTTAAAATAGATGCCTAAACATATATCTTACAAATAAGGTGTAAACATGTGGGGTCTCATTTATGAACACGTTGACTTAAATATTGACTTAATTTAGCCATTTTACATAAGCCATAAATCAGGCATCACCATAAATAAATAATTAACATTTATGCTGGCATACTTTCACTTTTAGTAAGTTTTCACCGCAAAGTTTTATAAATAAGACCCCAGGCCAATATAAAAGTTTAAGCGAATTGCCTATTTTTTCTTTATATATATATATATATATATATATATATATATATATATATTTTAAGTGTATTTTCACTGTTTATCTGCTAACTTTAACATGCACTGCCAAATGAGCCGCTTACATAAAGAGTGCTGGTTAAGTAGGTGTGATGCAGTAGCCGAAGAGTGACTGCAATCACAGTCCTGCTTCATGAATAGTGTGTCCTTGGGCATGTATAAAGTCTGGGTTTTTTGCTGTTTGCCAGTATGTTTGCTAAATAAATATATGAGAAAGAGCTTGTGATTTCCGTCAGTGGAGTTGATGTGCGAGGCTGGAGCTCTGCATTGTGTAGAGGTTGCACTCCTGCTGCTGTTCCCATCTGGAGCATTTATATTTTTTATGTTCCTCGTCTTTGATGTTCTCTTGCTTCTCCATCTTATGATTCTGCTGATGTATAAAGGATAGTTATGGGTAATCCCTGAAGCTTAGAGAACATACGTTAGTCCATTTCAAAGAAAACATAAATTTGATCTTTTATTTATTTATTTATTTTCAATCGGACACCGCTCTCTCGACTAACCGTTTCCTCTAGAGCCAGTGTTTTTTAGCTGGCAGTCCACACACCCTTAGGGGATCCATAACGGTTCAGTCAGAGGAATGTGGATTTTAATATATAGTTTTTTAAAGTATATATATTTACGCTACCACTTACAATTTTGGGTTAGATTTGTTTAGTTAAAATAACCCTTTACTATTTTTATGTATTTTTTAAGATGTAATTTATTTCTATGATGAAAAGTTGAATCTACTGATGTCGTCAGTGTCACGTGTCAATAATGAAACTATTATCAATAATAAAACACTTATTATATTTTTTTTTATAGAAACCATGATACATTGTTTTAAGGATATTTTAGTGATTAGTATTCTGTAGAAACTAATTAAATACATCCTAAATAAAATAATTATTTGATGATAAATATATATATATATATATATTTATATATATATATATATATTTATATATATATATATTTATATATATTTATATTTAAAATAAAAAATTAAATAAAACAATAAAAGAAATCACATAATTTTTTGTTTTATATATATAACTATAAAACTAAAAATTATGTGATTTCTTTTATTGTTTTATTTTTTATTTAATTTTTAATTTTGTTATTTTATTTTCTCTCTCTCTCTCTCTCTCTCTCTCTCTCTCTCTCTCTCTCTCTCTCTCTCTCTCTTTCTCTTTCTCTCAAGTTCAGGTTGCTTTATTGTCATTACATTTTGTACAGTATTGCCAAAGCATTTTAGATATGTATAAAATAGGCTATATAATATTAACATCATCAAATTAATAAAATATACAGCAAATAAGAAATAAATTACAGAAAAAAACAGACAATATCTCTAAAGAATATAATAATTATAAGTGTAGATTATTTAAATAAAGAAAATTAGTTGATTTCCCATTTCTAATGGTGTACAAATATTTGGCAGCCAGTTTAGATGTCAGTTCATCACCCTCCAAGTATAAAGTAAAGTCAGTTCTAAAAAATATTTTATTTTAATGTTTTTCTCGCTCTCACGGCTGTGCGCGCAAAGTCAGCTGTGAAGCCAAGCGAAAGTAGATTTAAATAAAAAGCTAATATAAAAATGCATGCAGTTAACAAATCAAAAGCCAAATACTGGACTTTAGGAGGTGTAGAAACCCCGGCATGATGCATTTTTAAGTGCCGAAAAGAAGCATCTCTGTGGGTGTGCAGAGCACATGACTGTCTGTGGGAGTGTTGACAGTTGTCGCGTACACAGAACCAGCAGTAGCCTATGAAACGGGGAAACGAGAGGCAGTTTTCCACTGGTTAATCGATCACAGATATTTGGATCTTGGGCGGATATAAAAAAATGTGTAAAAGGATGATAATACTTGATGATAATGCCAAATATACTTGTGTGGCTGTTAATATACCTGGGCGGCCCGCCCAAATAAAGCCTGTGTGTGGGAAGCACTGTATTATAAATATATACAGTATATAAATCAAAAATTCCTAACATTTTTTTTAAATGTGGGTACAATATGTTGTTGAAGACTTAACATTTTACTTTACAATTTTACATAATTGCTGTATCTAAAACGATGAAGTAGGCGTGTAAATCTACAGTAGTTCTGTTTGGCATGTGAAAAATATATTGTTTACTAAATATTTTAAAAACCTCAAAACATGCTAATGTGGGCTAGCAGCTTAACATGTGTTGACAACATGCTAATTAATTTTAGCAATGTGCAAAAACATTAAAAACATGTTAGAAACAGTTTAATTATTAGTCATGTTATTCATACAGAAAACTATTCCACGAAAATGCTAATTCATGTTACCAACATAGTCTACTAGCCATGAATTTAAAGGGCCTAGCATTTCATTTATTCTTTCCGTTTAACCTTAGTTTCACCCTAGATGCTAATTCATGCTAGAAATGTGCTAAAATGCTAAAAACATGCACATTAGCAGCTTGTCAGAGATTCTGCCAACATGCTCATTCTGCCATTCATGATCATAATTTTAGCAATGTGCAAAAACAAAATATGTTAGAAACAGTTTAATTAGTCATGTTAATCATCCGCAAAACTATACCATGCTAATTAACATGCTAATTCATGTTAGCAACATACTAGCCAAGACTTAAAATGGCCTGGCATTTCTTTCTTTCTTTCTTTCTTTCTTTCTTTCTTTCTTTCTTTCTTTCTTTCTTTCTTTCTTTCTTTCTTTCTTTCTTTCTTTCTTACTTTCTTTCTTTCTTTCTTTCTTTCTTTCTTTTTTTGCGTTTCACCCTAGATGTAAATTCATGCTAACAGTGTGCTAAAATGCTAAAAGCAAGCACATTAGCAGTTTGTTAAAGATTCTGCCAACATGCTTATTCATGCTAGCCACATTCTAATACATATGACCTAAATATGCTAGAAATATGCCACCAAATCTATCAGAAAGGGGTGAAGGAAAATCTGCCCGTTTTCTTGATGCCTGTCTGTAGTGAGATGAATAGGAAACGATAAGTATCTTCCTCTCTTTTGTTGACCAGAACAAACACAACATATAATCCCATGGTCAAATTGATCCGTTGTCAGATTTTAACCAGCGCCACTTATCACGCACGATTGCAAAGAACAAATCTACACCGGATAGCGTAGCATTTTAACAACGGAAATACATTCATGGTACATTCAAAGCATTTCAAAGAAAGAAAGGTGAAAGAAAGGAAACACGTTGAGAGGAACAAAGAGAGGAAAAGATATGAGATTTGGAGCAATTTCATTGAGTGCACAGCTATGGTGGCTATGACAGTTATGGGATTGTATCTAAAGCAATAACTCAACAAGTGCTAATAACACATAGCCATGCTATTTCCCATAAGTCACTGCTCACATATAACCCCAATGGCAAAATGCTGTTCAACTCGCTGACAAAATTGCATCATTTCAGCTACTAATGCTGATGACAGCTCTCGTCTTTCTCACCTTCATTCTGAAATAGGAGGTGCTGATGGCAGACTGGGACATTCGAGATGAACATTTTACTTTTAAAAGGTTGATATTATGTCATATAGCTGTATTATGTCCATGTGTATGTATAAAATTATTTTGATTTTATTATGCTGCTTTATTGTTTTATTTTACTCAGTACGTTTTTTTAATTTAATTTTACAATGTTTTTACTATTTTTTTAATAATTTTTTTATTAATTGTAACAGTTTAGCTAGATGTTTTATTTAATGTATTTATATTTCATTTAATTAAAATAGTTAAAAGTTAGTACAGTTAGTTAATAAAAAATTATTTAAATAAATAGTTTTTATTTTTTCTTGCATTTTTTTTTACTAAATTGTAATACTTATTTTAAACATTACATCTTATTTAAAGATTTTTGTTCTTTTTTGCAATTGAATGTAAAGTAATCAATCAAACAAACAATCAATCAATCAATCAATGTTATTTTATTTGTATTCTATTTATTTTTTTATTTTATTTTCTAATTTTTTTTTATTTTTTTTTATTTTATTATTTATTTATATATATTTTTTTTATAATTTAATTTTATTCATTCATTTTCTTTTCGGCCTAGTCCCTTTATTAATCCGAGGTCGCCACAGCGGAATGAACCGCCAATTTATCCAGCATAATGTTTTATGCAACGGATACCCTTCCAGCTGTAGCCCATCTCTGGAAAACATCCATACACACTCATACACTACGGACAATTTAGCCACCCAATTCACCTGTACCGCATGTCTTTGAACTGTGAGGGAAACCGGAGCATCCGAAGGAAACCCACGCGAATGCAGGGAGAACATGCAAACTCCACACAGAAACACCAAATGACCCAGCCGAGGCTCGAACTAGTGACCTTCTTGCTGTGATGCAACAGCACTACCTACTGCGCCACTGCATTTTATTTTATTTTATTTTATTTTAGAAAACCTTTAATACAAATAAATGTTTGCAATTCTGAATATAATCAATCAACTCTGGAAGTGAAGTGGTAAGCGTTATTTTATTTCATTTTAAATGTTTTTTATTTTATTTTATTTTATTTTTTAAACCTATAATTAGATGTTTTATTTAATATATTTATATTTTATCTAATTTAAATAGTTAAATAGTTAAATTAAATAGCTCTGGAAGTGTAGTGGTAAGCTTTATTTTATTTTATTTATTTATTTTATTTATTATAATTTTTTTTTTTACTTGTATTTTATTTTTATTATTATTTTATTTTATTGAGAGAGTCATGGAAACCAATTAAACCCCCTGGAATCAACTGATTCTATGTGCAGTGCTTTTCCAAAGGCTATCTAGTTATTGGGCACAGTTTTAGTCTCTCCAGACCCTTGTTCTCTGCAAACACAGGCCCTGTTTACATGCTAATAATGGATTGTCTGAAGAGACAGAGCATTAGTTGTACATTCAGATGGCCACAGTCAAGGGATATTGACAGTCTCTTCTGTGCTTTTCTTTCTCTGACGGTTTCGGTGTTTTGCTCAAGGGAAGCGTTGGACATGAATTACATCAAGACTTGACTTGAATACTGAGAATTATAGATATGAGATCCAAATGAGAGGTGTGAATGAAATCGGTGACTGACTAATGCCTGTAATTTGATCCAGTAGCGCTGATGACATTTGGTCTAAATTGCAAATTGCTTTGGAAAACAATTTTGTCCCTATAGCATTGCATTGCACAGACAGGCAGATAATCAAAGGCTAGATGATAAAAATCACATCCAACATGCACAACACATAACACACGTACAGTACTGAGAGATCCAGATGTCTGAAATCACACTGACAAAAAACTGCAGTGTTTCTAGGTCAATATTCAATCAGGAAAATACGTGTGATATTGAGCTATGAATATTTTGAAATGTTTATGTCAATTTAGCATTTGCATTACAGTTAATAGAAAATAAGCTAAATTGACCACAGTGTAGGTGTGTGAATGCAAGAGTGTATGGGTGTTTCCCAGTGTTGGGTTGCGGCTGGAAGGGCATCCGTTAAGATAAGTTAGCGGTTCATTTCACTGTGACTAAGCCGAAAAGAAATTGAATTAATAGATTAGAATATAATAGAATAGAATAGGCCATTTCAATGTGATGTCATTGGCCATGAACATTTCCTGCTTGTTGTCGAACTTTTTCATAACTGTAATAAAAGGCAATTTAATCATACCTTAATGTTAAAACAGCTATCACAATTCATCAATATGTGGATCTTTTTGAATTTTTGGAAGCTACAGAAATTAAAAAAAATGTAAAACAGGAACTATATTAGGACCATTGGTATTGTTTACATGCCTTGAAATGGTCTATAGAATAAAATAGAATAGAATATTTTGACTTTGTCCTTTAAAGTAATTAAAAAATTAAGAACGTTTATGACCTTTATTTTAAAATTCATATTTTATTGCAACTTTAGACATTCATGGATAATATAATATAATAAAATATAATAAAATATAATATAATATAATATAATATAATATAATATAATATAATATAATATAATATAATATAATATAAAATAATATAATATAATATAATATAATATAGTATAATATAATATAATAAAATAAAAACAAATAATATAATATAATATAATAAAATAATATAAAATAAAATAAAAACAAATAATATAATATATATATATATATATATATATATATATATATATATATATATATATATATATATATATATATGTATATATATATGTATATATATATGTATATATATATATATATATATATATATATATATATATGTATATATATATGTATGTATATATATATGTATGTATATATATATATATATATATATATATATATATATATATATATATATATATATATATATATATATATATATATATATATATATATATTATTTGTGACTTGAAAAGCTGCACATTTTAAAATAAGGTTCAATGCAACTTTTAATTCATAGTTTTATACTAATAATAACATATACCAGTTTTATATGTTGAATTTTGAGAAAAGAATGAATAACATACTCATGAATGTTTTTTTTATTTTGTTATTCATGAATAAAGAATAACAAAAATCATAAAATTATATTAAAATTACAGTGATATACAATAAAAAGTTTATAGCTTTATAACCTTGAACATTTTTTCATTTTATATTTCAAATCATTAATTATTTTATGATATGACATGATATAATATAATATGATATGATGTATGAAATGCTAATGTATTAGTAAAGATTAAGATTAATTACAGATTAAATATTATTTAATATATTTAAGATTATTTAATAAACATATTAATCAATAATTAAAGATTATTTAAAAATATGTATTTATTATTTTATATATTTCTTTATGTAAAATATTAAAATATGATTATATGTAATAGTTTGTGCTTATTTCAGAAAGTGAATATTCAGAAATTATTGTACATGTTTTTTATATTATATTATATTATATTATATTATATTATATTATATTATATTATATTATATTATATTATATTATATTATATTATATTATATTGTGCAACGCAGTGGCACAGTAGGTAGTGCTGTCGCATCACAGCAAGAAGGTCGCTGGTTCTAGCCTCGGCTGGGTCAGTTGGTGTTTCTGTGTAGAGTTTGCATGTTCTCCCTGCGTTCGCGTGGGTTTCCTCCGGGTTCTCCGCTTTCCCCCACAGTCCAAAGACGTGCGGTACTGGTGAATTGGGTATGCTAAATTGTCTGTAGTGTATGAGTGTGAGTGAGGGTGTATAGATCTTTCCCAGAGATGGGTTGCGGCTGGAAGGGCATCCGCTGCGTAAAACATGTGCTGGATAAGTTGGCGGTTCATTCCGCTGTGGCAACCTCAGAATAATAAAGGGACTAAGCCGAAAAGAAAATGAATGAATGATATAATATATTATAGGGTGACACGGTGGCTTAGTGGTTAGCACTGTTGCCTCACAGCAAGAAGGTCGCTGGTTCGAGTCCCGGCTGGGCCAGTTGGCATTTCTGTGTGGAGTTTGCATGTTCTCCCTGTGTTCGCATGGGTTTCCTTCGGGTGCTTCGGTTTCCCCCACAATCCAAACACATGCGGTACAGGTGAATTGAATAAACAAAATTGGCCGTAGTGTATGCATCCGCTGTGTAAAACATATGCTGGATAAGTTGGCGGTTCATTCCGCTGTGGCGACTCATGATGAAAAAAGGGACTAAGCTGAAAGCAAATGAATGAATGAATACTACATCACTTTACTGTTCTTTAGCGTATCATTACACACACAAAAGAACATATCATCATCAAAACACAGTGGTTTCACATACCTGATTGTGTCTGTTGTGTTTGTGTGCTCCTCTGGTCTGCTCATATGGACTGTGGCTGGTGTTTTGTACAGTTGGGCCCCAGGGCTTTTGCTGCAGGCAGCTGATGTAATGCACTGCTGCTGTCAGTGTCACTGCCATATTCACCAAGCACCTTCTCATCACAGACTCCACTGCTATAACCAGCAGTTTATGGAGCTCAGTCATCTGTGCGCCTGTTAAATGATGAAACCTCTGCTTCTCACTACTGTGCTTCTGTGTATTAACTGTGGGATGCCAAATCTATGATCGCAGCTGGGTAGATTACTACTGAATTGTTACTGATTACAAATTTCGTTGCAAAATTAACTTATATCAGACTAAAATATGTTTTAGATTACACATTTAAGGTAATGTAATCTGACTTTTGGATTACATTTAGATTACTTTTGTGCGCACCCATATTTGATGTCACATCTATTAAAGTATAAAATATATTCATTATTTATCACCAACAAGATCAAATTTAACAAGCTTTGTTGCTTTAAAAGCTTTTGTGCAATGTATGGATAATTCCTACTTAAATGTTAATATTAATATACCTTGCTGTTAGTGTCTGACAGTAAAAAAATCACCACAAAAACATTACAAAATGTCAATATTAAAAACCATGATATTCAATTCAAATTCAAATATTTATGTTACATCAAATATTTCATCTAAAAAAATGCTAGAAGTGCATATTATTAATGAAAAAAATGTAAATTAACTGCATATACCCGAGAGGTTTATTATGAAAAAATATTATGATTGGTTTAATTGATATTAATCGATTGGTTTAATTGATATTATACCCAAAACACACCCAATACTCATTAAGAGAATAAGGACAACCCTTTTAGACTAAGCGTTGGGTGCACAGACTGTTTTTTTCCATCTTTAAAATGGCAAAAGTGAACTCGAACACGCCTATTTACTTTAGACTTTGTGCTTAGATCTTTAAAACCGAGCATGTAATCATGTAATCAATAAAAAATGTAACTGTAGTCTGATTAAGAGTAGTTTAAAAAGTACTTTTTGAAATCTGATTATGTATTATTGTCTGTTGATTAAGCGATGTCATTATAGTGCATGTTTTGTATCCCATGATGCTTACATTAAAAGCATGCAGAGCAGATGTTAAGAAATAATTAAAAACTCTCCACTACTGCTTTGGAGAAACAGAACAGGGCATCATTTTATTCTGGTGTTCATTTTGAACAGCAATACCAGATCGCTAATTATTCTGAAATTATTCTGAAATGGTCATCTAACTCTACTGGTACAGTTGAAGTCAGAATTATTAGCCCCCCTGTTTATTTATTTCCCCAATTTCGGAGAGAAAAACGGAGAGAATATCTTTTCAACACATTTCTAAACATAATAGTTTTAATAACTCATTTCTAATAACTGATTTATTTTATCTTTGCCACAGTAAATAATATTTTACTAGATATTTTTCAAGACACTTCTATACAGCTAAAGTGACATTTAAAGACTTAACTAGGTTAATTAGGTTAACTAGGCAGGATAGGGTAATTAGGCAAGTTATTGTATAATGATGATTTGTTCTGTAGACTGTCAAAAAATATATAGAAATATATATATATAAGGGGCTAATAATATTGACCTTAAAATGGCTTTTAAAAAATTAAAAACTGCTTTCAATCTTGCCAAAATAAAACAAATAAGACTTTCTCCTGAAGAAAAAATATTATCAGACATACTGTGAAAATGTCCTTGCTTTGTTAAACATCACTTGGAAAATATTTAAAAAAGAAAAAAAATTCAAAGGGGGCTAAGTATTCTGACGTCAACTGTATATTAGCTCATGAAAATGTACATACATATCAAAATAGTATGCTTATGCATAGGAATGTGAAATAAAACCTGAAGTGGGCTAATAACTAATTTTTCTTATTATGCACAATATCCGATGCACATTTCAGAGGAAAATAAACGTACAGTAACAACAGAGAAGAAAATTAACTATTTAAAAGTAACAAAAAGACTTTGTCCACTTTACATGAATGCAGTTTTGAGGATTGTATTTACAGTCTAATGTTTATTTTCACATCTTACAAATACAAGTCTTTTTCTCATAATGCTTTGTGTCTGCAGATTGTAATTACACTGTTAAAAAAATAAATAAATATAATTTGTGGTAAAAACAAATGTCAGCTGTGTTTGCCAAAATTTAACAATACAAAATATGAAAATAAGAAAAAGTAAAAGACATTCCTAAAGTTAACAGTAATTTATTTTTTATTTCATGTACCAATGTTCTGACATGTACATAACATTGTTATAACATTGTCATACAGACAAAGGAGCCAGCACCTAAGCTTTTCACTCATCATAGCACACGTGCTGCTGATGATGTGACAATAAAAGTGATTTGATTTGATTTGATTTGAAAGGCTGGATTTACACTGCATGATTGAAGTGATTCAAGTCCCATTTTTTTTCTCTCATGTGGCACAGATCGGTTATGGCCCATGTACGTGTAAGCAGGTAAAAATCACATGGATTTTGATTTACTCAAATCAGATTCAGGCCTTGTTCATGTGTGGAAATATATTCAATATGAATCGGATTCCTGCCCTCGTGTCTGCAGTGTAAGCAGGTAGATCGGATTTTTACCAGTCAATGCGAGTTGAATACTGTAGCAAATGACATCAACTCTGATGCTTTCAGAACAGACATCAGCAGAGTCCCAAACTCTTAAATCTCATACACAAGGACTAAAAAAGCTTTTATATTGTCATGTAGCACAAGTATTTAGGCATGTTAACAAGAGAGAGGGAGAGGGGGAGAGAGATAGAGAGTGTAACATCCACCACATAACCAATATAAACTAATATAAAACTGTTGCATACATCATGTGCATATGTAAATCATGCCATGGGCATTGCATTAAGATGCCTACTGGTTTATAAAGGCCTGGATTAAAAGAAGATGGCCAAATTAGAACTTTTCTGTCATAAACTATACTAAAACAGCTTGTCAAAAAGAATTAAAAAAAAAAAGTAAACGCTGCGAAAACATTAAACACAGAGAAAAGATCACTCATATTGTCAGCTGTCAGTCGGTGCCCACTTTTTTTCCTGGTCATTTTGCCTTTGCCGTTTGCTCTGTAAATGCAGACAGGATACAGTCACAACATTGGAATTGACCATCTGCAGTGTAAATGCAGCCAAAAACACAACCATAAGCATGTGTGCTATAAATTCAAGCTACTAAATTGTCAATAAAAGTCACTTTGTTTAACTGTAGAGTCAAAAAGTCAACTGAGCAGAGATCAACATCCCATAATGCAATTCACAACCATAAAGAAACTGAAAACACTTGTGAATCACAAAATACGGAAACTGTTAATTAACTGATATTGTTTACAGTGTACATCAAGTTGAAAGTAGAGTTACTGATTAATTGTTTGTTAGTTTAAATGACGATTGATCATGGGAATTAGTGTAAACTGACATCCCTATTTTGAATCTTTCTTTTCTTGCTGAAAAATGAGGCATGTGTGATTTTGAGAGCAGTGTGTGATCTGTGTCATCAGGATTCGCTCAGCATTCTCCTGAAAATAATAAGGTGTCTCGGTGCTCTTTTAATGAAAGCATATTTGAATGATTTATGTTGTTTGTTTTTTGAGGGTAAAACCATCATCCGCTGAGGAGGAGGAGGAGGGGGGGGGGGTGATAATGAATTGATAAAGATGTTAACAAACTAAAGATGAATTTCACGTTTCCTGCTGCTAGCATTTAGCTAATTAGGACCAAGCCAGGAACTTAATAAATAAAAATGAAACAATTAAAACCGCGTCCCAGTTAAGATGAAAGACTGCTGTTAGCCTTGAATCTGTATGATTTTCTTTATTTTCAAGCAGTTTGTTCATGACTGTGTTGACGCAGGGTTCAAGTTTTGGCTTGTTAGCATGGCCTACAGTAGTAGACCTCTGCTGGCTGATGTTGTAACTACACATATGATTTTCCTTGTGCTGTGCGTCTTTTTTTAATGTTATTTAACGTAACTTTATTTTATTTTATTTTAATAGAAATTTAGTATTTATTTTTTTGTTGTTGCTGTGCTTGATTGTTGTATTTTATTTTATTTGCTTTTTTTATTTAATAAAATTTTTGTATTTTTTTTGTTGTTGCTTTACTTTACTTTTCCTGGTGTAATGTGAAGTAGACGCTGATAGCAAAGGTGCGGATCCAAATGCAGGTTTAGTATGCAGAGAATGGTCAGGCAGGCAACAGTGAACACAGGAACAAACAGATGTATACGGGCAATCCAGAGCCATGGTCAATACACAACAAATGGTCAGTACATGCAGGCAGCAGACAGGAATTAACAATAACACAAAGCGAGGGTCAAAAACACGGCAGGACAATGTTCACAATAACAGTATAACAAGACTCGGCCCTGATATATATATATATATATATATATATATATGTGTGTGTGTGTGTGTGTGTGTGTGTGTGTGTGTGTGTGCTCTGTATAAATATTTCATGTAATCAGTCTTTGACAATCCTCCGGCTGTGTGTCAGGATCAGAAACCGGTGTCAGTGTGTGTGGTGCATGACTGGAACTTGTAGTCTATATATCGGCAGATTTGTAGTCCTTATAGCAATCCGCATGTATACAAGTAATCTGTACGCTTTCCAGCGATCTGCCAGGATTAGATTGCTCGGGATTGTGACACCTGGGATAATCTATTATTCTCTTTAATCTATATTTGGATAAATAATACTACCTGTACTAAATATAATATAATATAATATAATATAATATAATATAATATAATATAATATAATATAATGTAATAAATATAATATTATATAATATGACATAATGTAATAAATTTAATGTAATAAATATAATATAATATAATATAATATAATATAATATAATATAATATAATATAAAATAAAATAATATAAAATAAAATAATATAATATAATATAATATAATATAATATAATATAATATAATATAAAATAATATAATATAAAATATGATATATAACGTTAAATATATGATACAATAACGTTAAACACTCACATGCTTCGATCATCATCATCAAACAACTATACATTTCCTAGGCATTCTATACAATACCAGGATTTCACACATTGCTGGTAACATATACAGTTAAAGTCAGAATTATTAGCCTCCCTTTGATTTTAAATATTTCCCATGTGATGTTTAACAGAGCAAGGAGATTTTCACAGTATGTCTGATAATATTTTTTCTTCTGGAGAAAGTCTTATTTGTTTTATTTCGGCTAGAATAGAAGCAGTTTTTAATTTTTTAAAAGCCATTTTAAGGACAAAATTATTAGCCCCTTTAAGCTAATTTTGTTTAAATAGTCTACAGAACAAACCATCATTATACAATAACTTGCCTAATAACCCTAACCTGCCTAGTTAACCTAATTAACCTAGTTAAGCCTTTAAATGTCACTTTAAGCTGTATAGAAGTGTCTTGAAAAATATCTAGTCAAATATTATTTACTGTCATCATGACAAAGATAAAATAAATCAGTTATTAGAAATGAGTTATTAAAACTATTATGTTTAGAATATGTTGAGAAAATCTTCTCTCTGTTAAACAGAAATTGGGAAAAAAATAAACAGGGGTGCTAGTAATTCAGGGGGGCTAATAATTCTGACTTCAACTGTATATACAGTATATATTTATATTTAATTATTTTTTTAAAGATTTTTTTTAAGATAACATTTTTTAAGCTGGTGAGAAATGAATTCTGAACATTTAGTTAACATTTAGTGTTTAGTTAATTTTATCTTAACATTTAGTTTTCTTCATGTCTTGACCTACATGGTGGACTTTTTTCCTTCTGTTTATTCACAAAATCAAAAGATACTCATTTTGCATCCTTGTCTAATTATCTTTTTTTCTGAAAGTTCAAAATGAAATTGACATTTACACCTTTTTGTTCTTTACAGATGATTAAGTTCTCATTAGTAGGAAAATCATTTTGTCAGGAGATTTTAACTAATCTAGAGACAAACGAGTACAATTGAAGCAATATCCTTACAAGCAAGACCGTGAGATCCTATCTGAGTTTGATTATATAATCTAAAAAGGAGCATGGATGAAAGTAAAATTATTGCTGAATTAAAATATATAACCCCTAGTGAGAATTCGACAAAGTTTGCATAACGTAATTATATGTATATGTTCTCTTTAGCTTCAGAATTATGTGCCTGTTTGTTAAGTTGCAGGTTTATTTGGTTTTAATAGTAAAAAAACAATCTAAAATGAATGCAAACTGTACTAGTTTAAAGATTTTTGCTGCTAATATAATATAACATAACATAATATAATATAATATAACATAATATAATATAATATATGCAGTCTTAGCAGTGTGATATGGCTGTGTATCGGCATTGGTGGGAGTGCGTTGGCTCGAGGCTGCAGGCCGAGTGTCTTAGTGTTCCACCAGTGACAATATACAGTCATATCGCACTGCTATGAGTGTGATATTGTGTTTATACAACAGTTTGACAACATAATTGTGTACATAAAAAGGAAAATCAAACATGGAGAGTTCCAAAAATCCTTTTGTATGAGGAACTACTTTCTTCCGCCAATCATTTACATCTGCAGCTGACCGTCAGAACAGCAGAAACCATTGCTACTTCACAAACGTCACTTTAGAGCTAGAATTTGAATGATTCTCTAGTGTAATGTCTAAATTGATGAAAAAAACTGGTGATTTTGTTCACATTTTAAGATTATAAGACTGAACTGCATGAAATGCCATCAGTCTATTTCTCAGTATTTCTCTATTGCGATCAAGATATCACAATAATTAATCCTGAAAAAGCCAAAGCAAAAACTACCAGATTACTGTGGTATAAATACAGCAGTACAACATACAAAGGAGAAAGCTTGTCTTAGAATGTCACCAGTTTTATAATGATTTGATAAGCTGAATTCTGAAAGCAAAAATATGCATGTCGATTTTTGTGCAGCGCTTATAAAATAAAGGAATATGTATATATTTTAAAATAATATATAATTATTACACTGTATATTAATATATTTATCTTATTTACTATATTTTTTTATTTAATTTCAGCATTTTATTTTATGATTAAAAGCAAAATGGGCTACAATAGAACATAGATGAAGGTGAAATTAATGCAGTGTTTCAATATATCATCACTAGTGAGAATCCTACAAACTTTGTGTGTAACATAATTATACTTATCTGTTCTCTTTAGCTCCAAATTTTGTGCCTGTTTGTTTCAAGATATCTTAAAGTCGCAGGGGGACACTAAAGAATGTCAAACTGCACCTCCAAAAATCTTTCCAATCTTTTTCAAGGCTATAATTATGCTTCCCTTGAACTATAATAAAAATAAACCACATGCGTTTATCTCTCCCTGGTTTTATTTTTCAAAGATACAGCCTCTTCTTTTCTCTGAAATACACATCTTTTTTCGCCATAATAGCACCGCAGCATGCAGTTCCGTCTGGCTTCACAGGGTCTGGATTTTCTATGGTCTGGTTAAACCATTTTTCTCGTTGGACTAATGGCTGAAACAATGTAGCCAAGTGACTTATGAGAAAATGGAAATTTCTTTCTGCCAAATGTATCCAAATTATAAGCTTTCTGTGCTTCTTCCCATCTATAATTGTTGACAAGAATGCATACTGTGTTCTACACATGCCATATTATTGGGAATAAGTGCTCAGAATGTCCTCTGAGAGCTGTCCCATATCTTGCTTCATTATATGTTGTTTGCAATGCAAATGAAGTTTTCTTTCTTTCTTGCATGCTTTCTTAGTGTGCATAGAAAAGAATATATTTAGATATATAACTGCTAGGGGTAAGATAATGCATGCATTTGCATGAATACATCTCCATATGGGTTTTATGCTTCTGTTGTTTTAACTTAAGTCGTTTTTGTTGACACTAGACATTATAATGCACTTCTGGTCAAATTTTTAAAAACACTTTTTACTTCATATGAATTCATAAGTATTTTCTTTTGAATGAGAGGAATGAGAGGGGTTTGGATGCAGACCTGGTGCAGTGCAATTTGCTGCATGCAATGCTTTTTAATGTGCTCACCTACAGCAACCCCACCCCTAACCCTACCCCTCACAGTGAAGTAACTAGCTCCATTGAATGCATTGTGTCTGACATTGCATCACTGAGATATGCAGTCTCAGCTTGCATCATCAAGGCTGCATCCAGATACTATTAAAAGGAATACATGATATTAAATGGCTAGTACTTTAAATCCTAATATGAACATTTAAGTGAATACTTACCCATTCCATATCATGTGAAGTCACATCATTTGGAACCCTCTTTTGACATGTTTTCATTTCATGTTTTCACTTGTTTGTCATGAATTGCTTAATATTGTGTGTATGTTTTAGACTTTTTTATTGTTAGGGGTTGGAGTGGTTATTTCTCAAGTCAAAATATATTTTTAATATGTCATATTTTTTATATTTAATATTTTAAAATCAGTCAACATATTTTGGTCTATAGCATTTAACTGTAAAATGGTTGCTTAGGTATGGATAGAATATCTAAAAATTGAAATAATGCATTCATTAAATAATAAAAGTGCATCTGAACCATCAAGATACTCAGTAAAAGTATGTTGTGAGGCACAAAAATGTTTATTTGTATACTGCTAATATTTTAAAATCAGTCAACATATTTTGGTCTATAGCATTTAACTGTAAAATGGGTGCTTTGGTAGGGATAAAATATCTAAAAATGTAAATAATGTATTTATTAAATAATAAAAGTGCATCTGAACTTTCAAGATACTCAGTCAGATTATGTTGTGAGGCTCAAAAATGTTTATTTGTATACTGTATATATTTTAAAATCAGTCTACACATTTTGGTCTATAGCATTTAACTGTAAAATGGTTGCCTATAGGTAGGGATAAAGTATCTAAAATTGAAATAATGTATATTTGTATACCCCTTCCTCCTCATCTTTGCTAATATTTATAGCATAAAATGAACATCACAGGTCTCATGTAATCGTTCAGTGTTTCGATGCAGAAAAGTTGTTAAAATGGCTTGTGTAGAGCAGGGGTTTCCAAACTTTTCAGCCCGCGACCCCCAAAATAGCAATGCCAGTGACTCACGACCCTCAATACTTTCTGAGGTGGTTATAAATATATCATCCTTGCACACAATAGCTCACACACACACCAATAGGCCCAAGTCTATTCATTATTTAATTTTGGAGAACGCCACTCCATATATAGTTGTGGCCTGTATTTATTTTTAATGAACGTGAGTGCTGTAAAGGTGTCAGAAAGTTTAAGCTGGTGCCATAAAATCAATTTGTTGTGTCTTTAATATAACGTGATCACCCCAGGGGTCGCAAAAAACAAAAAAAATCTAAAGGCTGATGGCTTTTTATGTGCTTGTTGTTTTTTAATGTTTATTATTAACATGTTAACAATGTTACTATTAACTGCTGTTTTGTTCTTCAGTAGGTTTTGGATCAAATATGGTAGTACTAATAGTTTAATAAATTGAATTAGATTTTTTGGAAATTGCCAAACGACTCCCTCTCATTGTCCCATGACCTGACCCCCACTTTGGGAACCACTGGAGGATACCTTTACCTCAGGAACCCCAAGATTACATTTTATTTCAAAGTTAATTTTATTTACTTAGCTGTTAGTGATGTCTTATTTAATATATGCATTTAAATAAATCTGTCAGGATAACTTATTGTATTCCAACAACAATAAGAAACATTGTTTTTTAGTTAGCCTTTTGTTGTTTTCGTTAGTTTGGTCTCTATTGTTGATTGTAACCAGAAATGTGCCAATAATAGGATTTCTTGTATTATAATTTTTTTTATTATTCATAAGAAAATAGAAGCTAAAGTTGCATTTACTTAAAGACAGGACCACCATTTGTTCAGCAAATCACTGTTTAATAAAAAAGAAGTGAAAAAAATGCATTTTATTTTTAGTTTTTCCCATCCCGTACCAAAAAATATAATAAAATATGATTTCGGAGCTGTTTGTTACAACTCAGTGCACTGTGAAATGATTTTTCATCTCTGTAAATAAACATGTTTGGAGTATGTTTTACAATTAAATACCATTTCACACTTTTTTTCTTCAGAACTCCATGTTTAATTCAATATGCAGCTTACCTTTTTTGTATTTAATTGCAAAATGTGCTTTTTTTCAGTGCAAATGTTGATGGCTTTCAGAAAAGCTGCGACTGCAGAGAAGCAGGAAGATTAAAATTCAACATAATTAAATTCTGAGCAAATGGTGATTTTTTATTTTTTTTTTTCCTCATTTTCTGTTTCTCAAGCCTTTCTAATAAAACTCGTTTCACATTTGAACACATATATTGCCCCTCTTCCAGACACTAAAAGAACCGTCTTTAATGATCTGCCATTCTCTTGGTATGGAAGGGAAGACGGCAGACTGACATTCAACATATGACACTAATGCAATTATTCACTGATTGCAGAAGGAAGCTTTGATGTTACACTGAGTGCATCGCCAACCAACAATCTCATCCATAAACGCAACATTTTTTTGCTCTTTGCTTTTCAGTGACAGTCCCCCATAGTCTCAGCGTTTAATGCATTTTTGATGGTCTTGTAATCTGTGACAAAATCAGCCTGTTAGCTGAAACAACCCCTTTTGCATTAGATCGGCTGCCCGACTTGCTTTTTGATCACGGCGATCTGCAAATGCTCTTGCCAAGCATGAATGAGATTTATAACAGCGCCAGTCTCATCACCCAGAGTTTTCGCAATTAAAAAAGTTGCGCTCACTAATCTCATTCCAGACCTCCTTGACACAGCGGTCCAGACATGGACACTGATGCGCTAAATGTGGCTGAGGAGCATATCTGTGATGGTCCCAGTTCCCAGATCATGTTGTTATCGCTGTAATAGGCCTGATCAAATCAAGCTACTCCAGCTAATGCTGTCAACAGGACGTCTCATATCTCAACCAAGCGCTGCTACTGGGAGACGAATGTATGCTATTTGATGGAGGGAGGTCCAATCCAGCTGTGCTTACAAGAGTGTTTTGGATAGCAGAGATGCGGTGCAGTGGTTTGCAAATGGGCTTTTGACTGAGCGTTTGTGTGGGGGATTAGGGTTTGAGTTTGGCTTATTTTGTCTGCTGGAATAAGGCTTGTAATTGTACACTGTGCTGTATATATGTCCTACAAAATATGCAAACATATTAGATATATGCAGCACAAATAGCATTTTAAAAATGTTTTAATGCATTTGAAGGGTTTTAAAACTAAATTTGTGAATCTGGACCACAAAATCTGTATATTTGTGGAAATATCCCAAAATTATCAAAATTATTTTTTTGTTTTTTTGTCAAAATCATTAGAATATTAAATAAAAGTCACATTACATGAAGACATATCGTAAATTACCACTCTGTAAATATATAAAATTGTAATTTTTGATTAGTAATATGCATTTTTGCAAGCTTAATTTACACAAGGCAATTTTCTCAGTATTTGTTTTTTTAAACCCTCATCTTACAGATTTTTCAAATAGTTGTATATCGGTTCAATATTGTTCTATCCCAATAATCCACAAATTAATGGAAAGCTTATTTATACTGTCATGTATAAATAATGAACTGGTTTTGTTGTCACATTGAGTCAGCATCAAATAAAATTTAGTCAACGTTTTATAGCTTTTGAACTTTTGCAAGTTACAATGTTAGACCAGTAAGTGGTGACAAAAGACTCATAAAATCAATCGTTCGACTGATTTGTTCAAACATTGATTCAGTTTTGTTTGGGACCAAGTTTGTATTTTTGCTGGCGAAGCAACACTAGGCAAGGTCCTTTGCAATACATGTTTACATTTTATCAATGCACCCATTTCCGTTCTGAGCTGGGATCTAACCGGAGATTCTTTGTATGTGTAACCCACTCGTCCTACTGCACCCAGCCTGGTCTGAGCTGGGATCAAACCAGCAATTCTTTGCATGGAAGTCGGTTGCTCTAACAAGGAGGCTAAAGACCATGGCCTCTAGCATCTGTCACAAGAGCACCTTTTGAGGTCAGAGCAGTGAGGTTTACCTGCACAGCAGTTCACTAGCTGGCATCCATTACACTAACCCCATAAACCTCACTCCCATCCCTGACAAACCCCCACGTATAACCCACCGGTCCTACTGCACCCATACCATTCTGAGTTGGGATCGAATCTGTGATTCTCTGTATGGGAGTCAGTTGCTCTAACAAGGAGGCTAAAGACCATGACCTCTACCATCTGTCCCTACAGCACCTTTTAAGGTCAGAGGAGTGAGGTTTACCTGCATAGCACTTTGCTAGCTGGCCTCTGTTACACTCACCCTACTAAACCTCACTCCTGTCACTGATGAGCCCCTATGTGTAACCTACCAGTCCTACTGCACCCATCCCGTTCTGAGCTGGGATCGAACCGGCGATTCTTTGTATGTGTAACCCACTGGCCCTGCTGCACCCAGCCTGGACTGAGCTGGAATCAATTCAACGATTCTTTGTATGTGTAACCCACCATTCCTACTGCACCCAGCCCGATCTAAGCTGGGATCGAATCGGCGATTCTTTGCATGGGAGTCAGTTGCTCTAACAAGGAGGCTAAAGACCATGGCCTTTAGCATCTTTCCCTAGAGCACCTTTTAAGGTCAGAGGAGTGAGGTTTACCTGCATAGCACTTTGCTAGCTGGCCTCTGTTACACTCACCCCACGAAACCTCACTCCCATCACTGACGAGCCTCTATGTGTAACCTACCAGTCCTACTGCACCCATCCCGTTTTGAGCTGTGATCGAAACGGCGATTCTTTGTATGTGTAACCCACTGGTCCTATTGCCACCCAGCCTGGACTGAGCTGGAATCGATTGGCAATTCTTTGTATGTGTTACCCACCATTCCTACTGCACCCAGCCCGATCTGAGCTAGGATCAAACCGGCGATTCTTTGCATGGGAGTCAGTTGCTCTAACAAGGAGGCTAAAGACCATGGCCTTTAGCATCTTTCCCTAGAGGACCTTTTAAGGTCAGAGGAGTGAGGTTTACCTGCATAGCACTTTGCTAGCTGGCCTCTGTTACACTCACCCCACGAAACCTCACTCCCATCACTGACGAGCCTCTATGTATAACCTGCCAGTCTTACTGCACCCATCCCGTTTTGAGCTGTGATCGAAATGGCGATTCTTTGTATGTGTAACCCACTGGTCCTATTGCCACCCAGCCTGGACTGAGCTGGAATCGATTGGCAATTCTTTGTATGTGTTACCCACCATTCCTACTGCACCCAGCCCGATCTGAGCTAGGATCAAACCGGCGATTCTTTGCATGGGAGTCAGTTGCTCTAACAAGGAGGCTAAAGACCATGGCCTTTAGCATCTTTCCCTAGAGGACCTTTTAAGGTCAGAGGAGTGAGGTTTACCTGCATAGCACTTTGCTAGCTGGCCTCTGTTACACTCACCCCACGAAACCTCACTCCCATCACTGACGAGCCTCTATGTATAACCTGCCAGTCTTACTGCACCCATCCCGTTTTGAGCTGTGATCGAAATGGCGATTCTTTGTATGTGTAACCCACTGGTCCTATTGCACCCAGCCTGGACTGAGCTGGAATCGATTGGCAATTCTTTGTATGTGTAACCCACCAGTCCTACTGCACCCAGCCCGATCTGAGCTGGGAAAGAACCGGCGATTCTTTGCATGGGAGTCAGTTGCTCTAACAAGGAGGCTAAAGACCATGGCCTCTAGCGTCTGTTGCTAGAGCACCTTTGGAGGTCAGAGGAGTGAGGTTTACTTGCATAGCCCTTTGCTAGCTGGCCTCTATTACACTCACTCCCATCCCGGACGACCCCCAATGTGTAACCCACTGGTCCTACTGCACCCATCGCCTTCTGAGCTGGGATCGAACCAGCAATTATTTGTATGGGAGTCAGTTGCTCTAACAAGGAGGCTAAAGACCATGGCCACTTCGCTAGCTGGACAACTATCAACTTGTCAGTGGAGTTGTTTTTGTTTTATTGCATATTTGCTGGCAAACTGCACAGCTGCTAAAGTGATGCTATTGATGATAATGAGACAACAGTTTCTTAATTCGTACATATTTTCTTGTGTAACGTTGAGTCAATGACTGCTTATTTATGCAATTATGTGTTAGATGTATTACAGTATAGTCTGTTGTCAGTCAAACCATGAATTCAGAATTCAGATCAGCAATGTGCTGCTCTGGTCATACTGTATGTTTTTGATTTACTATAAAAAAGGATAATAACAATAATGTGTTTGAGAATCAGCCTGCACTGGTCATGCTGTATGATTTTGGCACTAAAATGAATCATAAAAGTCATTGGCAATGTATGTCTAAAATCACTTTTATTGAGGGGACAGTGGTATGTTAAAAACCATACAGTAGTTATCAAGAACATTATTCAAGCTCCTAATTCTCTAAAACAAGTTTAATATGGATAACATTGAATGAGGATATAGGTAATTGAAAACAGCCATTGCTTTTAGAGTCATAATCCACTGGTTGGTCTGTGGATTTAGCTAAATGAACCATACTTTTAAAGGTCCAATGATTAAAAAAAAAAATGATGTTAGTGTAAGTCTGTCAGTTTTAGAGACATCTATATGTTGGAGTGCTCCAAAACAGTGACACAATTCATGTTTAGGAGGTTTTTCGTTTTCCCATCACCTCATATTTAATTTTCTCATCAAAGCTTGACCAATCAAATGCTCTCTAATGTCTGACATGCCTCACCCCCTTCAAGACGCTTCTTATTTGCTTTTTATTTGATGCGCTTGAACACAACCTCTCACTGGGAGAGCTGTGATAAAAACAAAACGCTATTGGCTACTTTTTAAAAAGGGAAAGGGCTACTTTACATCCAACCTTCTCTTCATTTTTGAGATTACATCAAACGCCGAATAAAAATGCACATTTCAAAGCACTTGACATGACCTTTAAGAATCATTTACTTTATGTAAGAGTCAATTTACAGAGTTTTCTCTTGATTTTTTGTTTATTCACTTAATGGACAAATGAACGAACGAACGAACGAATGACTGAATGAATGAAATATCATAATAAAATGTGCTGTTTGTTTTCACTAAAGAAACTGAATCAAAAAAGGGTCATGATTGTTCTGAACTGGCTGCACTTTGTTGTTATGTGTTCACTGTTTCTATTGCGTTACACAGATGGCACTTTCACAAATATGATTTTATTTTTAAGTAGAAGATTTGGTGCAGAAAACACTATCATCAAAGATGTCCAAAACCGAGTTATAACAAATAGCGAACAGCGCTAGAGTACACAGCCCTGTTTTCCAAAAGGCCTCAAGGGTAATTTGCTTTTACAACAACCAAACAAACCAAACTCTGACACCAAAAGCTCCAGCACGAAAGCGCCTTTATCCGGCTCTTTACTTGCAGGCTCTGATTTATTGTCTCAATCAGGTATGGTAAACACATCATTTTGATTTATAACGCTGCTGTCCTCGTCCCCGAGCACTGCTCTGGAATGAGAATACGAGGGTTCAGTGTAGCGCGCCGTTTACCGATTCAATTACCTCATTCACATCCGCGCATAAAAGCCAGAGATACATAAACATCAGAGAAAATTCATAGTATCGGATAAATCTGTCAAAAGCCTCCTTTAAGTCGTTTTTACAGGCTGTTAAAGTATCTTAGACGTGAGCCATTTTTCCCCCTCGCTATCAGGCTGGAGCAATAAATGAACAGTAACATCCAAAAAACCCTGATGAATCAAATTCGCAGAAGTGACAGGAAGATGAGCTGAGATGAAGAGCAGCTGGGATATGAAGATAGGGCCGTGACATCAGCCTCTCCTGGAGAAGAAAAGCACCAATGATTTGTTGTTAAAAAAGTGATTCCTTTTTCTCCAGTCACTGGTTTTGTAATTATTTTACTGAATGAAACACATTGCCTGCTGTGGAAATTAATGGAATTTATTTGGTTAACATTCAAAAATGCTAAATGATTATATAGTAATGTTAGGCTTATGCTTTTCTTCAAAAATCTGGGAAACAGTGAGGCATGAAGTGTTAACTGAAGTGAATCAGTTAAATTTACTGTATGAACATGTCAAATGTATTTGCATAATCAATCTGTCTAGTGTTTTGAGTTTTTTGAGAATTTTTAAAGTTAATTTTGAGTCAGACTTGCAAGTTCTGAGAGTCGTTAATCGGAAACTCACTCTTTGAATCAGTGAGTCATTAACATGAGACTCATTCTAACTGAATCATTTTGAATTTGTGAATAATTATTTAGAATTTCACTCTAATTGGATCATTTGAATCGCTGAATCATTAACTGAAGACTTGCTCTGACCACATCATGTGACTTTAATCAATCTAAAGTCACAATTTATTACATTTCCAGGTAGTGAGTCATTAATTGTAGAGTCACTCTGAATGAATCATTTGAATCAGTGAATCGTTAACAGGAGGCTCATTCGGACGAAATCATCTAGAGATTTTCTTTGCCTGGATCATTTGAATCGCCAAATCATTAACCGGATATTACTAATCAACTTCCAACAATCCATCTGAAGTCACAATTTATCACATTCCCAGGTAGTGTTAGGAATATTCTAGATTAATATTGTGCTGAGAACGTTGTGCTGAATTGGCACATTGTTGATTAACACAAATATTAGCGTTAAGCTATCTCTTTCCTATTCTTCAAAAGGGACTAAATCTTGGATATAATGAGACATTTAAATCTGAAGTGAATCAGGTCAATTTGTAAACAGGTGAAATTAGTTTGTTTACTTAGTTTGTCTGAAATTTGGCATTAAGTAACTTACTTCTCATGCCATCAGTCATGGGTACTGAAGCTCTGAGCTCATTTTGAGTCAGACTTGCATTTGAGTCAGCCATTATTTGGAGACTCACTTTGAACGGATCATTTGAATTAATGAATCGTTAACAGTAGGCTGGTTCTGACTGAATCATTTTGAATCTGCGATTATTTATTTATGATCTGACCAGATTATTCGAAAGATTGAATTGTAGGCATGGGACGATAACCGTTTTCAATGTTTACTGTGGTTTAGAACAGTCAAGGTTTAAAAACCGCTAACATTTTCAGTTATACCATTCCTAAGGTATATGTAAAAAAAATTTTATGTGGTTTTTAAATGTGTTGTGAAGAGACATCTGTGTTTTTTAATCTACTGAAGAGAGCAGAAGTCAATTATTTACTTTAATTATTTAGCCTGACATATTTACTGTTGCAAAATATTAGAAATGTTTCCTAAAATAAAGTGTATTTTGATCAATGGGGTAAAAGTTTTTTTTTTGTACTTATTTTAGAGCAGTAATCCCAATACTGTGGTTGTATTACATGAACAATCACGTAATACAGTGAAACTGTGATATTTTTATTCAAGGTTATCATACCGTAAGAAACTTATACCAGCCCATGCCTAGTAAATTGTCAACTGGACACTCACTCTGACTGGATCATTTGAATCATTTGAATCATTAACTAGAGACTCACTCTGACCACATCATGTGACTTTAATAAATCTAAAGTCACAATGTAGCACATTCCCAGGTAGTATTAGAAATATTTTGGATTAATTTTCAAAATAGTTGTGCTGAATTGGCACAATAAATGAACAGTAACATCCAAAAAAAAAAAAAAAAAAAACGGAAGATGAGCTGAGACGAACAGCAGCTGGGATATAAAGATAGAGTCATGAAATCAGCTTCTCTGGCAGAAGAAAAGCATCATTGATTTGTTGTTTGGGAAGTGATTTTTTTTTCAGTCACATTTTCAACTATTTTACTGAATCTTACAAACTTTCTATTGTGGAAAATGTATATTTGTTAGTATTACAAAGATGCAAATTTCACATTATCAGTTACTAAACAGTATTGTTAGACTATACTTAAAAAATGGACACAGTCTGGCATAGAATGGACATTTAAAACTGAAGTAAATCAGGCCCATTTACTGTATAAACATGTAAATATTTTTACTTAGTCTGTGTATAATTTTGCATTAAATAACTTCTCATGCGATTGAGTTTCAGGCATTGAAGCTCAGAGCACATTTTGAGTCAGACTTGCAAATTCAGTGAGTCATTATTTTAGAGTCACTCTAAAAGAATCATTTGAATGAGTGAATCATTAACAGGAGGCTCATTCTGATTAATTATCTTTGACTGGAACATTTGAATCACTGAATCATTTACTGTAAACTCGCTCTTACCACCTTATGTGACTTTTATCAATCTAAAGTCACACTGTAGCACATTCCCAGGTTGTATTAGGAATATTCTGGATTAACATTCAAGAAAGTTGTGCTGAATTGGCACAATAAATGAACAGTACATTCCAAAAAACCCCAGATGAATCAAATTCGCAGAAGTGACTGAAAGATGAACCGAATTGAAGAGCGGCTGGAATATGAAGATAGGGACGTGACATCAGCCTCTCTAGAAGAAGAAAAGCGCCATTGATTTGTTGTTAAGACCTGCTTCCTCCAAGGCCCCTGAATCCCCCAAAGGTGCCTGCTGGTACACGGCGACATCACCATCAAATACACTCTCGGATGGCATTGATTAGACAAGAATGCTTAATGTGTGTCCAGGGCATTGTGTTGGAGGCTGTTCGAAAACCTCTTGAGCTCCTCCATTCACGAGAACAACTTCTCAAGATAGAAAAAAGCTTTCAGCGCAGACGAAAACAGCTAACGTTAATGCGCTGCTTATTATCGGTGTACCTGTGTTTCAGCAGAAAATATGAGAATTGATATGAGAGTAAGGTGAGATCAAGGATTCTTCAGATGTCTGAAAAAAACTTCAAAGCGCTGCACAGATGGAGGAGAAGAGTCTACGCTGGTGTGGCTTTTTCTGCATCTTAACCATTCTTTCCGTTCCAATAGTCCTTGAGTTGTACAAAAAAAGACGCTCATTTGAACATTCAGGAATATCTATTGTGCCATCTGTTGTGTGCATGTGTGTGTGTGTGTGTGTGTGTGTGTGGGGCAGATGCTCATTACATGTTTTCCCCAGTGCGTTGAGGTAAACGACCAGACACCCTTGAGGTATTTATATACTCCATATAGCAGAGACACATGTTTGGATTTATATGTTTGGATTTATATGTCACCACAGCGGAATGAACCGCCAACTTATCCAGCTCATTTTTATGTAGCGGATGCCCTTCCAGCCGCAACCCATCTCTGGGAAACATCCACAAACTCATTCACACTCATACATTACAGACAATTTAGCCTACCCAATTCACCTGTACCGCATGTCTTTGGACTTTGGGGAAAACGGAGCACCCGGAGGAAACCCACACAGAAACGCCAACTGACCCAGCCAAGGTTCGAACCTGACCCAGCCGAGGTTCGAACCTGCGACCCAGCGACGTTCTTGCTGTGAGGCGACAGCACTACCTACTACCTATTATTATTATCATCATCATTATTATTTATATTATTATTATTATTGTTATTATTATTATTATTTTTATTATTATTATTTCATATTATTATTATTATTATTATTATTATTATTATTGTTGTTGTTGTTATTAATATTATTATTACTATTATTATTATTATTAATTAATCAATGTATTGATTTATTATTATTATTATTTAATAATTGAATGATTTATTATTATTTAAATATTTAGTATTATTATTGTTTAATTATCTATTACTAATTTTAGTATTTTATTATTATTATTATTATTAATTTATTTATGTATTTAAATTAGTTAATTAATTATTATTATTATTATTTAATTACTATTATTATTATTGTTTTTGTTGTTGTTGTTGTTATTATTAGTAGTATTATTTCTATCATTTAATTATGTATTATTGTTATTATTATTATTATTATTATTATTATTACATTTTGTTTAATTATTTACTTATTATTATTATTTGTTATTTTTAAATTATCATTATTGCTTAATTATTTATTGTTATGATTATTGTTATTGTTATTATAAAATTATTTATTATTAATCATATTTATTATTTAATGATTTATTATTATTAAATTATTTATTATTATTTTTATTATTATTATCTTTATTATTATGCTTTGGCCTTGCATTGCATTGCACAGTTTAAAAATACATGTGATGGGGGATTTTAAGAATTTGTAAGCCTTTTCTGAGTGTGTGTGTGTGTGTGTGTGTGGTGTGTGTGTGTGTGTGTGTGTGTGTGTGTGTGTGTGTGTGTGTGTGTGTGTGTGTGTGTGTGTGTGTGTGTGTGTGTGTGTGTGTGTGTGTGTGTGTGTGTGGTTTTTGCTAACTTTTGATCCTGTCTGAGCAATCTCTCTGAGGAGAATTGGATGCTTTAAGTTTTTTGACTTTTAAGGTTGTTAGGTGTTTGTGATGCAACTGACCTTTGTTAGAGGCTAATATAAGATGTATTGCAGGCAAGCAGTTTATTTGCTCAGCACACTTTGTAAGACTAAAGCTCACCAATCTTTGATGTTTTAGGTATGTGACTGGTTGAAGAACAAATATCCAGGCAGGGTCAACACTGGCATTTAGTATACAGCATAACACTCAGAGCAGTTACAGAAGATTTTAGGGAACATAGTTTTTTTGGGAAAATAGGCTCTTTTTGCATATCACCTACACTTAGACGATTGAGTTTTAACATTTTTGAATTTATTCAGCCAATATTCAGGTCTGGTGGAAGCACTTTTAGCTTAGCTTAGCATAAATCATTGAATCGGATTGGAAGATTAGCATCTCGTGCAAAAAATTCCAAAAATAGTAGAATTTTTCTACTTAAAGCTTGACTCTTAAGCACCGGTCAGATCCCACAATTTTTATTGTCTGTTACAAAAGTCACTATGCCATTATACGATTGTTTACATTCACCGTTTCATTTAGGGAAACTCCTGAGGTAAATAAGTGATATCTCTGAACTTTAATAATAAATCTATATAAAATGCTGCACTTCCCACCTCCAGTCGCAATGACTTCTGGGACTTCTCGAGCGAGATCGGTGCTCAAGTCTGCATCGGTGCATCCTCGATATCAAGAACACATCCGGGAAGTTTCACGCGTCCTCTGTTCTTGCGGTCTTGAGTTTTGGAACTAAACTTTGGCAGCCGATGATGGCGCTACACGAGAACACAGGGACACAAGATCGCTGAAGAACGCATATTGAGAAACAGCCGGAGTTTGATGAACTGGATGAGACTGTGCGACTTTCAGTGAATGGCAAATGAAAATGTCCCTTACCTCAAAACTCTGTGCATTATAAGAAAAAGTAAACACAATGTGCAGTCAGAAGTGTAACATGCATTCATAATGTGTTTTTGTGCAGCGACGCTACTTTGAATGAGTCCGATGCACTATACAATAAACGGCAACTCCATTTCACGAAAGATAGAGTTAAGATGCTGTTCTTTTATCCCACGTGGATGCTATGAGGATAAACACGGGACCCCTTAGTTATGGTGAGAATGAATGAATGACAGCTTCTAAAATTGTCTGAGAGGCATCCCCTTTTTTGCATTTACTTTACAGATTTCATTCATTCATTTTTCTTCTGCTTTTTTCCTGGTTTATCACAGCGGAATGAACCGCCATTTACTTGACAGATTTATATATTTTAAATTTCAGGTGGTTTGTGTATGTGTTTTATGTTTGGTAAAATAATTTCTAATGACATCTTCATTTTCAACTAATTACACTGTCTTGTTCCAATAGGTGGATTTAGAGGGTTTTGCATAAAAAGGAGACTTGGATTTAGCTGGTTTTGACGCAAAAGAAAATTTACCTTGTTAAAAAACAAAGAATTGTCTAAAGTGACATTAAAAAAAATGGTATTTTATTTACTAGCTAATAACCTTTTCATTTATAGCCTAATCAGAGGAGCCTGATAGAAAATGCTCATTTACAAGAAAAGAGGTCTGATGGATTTAAAGGTTTTTGCATCTGAAATCTTCAAATATATTCATTAATGTTTTTATATCAATAAAAATATTGAACATGATTCAAAATATGTTCTTGTAATGCTTCTGCACTGGAGAATAATTGGAGAGTGAGGAGAGAAAATAAAATGTGTGCAGGGATAATCTAATACTCTTATGTATTTGATGGTAACACGTCATTAAAAATATATATTTGTTATAAAGATTTTTTTTTT
>LR812529.1:32910934-32928434 GCA_903798195.1 Danio kyathit | reverse complement strand
TCTTTGCCTACATATTGATATATGTTGGTTAGGATTAGGGTTACACTTAGGGGCAGACTTAACCAATAAGCGTGTTATGCAGCCGCCAAGGGCCCCGGGGAATTAGGGGGCCATGACCAATGACAAGAAGCCTATATTAATCAAATATAGCTCTTTTTTAATAATTTTTTACAATATGTTGTAAAATCGTTGTAGCTGGAAGGCCATCCGCTGCTTAACACATATGCTGGATAAGTTGGCGGTTCATTCCACTGTGGCGACCCCTGATTAATAAAGGGACTAAGCCAAAAATAAAATGAATAAATGAACGAATGTCGTAAAATCTGTTTATAACCGGTAATATTTTAACATTATTACTTCTTTTCAAAACTGGTGACCCCCAAGAATAATGGACTATTCCTTCCGTATCACACATGTGCGAGGTGTAAGCGATGTGGTTCAAAGACACTGCCAGTCTGTCAGTGATCAGAGTAGAAGTAGGTAGAGTGTGCAAGTGTGAGGATTTTGAAAACGTTTGGGGAAAAAAAAGTAGAAATAAGACAAACAATGAAACGCAACTACCTCCGTGATCCTGCTTTCTGGCCAAAACACCTGTCAGATGATGAGCGCTGTGAGAGGTCTCAGGGCCTGTTCATATAAAATAACATTTCCCAGTGAAAAGTAACAGCCACCGATTCACAAACTGCAGTTATTCAATTCATATGTAAAATGGTGAAAATATTAGTTTGATTGATTGTGAATTAAACTTTTTAAAATGTTTTGTAAAATGTAATAATAAAATCTAATCATAAAACTGGCTAATTAACTGTACATAGTTTGTGAACTTGTTTAGGTACAAATGTGAATTTATTGCATTTAATTTTACATTGAAGATAAAGATGAAGAATAAGGTTCCTTTAAATATCAAAATATATAAAATACACTTTAAATATATTTTTAATATGCACATTATTTACAAAAACAAAACAAAACTAATCTACAGAGAGAGAAAAAAAGATAGAAAAAGAGAATTTTAGGTTTCAATGCTCGTATGTTCCATGGAATTGCTTAGGGCCCACAAATCACTAAGTCCTAACAACACGTGGTTGTATATGTGGAGACATATATATATATATCTCACAAATATCTACAAAAGTGTAGATAAATATGTTCCATCAAAATCAATGGTTTCCCAGTTTTATACAATTTAAAACGATTCACAGAGCTCATCTCTCAAAGGCCAAACTTTATAAAATATATCCCAATGTCTCAGATATGTGTGATAAATGTAAACTTTCACCATGTAACCTTAGTCATATGTTTATATTCTGTCCCAAGTTGCAAAATTTTTGGATTACTTTCTTTAAAATTGTTTCTGATATTCTGGGGGTCAAGTTAGCTGTTTGCCCTTTAATTGCGATCTTTGGTGTTCCATCTCAGTGTCAACCTTTAAACCGGAGACTGACGCTGACATTGTGGCTTTTGCATCTCTTCTCGCTAGGCGCAGAATACTGTTGTCTTGGACCTCCCCACAACCCCCCTCTATTTCATTGTGGCTCAAAGATTTAGTCTTCTTTTTAAAACTTGAGAAAATTAAATACAATATCAGAGAGAACAGTTTTTTGAAAAATGGCAACAATTTATTGCATTCTTTAATCACTTAAAAACCTTAGATGTGGATTGAGTGAAGGTATATGTGTATGAACAGTATAAGGTTTGTTATTATAATTGTTTCTCTGTATTTGTATTTATTTTATTTATTTATTATTATTATTTTGTTTATTTTATTTGTTTATTTTCAGATGTTGATTGTTTTATTTTGAGATTGTTTTATGGGTTGTTTTAAAATGTAAAATGCTATTTGCAAGAATAAAAATTCCATGACAAAAAAAAAAACTTTGATTATCCTTGATTTATCCCAAATGATGTCATTGAAAATGGTAGAACCCTGATCATTGGGGAAATGGAAACTTTAAAATTGCCGCCTTTCCTGCATATAGGTTTGGCTGTTTTGGAGGTGACCCAAATGTAAGTAGGACAGTATTATTTGTTTCTTAGCTTTAATCATAAAAAATATATTATTATGTTTGCAACAAAGTCTGGTGTGATTTACTTTAAATGTTAAATCAAATAATGAAATGTTAAGCTAAATCAAACTACATAAGGAATGGAAAATAAACAAACAGCAAAAATGATTTTGCAGAAATAAAGGGAGCGTTTCTAATCACACCAAACAGTCAAGTATTTACACAAACAGTACATTTGATGTTTTCAGCCAGCATCTAAATTGTGTATAGTGGAAACTGTTTGTGTGAGTTAATGCATGCTTACTAACTTGCCTACAAAAGTCATAGTCACACCCTATCTGTGACAACTACTATGACAATGATTACCTCAGGTAAAAATGATGTGCTTTATTCAGTGTTAAATGCTGCCGATATGAGTTTGAATACTATTTTACGTCACATTTATTGCCATACTACTGAAAGCAGCAGCAGAAAGTTTAGATCTTGAAAATACAATAACCAGCAAACAGTTTAAAAATGAATGTCAGAACTGTGCAAACCAACAACATCAGTCCCTCAGTAGCCTACTTATAATGTTAGAGAGGTTTGATATGTATTAATTAGATTAAAAACCTTAACACTTGTTTGGGATTGCATTGGCTGGTATTTAAATGAGTGGCTAGTATGTAAATGTTTCTGTCGTGTGGAGTCATGTTGGTGAAGACAGTCAAATTGCTTGTCAGTCTTATCTTGTCATGTGTTGTTAGGACACAGTGTTAAAGTTAGGGAATGTGTATTTATTATGTACTGTATAGATTAACTGTTTTAACTTTTTGGGTAGACTATTTTACAATCAGCTTAGGGACTGCAGATGCAAAGTAGCTGTTTGCATAATTCTAACACATTGCAATGTCCCTCTAAAATAAACCTGAAAAAAAAAAGAAAAACAAAGCTGGCTTTTTGAGTAGTCATACTGACTGCAATGGATCCTCATATGTGGCTGATTTAGAACAGTTTGTATATACAGCAGTCATGTGTAGAATAGCAGAGAATACTGTAGAATAGCATACTGTAGAATAGCAGAAGTGCACAGTGATTACACTTATTTGGTTTAAAGTCTCATGTTATAAAGTTTTAAAGCTTTCAATTTTAATATTGGAGGTCTCCTCTAATAGGTTGACATGCGTCCAGGGTCAAAAATCATTATAATATGTATTTGAATTCACTTAATTTAAAAGTTGTTAGGGTATTAGGTACATTCCGTGTGCTGACAACAAAACAGCCAATACTATATCTGCTCAGAAGGCTTCCTTTCCTAATTGATTATAAATACAGCATACCGATTTATAAACACTGATAACTCTTTTTATAATAATAATAATAATAAAATAAATAAATAAAAAAATAAATAATAATAATAATTTATTTGCATTTACTGAATTTTGTTTAATTTTATTTAATTTAGTTTATTTTTGTTTTATTTTATTTTTTATTTTTGTTTTAGTTTTTATCTATCTATTTATTTTATTTCATTTCTTTTTGTTTTGTTTTATTTTATTTTATTTCAATTTATTTTATTTTTTAATTTTTTTATTTTATGTCATTGTATATCCATATACCGCCATGTTATGTATAATATGCACAGCTAAACTAGATTTATGTACATTATTTATGTATGTAATGTATATTCACACACAAGGTCATTTATTTGTATGCATTACCTATTTTTTATTATTACAAACATCTTTGAGATATTTTACTGTATATAGTTCATATTTTATGATGTTATGTGTATTATACTTTATCATATTTGATCATCTTTTTCTCTTGCATTAGAACCGTATTTATAATAGTAATGCATTCAGAGATTACCCGTTGTGCCTGCGTGCTTATTCCTTCAAATGCAGCCAGTGTAGGCAGGTTTTGGAACAGAGCCCTTGTGTGTGGGGTTATAAATCCAGGCCAGTAGAAGCCCAACAGCACGTACAACTCAAATAACGCCCATTTTCTGATGCCACACTCTTGATTTTTCCTTCCTCTTCTTTTTTATGTGGGTTTTCAGTCTTTCAGGCTGTGATTCTTGCATATGCGAGTTTCTATTCCCTGGACATGTGCACGGCGAGGAAACAATAGCTTTCTTCATGCTTTCATTTTGACAGCCCCCTCGCCTGCTGCAGACTCCAAAAGAGGCGCTCGATGCGGAGATGCAGAATAATGAGGGGAGAAATGCGCTAGTGAGTAGTTGGAATGAGATTTAGAAGCCGTCCTTCTTCCACACCAATGCCGGTGCTTGGTTTATTAAACTGCACCACTTGATCACGAGGCCTTGCGGTACGAGTCTTGGTTTTAGATGCTCAATGGTTCGCCCACGGATTTTGGGATTGGGGTTGCAAAGTGGGTAGAATGAAGGTCAGGGTTTGGCAACTAGGCTTCCCATGTAAAATTGGTTATAGTGGTTGTGAGGGATGAAAATGGGATGTAATTTTATATGTTATTTACTTATATGTTATTTACTTTATAATTATTAAAAACATATGCTAAAGCTTTTTAATGTACATAGCTTTTATTTTACTATGGTATACATTTATAATATGCATGATTATATCCACCCCAAGTATTTTCTGAATTATGGGGTGATAAAAAGAGGGGCTTTTTATTCCTAATTATATATATATATATATATATATATATATATATATATATATATAATATATATATATATATATATATATATATATATATATATATATATATATATATATATATATGTATATAAAAACTTTAGACCTTTTGAATTTTAATGTTTTTTTTTGGTCTTATCCAGTGGTAAGAAAAAAAATGCAACAAAACAACAAAGATGATTAATAATTAACTAAATAAATAAAAAAGACAAACTGAAACAAACAAAACGTGATTTATTTATTGTACAAGTTTATTTTAGAAATAAATAAATACATAAATAAATAAATAAATGTATATATAATATATAAATAAAAATAAAATAAATGTATATATAATATATAAATAAAAATAAAATAAATGTATATATAATAAAATAAATAAAAATAAAATAAATGTATATATAATATATAAATAAAAATAAAATAAATGTATATATAATATATAAATAAAAATAAATTTATAAATAATAAAATAAATAAAAATAAAATAAATATATATATAATATATCTTTTTAAACCAGAGCAATTTCTTTTGTGTTCCATTCCTGTTGAACACAAAAGAATATATTTTGAAGAATGTTGGAAGCCTGTAACCACTGACACCCATAGTAGGAAAAACAAATACAGTGAAAGTAAATGGTTACAGGTTTCGAACTTTCGAACATTCTTCAAAATATCTTATTTAAATTCAACACAACATAAAAAAAAAACAAACAAACATCAAACTGGGTTGGAACAGGGGCAGCACGGTGGCTCAGTAGTTAGCACTGTCGCCTCACAGCAAGAAGGTCACTTGTTTGAGTCCTGGCTAGGCCAGTTAGCATTTTCTATGTGGCATTTTTCTGGCTGGTTTCCTCCAGGTGTTCCGGTTTCCCACACAGTTTAAAGACGTGCACTATAGGTGAATTGAATAAACTAAATTGGCCTTAGTGTATGAGTCTGTGTGGGAATGCGAGAGTGTATGGCTGTTTCCCAGTACTGGGTTGCAGCTGGAAGGGCATCCACTGTGTAAAACATATGCTGGAATAGTTGTCCGTTCATTCCACTGTGGCGACCCCTGATAAATAAGGGACTAAGTCGAAGGAAAATGAATGAATAAATAATTCTAAACCTATGTGCTGATTTGGCTGTTTCTGCACATAAATGCTTGTATATAATAAATCATTATTCAACTCACTTTTGAGAGAAAACAAAAACCACTGGACAAGACAATAAAATCACATTAAATTAAAATTCAAAAGGTCAAAAGTTTTGGGGCTTTTAGGAATCTCTTTTTATCACTCCATAATTCAGAAAATGCTGGGGGTGTATATAATCAGGCATATTATGTATGAACATATCTCTCTGTAATATCCTTCAGGATATAGACCGGAATAAAACTGTAAAGTCGGGTTTATGTAAGTACTGCTGAAGTGGATATTTTGAGAAAATGGCCTTTAAAATATGTACTGTAATTGGCAAAAAAGACACAAACTGACAAAGTGCAACTAAAGAAACTCTTGAAAGTGCATCTTGGATGTTTCCTGTACAGTAGATTGAAGAAATAATAAGAAAAAAAGAAAAACAACACCACCAAAAAAGCCTAAAATCTCAAAATTGGCAGAGCATCAAAAAACCTAAAATCTCAAAATTGGCAGAGCATCAAAAAAAGCAGTTTTGCCTGCAGTGTCTCACCTTAAAAACAGAAATAATAGTAATAAATAAATAAATCCTTGCTTCACTCTGATCACATACTCTTCTTTGGGGTGGCAAACCTCGTCTCACCACATGTCACCTTTGTAGCTAAACCCATGTTCAGCCTCAGACCAATAATGAGAGGTTTGTGGTGAGTTACCCTGGTTTTTTAAGCACTTCACTAGTTGCAATCATCAAGGCCGCGTCCTCTGTCTCCAATTCCAGGAGAACGTAAACATTTATGCCTCTACATGCTCCCTAGTGTTCCTCCCTCCAACCAGAATCCATTAGCCCACATTTTTCTCAGCAGCTTCTCTACACCACAACTGCTTAAGCAAGCTTTCCCAGACAGTTTCGTGTCGGGACAACAAATTAGCCGCCGCTAAGAGATGGTATTAGAGGGGTTTGGAAGCAGAACGACACAAAATATTTAGAATCGTGGCATATAACATGCAGATATTTCCTGTCAAAATGGCTGCTGGTGAGTGTGAGATCCTCATAGCAGCGTGTCACAGTGTTTGACCTGAATCTGACAGACACAGTTCTGGATTTTAATTTGACTTGCTTAAAAATTGAATAGACATGGAGCATCCAGACCAGAGATATCATGCGCACTTTAAATTTTGAGAGCATCAAGTTGTTGTTGTTGTTGATGTTGTTTTAATGGCAAAATCAAACCCATTGTTGCTTGGGTTTTAATTTCTGTGTCAGAAGCATAGAATATCCCTTGGGATGGAGAAAAAAATGATCTGCACCTTTACTCTCTAGACACCTGGGTCCTTCACAAGCAAGCTGTTATTTTCTGTCTCTTTTTCATTGACTTTTTTATTTGTTAGGAAAGGAGGAATATAAATTAGACGTTATTAGAATTGTGTGTTGTTTATATTTGGACATCTATTTTATTAATAATATATTAATTAATATAATTAATATTAAATATGGGGGGGGGGGTTGTCACAGATAAGTGTGAAGAGGGTTTGGGGTTATTTACATACAATAAGATTATTATGCCTCTGAAAAAGCTCAGATGATGGTGTCAAGGTTTTGAAAGTTTCTAATTGGCTAATTGACAACATTTGAGTTAATTGGAGGCACAACTGTAGAATAGTATTTAGGGAAACCCTCAAACACACTGCTTCCTTGTTTGACAACATGGGAAAATCAACAAACCAGACTCAACAAAAAAGCCAGATTACAATTTGCTAAATTACACTGGGTAAAAGAATAATTTTTTGACATGTCCTGTGGTCTGATGGAACTAAAATTGAACTGTTTGGCCACAATGACCAGCGTTACATTTGAAGGACAAAGGGGAAAGCTTACAAGCTTAGGAACACCATGCCTACTTTGAAGTATCGGGGTGGCAGCATAATGTTGTGGGGCAGTTTTGTTGCAGGAGGGACTGGTCCACTTCACAGCATAGATGGCATCATGAAGAAAGAACATCATGTAGAAATACTGAAGCAACATCTCAAGACATCAGCCAGGAAATTAAAACTTGGCCACAAATGGGTCTTCCAAACAGACCATGACCCTAAGCATACTGCCAAATTAGTTAAAATGTGCTTTAAGGACAACATAGTGAATGTTTTGGAGTGGCCATCACAAAGCCCTGACTCAATCCTGTAGAAAATTTGTGGGCAGAGTTGAAAAAGCTTGTGCGAGCAAGACAGCCAACACATCTGACTCAGTTACACCAATTATGTCAGGAGGAATGGGCCAAGATTCCTGCAAACTATTGTGAGAAGCTTGTGGAAGGATACCCAAAACACTTGACCGAAGTTATACAGTTTAAAAGCAAAGCTAAAAAATACCAAGGAAATGTATGTAAACTTTTGACTGTCTAGAAATTAATAAAAACTCTCTCAAAAAAAAAGAAAATAAATTTCTCTCATAATTCTGGCATTTAGCAAATGTCAATCATTTAGGTAATCCTAACAGACCTAAAATAGTAAATGTTTAGTATGATTTACCATCAGACATTAAAAAAAATAAATGGTTATGTTCCTTTTTTAGAGTGTATGTAAACTTCTGGTTTCAACTGTATGTTTCTGGTAGAATGTCTCTTATAATCTTAATATGTGAGCAAGACTCTCTGTTTTTTCATCTCTAAGAAATTACAATATTATTCAAGTGTTTATTTTAGATACTAGTCATAAAATGAATTAGCAACAGCTTTTATCATTTACTGTAGACTGTCAGCTGCAGATGTGAATCCGTGGTGAAAGAAAGTAGTTCCTCAAACATGGTTGATTTTATTTTTTAAGACAATTAGGCCGAACTGTTGTATAAACCTAATATCACTCATATTACTCACAAAGAAATATCTGCACATCTCCACAGAGACTTGAATATAAAGCCTGCTTCAGAAAAGCCAAGATATTTAAATAAACAGGAGAAATGTGTTGACAGACAGTGAGAGTGAGGGACACTGACAAAGACTACAGCGTTTTGCTGTCAAAGGCACAAGGAAATCAAAAGGAATTCAAGGTGAAATAAACATAGCACATGAAAACAATTAGTCTGAGTGAAAAGAGAAGCTCTTTTCGTGAAGGACGTCGGCACAGCATTTCTTTGGCTGTGACTAAGGACTCATTATGTGTTTCTGACAGCAGCGTGGCTGAAGCTCCATCCTTAGCCTCTGGCATTTCCACCTCTTTTCTCTCTCTGTAGTTGGGGAATAGGACATTAAGTCATGCCCCGCTGGGAAATTACAGTGTGAGGCTACAAGCCCCCTATCACAGAATGCAAATATACACCACACGTGTCAAATGTGGAGAGACAACAGATTTGACTGGCACATTGAATGGTGCACCTGGAATAAACTGGATAGCGCTGGTGCGACGGTGCTAATTAACAGCATCCTGGTTTCATTGGTTAACATGCTCAACCGTTCAATTTGTACTCGTGTAAACTGCCACAAACAATTAATATTCTGTTAAACCCATCGGTGCTCTGAGAAGTTGGTACACTCAAGTCCAATATTGTTAATTAGCTTTTAGCCACCGGAGAATAATTATTTTACATAAACTTCGCCAGCAAATTGAGTGAACAGTGACTTGTGCTTTGACTGTTGGTACGTTTACATGGACACCATTTAATTATTTACCTTATTCTGAATACGTCATATGATTAAAGTGTTTACATGAGTTACTTTTAGAATATGTTATGATCTTGTCCAACACAATCTCACAGCAATTCCAACACAATCTCACGGCAATTCGTAACTTTTTCATTTAGTGGCTAAATCGTATGAATTCCTACAATCTAATTCATACAATTTGGTACGATTTGCTCATCACCCAATGACGGTTGGGGTTAGGGGTGGGGTTGGGTGCCACGCCTCCTTTTTAAAATCGTACGAATTAGCCACTAAACTGACAAAACGTAAAATACTTACGTTTCCTTGTGAGATAAGGCTGGCAATTCGTAAGTTTTTGATTTAGTAGCTAATTCGTACGATCTCATTTGTACAATTTAGGTTGGGTTTAGGGGTGGGGTTGGGTGCCATGCCTCCTTTTTAAAGTCGTACATTTTCGTACGACTAAGAATTTCATTCGAATTCATACAAATTAGCTACTAAACTGACAAATGTAAAATACTTACGTTTTCTCGTGAGATCAGGTTGTCTTGTTTACATATTATAGTTCATAAATAAGTTATAAATATTTGTAAAGTCCCCAGGCATCAGCATCCGACATTCCCTTCATAATTGCACATATCAACATACATTTTGTCTTTCTTATGGTGCCATTTACAGTTTTTGGTTTAATTTTTTGATTTTACAAAAGCTCCAACTGCAATTAAAGAGATAGTTCACCCAGAAATGAAAATTCTGCAATCATCTGCTCATCCTCCACTAATTTCAAACTATTCATTCATTCATTCATTTTTCTTCAGCTTAGTCCCTTTATTTATCAGCGGTCACCACAGCGGAATGAACCGCCAACTTATCCAGCATATGTTTTACACAGAGGATGCCCTTTCAGCCGCAACCCATCACTAGGAATAACCCACACACACTCATTCACACACATACACTATGGCACATTTATTTTATTCTATTCACCTCATGTCTTGCAGGTCTTCTTTAATGTTCAACTGATGACAAAATTCACCCAGGCATCTGACTTTCATTATTAACATCTCCAACCATTCAATTTGTACTCCTGTAATCTGCCACAAACAATTAATATTCTGTGAAACCTGTCGGTGCTCTGAGACGTCAGCACACTCAAGTCCAATATTGTTAATTATCGTCTTGCCACCGGAGAACAATTATTTTAATCAAGGCAGAGTCTATAATAGATAGGTACGCTAGTGCTCTGGGTGCTGTGTTAGTTGTCGGAGAGCGCATTTACTCATTGCTATCAGCTTCTGCAAAACAGCCATTTATTAAGCACTGAAGTGTCCAGCTGAGTGCAGCGAGTGGTAGGGTGCCATTTGCCGAATTTACCTGGCATGTGATGTTTTAACAACTGCGGGGTTATGCATTCACTTGTAGCTATCAAAAGTGTCTCTAGGTAGGGAGGCAGCTGCATTACCTGCTGAGAGAAAGAGCTGAAAAACACGGGCCCTCCAAGAGGTTTGACTTTGTGATTGTGCAACTCCAGCCCAGCAGACTCATTATAGAGAGTCAAAAAGTGTGAAAGTAATGGTTTTAATGAAGTTAAGGAGATCAAAGGTGGCTGCATATTCAGTATATAGCAACCTATTGGTGCCTGATGAACACTGTAAAAAGAATACATGTATGATCAATAAGTAATGACAACATTAAAACATTAAGTACAAGTTTCAGCTTGATGTTTTAAAGGCATAATGTGTCATTTTCACCACTAGAGGGTGCATATTTACAACAAACAAATGCATAGTTTGATGTCATGGGAGTTGTTGTCTTCATTACATCCTACAGGATGAGCTAAAGTATCCAAAACTTATGCTCATACAGGGGACAGGTGGAGAGCATCCTCACATAGCATTATGGTGTGGTATGGAAATGCCAACCAGGCAGAGAGGAAGGCTCTCCAGAGGATTGTCAAGACTGCAGAGAGGATCATTAGAGTTGATCTTTCTTCCATGGACTTTCTGTACAATACACGTTGGAAAAAAACAGGTCCTAAACATCACCAGAGACACTCTACTCACTTGTAACTCAGGTACAAACGTACAACCTGAGAAAAAAGAGAGCAGACTGTTTTATTACACACAGGATTCTCTTTAATAATAGTTTTTTTCTTGCCACAGTAAGGCTGATGGCAAAAACTTCATAGGAAGTAGATCAGAAGGAAGACTATGAATTTTCACTTCATATTTATTTATATAGCGCTTTTACAATGTAGATTGTGTCAATGTGTTCTACTAAACTGAAACTGTGTCAGTCCAGTTTTCAGAGTTGAAGTTCAGTTTAGTGTGGTTCAAATTTCACTGCTAAAAGTCCAAACACTGATCAAAATAATGTTCTTGACTTGACTTGGTAGTATTTAATAGAGTTAGACAGAAAGTCATTCAAGTATGTCATTGCTGATGAAAGATGAGTGTGACAAGACACAAAAAAACAGCAGAGCTTTTATTATGCCATATTCGACCACTTCCTTAAGTCTATGATCATGTGAGGAAGAAGCATTGCTGTTTTAGCACACTAAATACATTTTTTTAAGGTTTTGTTAAAATGCTGCTCTGTGCAGTCTAATAAAACATACAACATATTAAAGTTTCCCTGTTTTCTTTAAACCCACACTGGTAATCCACTGTGAATGATGATTTTAGCATAGCCACACAGGTTCTTCTCACTAGTTAAAATTGATAATTTGATTCACCTAAAATTCTAAATACATTAAGGCAACAGCTATTTTAGATAGCAGTTTAGATGCTGCAAATGTATAATTTTACTAATATATATATTATATTCTCAAATATATACTCTGAAATAGACAAATGACATTGGTTGTAACAGGTGGGATTAAATGGGTTTATGTTTAGTATATTTTAAAATTAAAAGAACAGTATGTAACATTTTTTTATTAAAATCTCCCAAAACCACTAGAACAGTGTTGTATACTTTGCTTATGGCTTATATGTATCTCACAATTTGCGAATAATGTTAAAATCCAGAAGAAATAAGCTATTTTTTTAATTAGTGATTTGGACCATGTCCTGTTATACACCCTTGATTTCCAATTTAGTTTTATAGAAAACAGTGAAAACGCCAAAGATGCTTTAATATGTGTTTTAATAGACTACACAGAGCAACATTATAACAAAACCCTAACTTGTTGTTAGTATAATTAAACAGTACTGCTTCCTCTCCACGTGACCATGGCTGTTTCTCAATTCTAAGAACGCAGAGAATGGACTTGCGATCTTGTGAGGACCGGTCTCCCCAGGTGTCCTCGGAAGAATGAACTCAGGAGACCGCGAGAACAGAGAATGCGTCCTGTGAGAAATGAGATGCCATTCTTCCTGATGGTCACATGACCTTCACACATTTTTATGGAAAATTATTTAAACATTACAGCATTCATACAACGATTTATTGTTTTACCCCTTTTCAAAATATATATGCTGCATAAAGACCTTACAAATATACATTGCACAATATAAATAAAACAAATTTTAATACGAATTTCAGCAAATAAACACCCTTAATGTGTTCATTCCTTTATTAAGATTGTCATGGTAATGTTTATATTCACTGTTTCATTTAGGGAAACTCCTGAGGTAAATAAGTGATATCTCTGAACTTTAATAATAAATCTATATAAAATGCTGCGCTTCCCACCTCCAGTCGCAATGACTTCTGGGACTTCTCGAGTGTGTTCGGAGCTCAAGTCTGCATCGGTACATCCTTGATATCAAGAACACATCCGGGAAGTTTCACGCATCCTCTGTTCTTGCGGTCTTGAGTATTGAAACTGAACTTTGGCAGCTGATGATGACGTTACACGAGGACGCAAGACCGCTCAAGAACGCATATTGAGAAACAGCCCATGACCAAAAGAATAGGAAGTGGTGGACTGTGGCATAATAAAAGCTTTGCTGTTTGTGCACCTTGTCACACTTCATTTCTCTTGTTTCACTTTAATTACTGCTTCATACTACCATGGTAATAAGGTTAAAATACTTGTGCTTATCCAAGGGCGTAGCAGACATTTTAAAACCTTGGGGGGAGAGGGGGTTATTAATCACCTGTTTCTAAATGGGGTGACGCAGTGGCGTAGTAGGTAGAGCTGTCGCCTCATAGCAAGAAGGTCACTGGTTCGAGCCTCGGCTGGGTCAGCTGGCGTTTCTGTGTGGAGTTTGCATGTTCTTTCTGCGTTCGCGTGGGTTTCCTGCGGGTGCTCCGGTTTCCCCCACAGTCCAAAGACATGCGGTACAGGTTAATTGGGTAGGCTAAATTGTCCGTAGTGTATGAGGGTGAATGAGTGTGTATGAATGTTTCCCAGAGATGAGTTGCAGCTGGAAGGGCATCCGCTGCTTAAAACATGTGCTGGATAAGTTGGTGGTTCATTCCTCTAAGCCGAAAAGAAAATGAATGAATGTTTCTAAATGGTCTGTCTCTAAAAGTGAGGAGGACGTATCTTCCACCCCCCCCCCCCCCCCCCCTATATAGTTGCTATACACCTGAGCTCATCCATGAACATGATTTCTGCAGGAGTCCTGTAGAATGTAATGAAGATGACAACTCCTATGATTCAACACACTGAAAAAGATGATTCAAAGATTATTCCTAGGATTTACTTTTTATTTAAGTTAAGTGGCTGTAAACAATTTATTTGGGCTGAATTTAAACAAATACATTAAGTTGAACATTACTAAATTTATTTTGTTTGTTAAAATTCAATACATATATTTTCTTTGCAAAAAATTTGGCAGACATTTTTTTTCCAGTGCACTCAGTCATGGCATCATGAAACTATGGTTTTGTTTATTGTGAATATGCACCCTCTAGTGGCAAAAAAAATCCATACTGAGCCTTTAATATATAATATATATATTTAATGTGCATTGGAATGCTTTGATGCTGTTGATCCCCTTGGTAAGTCAAGGTGTTGGTAAATGGAAACTCAGTTATATGGTTCAGATAAATACAAACAAACGGCACATGAATGCCCATAGTTTTTATGTTAAATATTGAATGTTTATAGTATGCAACGTAAATCAGCCCGATTACCCACTGCTATCTATTGTTTTTTAATATCATTCAAACTACAGTGTTGGCAAGAAAGAGGGGGGAAAAAGAGAAAACCACTCATGGCACTTTGGATAGGCCACTGTGATAAGCTCTTTAGAATCAAATGTAAATGCAAATTTAGACCTTGATGAATGAATACAAAAAAAAAAAAATAGTACCACTAATTTTAATTACAGGGCTGCTGTTAATCTGTTAAATCTAAAAATCATGAGGTAAAGGCTAATTATTGAATTTTGAAATACTCAAAGACCATATGACTTTGTTTTAATTAAATTTGTAATGTCTCAAAATATTTTACTAAAGCACTAACATGCAGCATTAGTTTATGAAGCAAAAGCCACATTATTTGGGAGCCACATTTGAGAACTGGATCAAAAATGTCCTTTTGATCAAATCCAACATGACACCGCGTGGCCTCTTTGCAAAGAGAAGTCTTAAGGAAGCCGTTCAGGGCGGAAGCCTTTTCACGCACTCTTTGAATACGGGTGACGTTTTTGGTTTATCTTTGAAAGCTTTCCTCTTACACTCCCTTTTAGAAGTTCCCTTTGAAGCCTGCCTTCAGCTGCCAAAACGCATTATGATCCAGCTAGTTCATCGACATCAGAACCAAACGACAAACACTGGAAAACCACGTCTGACATATGGCGGAAAACTTGCATCAAAAGACAAGCAGAGGTTTAATACTGAATGAGGCTTTTTGTTCTGTAATTATAAGTGTGCCAAGTTGCAGTGCAGACCTAAATGTTTCGGAAGTAATGGGTTTACCGTATGTTCCCTCCGTGAGATTTAAGCAAATAAATAAAGAAGCACCGCACTTAAAGGGATAGTGCACCCCATTTTTTTTCTATTTACTTTCAATTAGTTTTATTTACTTATTCTCAAGCTATTGAATGTGCATGTAATATTTTTTTCTTCTTCAGTAGAACATTAACCATGATTTCTAGCTGAAACTTTGGTTATTGGTAGGCCCATACGGAATCTGTACGCGCAGAATTCTGCAGATTTTTAACATTTACTTGTGTAAATGTATGTACATTTATTTTTATTCTGTTTTTAAATTAATTTCAGTATAATTATTGGCTAATATGAAAATGTTCATGTAATTTATTTACATTACAGTTTGTAAAATAATATTTTATGTCTTTTAGTAGATATATTATATGAGAGACTTGCTTTGTTTACCAAATAAAGTGGATCCAATCGGATTTGCATTGTTAACATTAAATAAAAGTTAAAAAGGTATTATTTTTTATTTTATATTTTAAGGTTTTAGTTGTCATACTCGAAAATAATTCCGCATAAATCCACAGATTTTTTACAAAATTCTCAGCAGAAATAGCAAAGAATGTCTGCAGATTCTGTCTGGCCCTAGTTATTGGTCATTCGTAAAACTAAATGTAACATCTACTGGAACTTTGAGTCAAAAAAATAAAAAATAAAAAACATATACTATACAGTCAAAACAAAATTAAAACCTGTTTTTTTCTAGGCTTTCTGGAGCCAAATATTTTGTCTGTGCCTGAAACTGGAAATAATTTACAATAGTATTTATTACCTTCAAACCACAGCCTCTGCAATCCTGAGCACATTCATGAGTCTGGAGCACAAGCGTTCAGTCACATAATTATACACTAGAGTTTTGGGAAAGATTTGAGTTGCACTTAAAAAAAACACACTATGAAAAGTAAAAGTATATGTTAGTGGATTTTTGTTTATTTATTTATTTATTGATTTATTGATTTAGTTATTGATTGATTGATTGATTGATTGATTGATTTATTTATTTAGTTATTTATTTACTTATTTATTTAATCTCGGCTCGGCTTAAGATTGCAATATTTACTAATTTTAGGATAAGTAATATTTCTTATATTTATATAAGATTGTAACTTTTATGTATATTATTTATGTATTATTTATGTATATTTTTTATGTATATTATACTTGTATTTTATATTTATAATGTAGATATTTCTTGTCGTCCTACTATGCACTGTAGAAAATGATTTTTCTTATTACTCATTACTTTTTGTTTCTATGGTCTGCAATAATTCCTTCAAATGAAGTAATATTGACTCAAATGAGTTGAATTTGTGCTGTAAATCTGCCAACATGTCAACTTTGCAAATAGAGTGAACATAATTGAGCTGCATGATTAATTGAAGGCAATTTTAATGCACATGTTGTCAATAAAGCCAGGTCCGTTATCAGCTGTAAGTCTCCATCACCTTCTGTCAGATTGATCAGCATATTCAACACAGAGCTATAGTTCACAGACATTCAACTGGCGCTATTCTAAAAATTGAAGATTTGACAGCTGTTTGCATTGCTTTTCAGTGATATGCCTCTATGTTGCTGCCACATCTGAAAGTATCTGAAATACTGTAAATTTAATAACATGCTTCCCTGACAAGATGTGCATGAGAATGTCTTTTGTTAAATCGCAATGTCTATTTAATTTCATTATAACGTGCAACCATCCAACCCACAAACTGAAGAGTGATATGACATTGGTGGTTTCCACACTTTACTGGAACAGTGCTAACCACTGAGCCACCGTGTCACCTGGGAATTATTATATATATTTTATTAATTATTATATTATTATTATATTTATAAAATATTATTTTGACTCATGTTATGAATCACCAAAAACCACAGTTTTAGCTTAGTATCTTTATTTTTCAGCTGAAGAAAAATAATCACCTATATTTTGAATGACCTAGATGACTAAATTAACAACAAATATAAATTTATAGTTGAACTATCCCTTTAAGAGAATCACTAAATAATCCTCATCGCATAGTATACAAGATTGATGCATATTTGAAGGGTTTGTCGCAGGATAAACTCACTTTTATTTATTTATTTTCTACACTGTACAGGAAACAGGAGAAATGATTGCTTGAAATCTGTATGTTAATCCCTGGTAACATGCCTGACACCTCGTCATCAGAAAAGAAAGGCCA
>LR812529.1:32188434-32255934 GCA_903798195.1 Danio kyathit | reverse complement strand
TCATGGTGCCTCTGGCTGCGATCAGGGCTGCAGTAAGCAGAGGGATGAACGCTGCGCAGAAGGCAGAAAACCTTGACACGCGAGCACAGAAGATCTGGAGCCTTTCACTGTAATGAATACAATCTGCTGATGGCACAGTGGGCTTGCAGGCAATATCACTAGCCCTTGGTGTAGTGATCACTGATTATATAACAATCAAGAGTTACAGCAAACAAATTAGACTTCTGTCAGTATTTACTCAAGCTCAAATTATTTTTAAACCTTTTTTTGCTGAACTAAAACTGGAGATGCTTTTATGAGTGTTGCTACTCTTTTCCATTTAATCAAAAGCATACAGTACAGTGACTTCATAATTATTACAATTTTAAGATTCCAACCTGTAAAAAGCATTCATGTCTTACAACTTAAATGGTAATTTTCTGAGATTTACGACCTGATTTACGATGCACCTGACCATAGGAGCTATATTTAGGCACACTGAATAGAATGTTGCGTACTGTCATTTTGAGATTACATAGCGTGAACTCAGCAGTCTTCTTCTGAGAAACTGAATAGAGCTAAAGTTATTATTTGCACTCAGCCTGATTCAGATCTTTTTAAAAATGATGTGAAGGATGTGTCAGATTTAGGGATAATAAAGCTGAACGCCTATGTGATCTAATATCACATGACCATTTGGAACATAGCAAGCTAAAAATGAAAGAATTGAGAGTTACAATAGTTTTATTTAATAATTACCTACAGTTCTTTTGTTCCTACGCGTGAATAAAAAAAGGATGATGATTTACTTTTAAGGGTGTACTCACACTAGGCACTGTTGTCTTGAACTGTGCTCTGGCGCGATTGTCCCTCCTCTAATCTCCCCGCACTCACATTGCATTTTTACCGTCCAAGTCTGAGCACACTTTTGTCATAGATGATGCAACTGTTCAGTTCAGTGCTCTCGCTCAGTAGAATGGAAATTGCATTAGTTATATTTTTTTGTATTATTTTAAGTCATTTGGGATGCGATGACACACCAGGGCTCAAAATTGTGACAGTTTTAGTCGCATATGCGTCCAAAATATTATCTATGTGACCTCAAAATATATTTGGCAGCACTTGTGCAAGTGTATAAAATTGTTGCCGTGTTCACAGCATGATTTTATTTAGGAGATTCATGCAGAATGTATCTTTGCACCAAAAAACGGCAAACGCAGCGCTCAGGAATAGCTTAACAAAGTTGCCATGTCAAATTGCTGTAGTAAACAAATCCTGCAATGCTTGCCCCGCCTTCAAGCTCTTCTGATTGGCCCACTGCTCTAGAACAGAACGCAAATAGATTGGTTAATATCAGCTGTCAATCACTCAGTAGAGATGACAGGGAGCTACAACTACAAAAATGTAAAGGTCTGGGTATGAGAGAATGAAAATAACACTGACAGATTTTGTTTTAGAAACAACCTAAACTTATAATAATGGCACATGTGATCAGTGATCATGTAGTGAATGTTAATCCACCATTTACACTCGAAGAGTGGATAAAAGACTTCCAGTGGGTTAAAGTCCGCTATGAAAATGACTAAAGCCATTCACCATAAAGCCGATTGGACGGAGTTTTCAAGTGAGCGCATGCAGATTTTTTTTTGTTTGTTTGTTAGTTTTGATTAGTGTTGATTTCAAATGCAATAAATCTGTTAATATAAAACTTGTAATAATGTTGCTAATAATTTTTGGTGTGTGTGCCTAAATTTTGGTTGATGTGCCAAAATTTTTGAAGTTAGCAGCACCGGGGCTACCAAGCAAAAAGGGTAATTTCGAGCCCTGCACAGTCAAATCTCTTGCTGAACAGATCCACCACTTTTGGCGCCCGAATATTATCATAAAAATCATCCTGGTGCACGTATCAAGAGGTTGGCAGCTGACGTGCAGCCAGGGGTTTGCATCTTAGATAAACTATGACAGTTTGCGTTCATTGAAAAGTAAGAATGATTAATAAATCCACATGAAAAAAATCCCTTAAAAGTGACGTCGCATCTTCAGTGTCGCGCTCAGATGCGATTTGCACTCACATTACAAGTGTACCACGCCAAAGCCCAAAGCCGCACTCTGGCACACCTCTTCCAAACCGGCCAGGGCCGGACAACTGAACTACACCTGGGCCCGATTCTGAGAATTTACACTTGTCAAATGAACTAGGAAAAGCGCCTGGGCATGGTTCGGATAGGGTGTACTCACACTAGGCTAAGTTAAATAATCCTTATATTGAGAGATGCTTGCAAATACACCATATAAGATGTGTATGTGGTTTTAAAGTAGTCTTCTAAGCAACTTGAATCCAATTACTGGACCATCTAAAAAAAAATCCTTTACACCTGAATCCTACGGAAGTAAAATGGAGATGTTTAAAGCACCAACACATCCCAGTTCTAATCCATCAAGACTGCCAAATACACTTACCGCCTAGAGATGAATAATAATAAGTTAGCTTTCCAATAATACTTCACAGTCCACAGTAGTGACGTCTATGGCTTGAATTAAGCCGAATATTCCTAGTGACAGACGGGATTTCATATATTATATTTTTCTAAAATGTCAAGTATGTCAGTGCCTCTCAGACACAAGCTTCCATCTTTGGCGTGAAGAACGCAAATCTCACCCTCTTCTCCGGTACTCTCTACAGTCTGGCACTCTCTCTAAACCCAAGCACAGCTATTGAGAGTGTGACAATAGGCACAGCATGACGAGACATCCTCCTCTTCAATGTTCAGTTTTACGTGGATTAATCAGTCGAAAAGCTCTCAGCGAACATCCACAAATGCCGGACCTGATGGTTGAGAGGCATCGCTGCTCTTTGGCATGAAGGATGTGCATTAAGAGTGAAGGAGAGAGGAAAAAAGAGCAGGAGAGAGAGAGGGAAATGTGAATGAGAGATGAGAGAGTGTGGTGATATGTTCCCCGCAGAGGTGATAGATGCATTTATGCAAACTGAGGGGTAAATCAGCCGGGACTTGTCTGGCCTGCTGTGCTTAGGCAGACCGCATGTCAGATTACATTGTGTTCGACTGAAAAGCATGCTTGTCCAGGTGAATATAGAAGTTAGGCTTAATCTGGGAGTGATCAGTGCCGGGAGGAAGGGAGGGTGAAGAAAGTGGTGTGTAGCCGTCAGGGTGAACCCTATTTATCACACTCAGCTGAACACCATTTTCGCCTGGATCCAGGCTGGAATGGAGCCACCACAGCACTCGCATAAAACCGGGAGACAGAGAGCGAAGACACCTTTGCGTCCTCTAGTATGAATAAATTCAGCTGTTGGCACATAAAATTCCCTCATTTTGTGTGCACGTTTGTGGACGTGGCACATTATGCTGTGAAATAGCAAAAAAGAGGATATAATAGACTGCACTAGTATTCTGTATAGTGCATAATTGCCTCAGGGGTGATGTATCGGGTGTAGGTGACATGCAATGGAGCAGGAAAAAACTATGGCACACAGCTTAGTCATTGTGAACTGATCGCTACTATATTTCTCAAGAAAATCTTTTTATTATCAGTTGAAGAAATTAAAATCAATTCATCTGAGAATACTTTTATCTACAACATATAAACCAATTCTTTTATTTCATAAACAAGGTCTATTTTAGGTGTCCAGGTTTGCTAGCATGTCTTTAAAATGACATCATTTTGAATAGAGGTGGTTTCACATTGTTTACATTAGAGCTGCACGATATTATGATATTTCAATGTTCTGCGATAAATATTGACATAAGAATACAGTTTCACAAGATGGATTTTATAGCTCTGTTTAACAGTTAACATCCAGTATTCAGGAACAAAAATTGAATAATCACACACAATGCAAAATGCTTTGCTTTTTCTTACTTTGCTTTGTTTCGTATCCAAATATCTAAATTCTAAGATTAAATAAAAACATTGTTTTGTTTTAAATTAAAACAAGTAAAATGATCTGCCATTGGGGTAGGTAAAATAATCGTAATTTCATTTGGACTAGAAAACCCCTTTTTATCTTACATAAAATAAATTGTATACATTTTTTAATACAATTAATCTTTGTTTCACCTCCAACATCTTAACTTTTTTGGGCCCAAATATTTTTAACTCAGTCACAGGCCTTAAAACACATGTAAATGAAAAAACTTCCATACTATTATGGTTAAACTTAACAGTGACTCTACAAATCACAAGTGTTCTGTTACTCCTCCTTAAGTATGACAATCAGACTCAACATTGCATATCCTGCAATGTGACAATTGCGTATGCAGCCCTAGTTTACATAATATTTTTTTAATTCAATAGATGCCAGGGTTTCTGTAGGTTTCTTCAAGTCAAATTTAAGACACTTTTAAGACCAATATGAATGAATTTTAGACATATGCAGAGCTAAACATTAAGAATTTTTTCTAATGAGCCAGCTAGTTCTGTAAATAGTTTTTGTATTAATGGTCATGTAAAAGGTTGTGTTGCTTTAGCTTTCTTTCCCTGATTAGGGAATTTAATTTGGAGAATTTGCTGTAAAATGTCTAACAGCTGTTGTGAATCTCTTTGCAATAAAAAAACTTAAATATAAAAAAAAAGTTTTGAGATTGATTATTGAGTGTGTGTTGGCTCGATAGGGCAGCTTTACTTGGACATAGGGAAATTAAGACCTGTTTAAAAAGATTTAAGACCTACACAACAATATTTCAGTAAATTTAAGACTTTGAGGCCTTAAATTTTGTTTTTGAAATTTAAAACATTTTAAGACTTTTTAAGACCTCGCAGATACCCTGAGATGCACTTACTTGCATGCATCTTTTTAAAATACACAAGTGATAGCAAGCAGCCACAATCTATGACTGAAAAGGGAAGTACAAATGAAGACAATGTGGTTGTTCTGCAGCACTGCAGTCCATCTATTGGCTCCTAGCAAACAGCATTCGCTTGCCTTGACCATCACTCCTATTTTTAGTCTAGTTATTGTATGGCAGCCCTGCCACATCTCTAGCAGTGTGAAAGATGGCTGTAGAGTCATCGTAGGGCTTGGCCTGGTGAATCCCCCTGACAGTACAATTACTGCCAAAGAAATAACTCCCAGAGAATGAGACATTTCACTCGTGTCGGCATTAGTACCAGCATCCCCAAAACCTTTGAGTCATTATGTTTGACCTTTGCAGTTAATTAGCCTGTTTTCTAAAGCAAGCACCGCTAATGCTTTTGCACGCTCTCAGGCTCAGGGTTTTGAACACACCCTTAACCCTAAATATTAAATTTCACCATGTAGCTTGTCATGAATGAGAATTCATGTTGCTTGTTTAAGAGAAGTGTGCTTTTAGTTTTTTTCTAAAGCCATCTACTGTAACACATATGATTTCACCTGGTGAACAATAAAACAGTGAGAAATGTTTCTATAGACTTGTAAAGCCATTAGCAGAGACCAAAATATAACAGAGACTTAAAGAAGAGACTTCTAGAAAGACATCTTTCACTTTAGTTACAATCCACCTAGCAACAAAAACAACTAATCAACTCAATGTAAAAATCTTGTTTTTTCATCTAACATCTCAACCTACTGTAGACTCTTTGCTTTTGGTGTAAACAAAGATGTTAAAAATACAACCTCATGGATGACAATGTAATATCTATTTAATACCTTTAAAGAGTAGCTCGCCACCTTCTCAGATCACTTTGAGAGGTGTAAAGATCAGAAAGGAGTAATGAGGTTTAATGGAGGATATTTTCTGCTCAGACTGAATAGAATCGCTCTTTGTCAATAAGTCCAGCTGTGTCTTTCTGTGGCACACAAATTACTGTAGGTCACTTCTCTTAGATAACACATTTAGCATCAGCACTGACCAAAAATCGATCAGTGTTGGCTTGCCTCGCTTTAGACCGCTGCCCAGTGCAGTGTCAATAATCCTACAAATTACAGAGTAATCCTCCTGCAGCTGCTGTTCACTTCATTTAAGCGAATCACGTATAGATTGTGCTATTGTGATCAGAAAAGGTTTTGTGTCATAAAACGGACATCCATCCTTCCAAAAACGTCCAAGTAAATTGCCACTTGCAGCCTATTATACTTCAATAATTTGATACTGTATTTTTAGGGGAATCAGGAAAAAATATGCAGTTCTATTCATAAACCTTTTGAATATGTTTAACTGACTTATTAAATGGACTATTCAAACTCTTTTTTTATAATATAATTAACATTATTGTAATTTTAAGACATGTTTGTAATCAGTGTGAAGCAAAACAAGGATATGACTTAAAGTCAGAAAAGTCTATACTCTTTTCCTTTGCAATGGCAAACTGTTTTTCTCTCCAAGCTCAGAGCAGGATGAATTCCTCAAACGAGCTCCTCCAATCACCTTGCAAAAGTGAGGTCAAGGTGTCACTTCCCCTCCCATTTCTCATGGGCGGGTGTTTATGTCACAGCTTTGAATGTAATTCTGTTGGGACAGAATTTGTAATTGGGTTTGACTGAGTGTGAGTATTATGTATCTGTCTCCAAATCACTGATGATTAGGCGTTTGTTTGATGTGTGAACATAAGGTTTCACTTATCACCAAGAAGTCCTTGACAAACTTCGCGTCTAGCTTTCTGTGAAAACACAGACTGTTCCTGGTGTGATTTTGTAGATGGAGGTACAATCACTGGGAATGAATGATGGCGACAGGGTTAATCAAGGCTGGTACTCTTTGAGGTGTGCTGAATTTAAAGGGGGCTTTGGACTTCTTGTACCTCACAGCCGTGTCCCTTTGAAGTGCAAAACAAAAAATAAGATTTCAAATATACTTCTAAGAAAAAAGCAAGGGCAAATCTAACATCTAAAAGAAAAAGAAATATTTGGTGGGATGATTAAAACAAAGATCAAACAATCATACTGATATAGCCTTACTCTACAGTCTACCAGCCATTTTTTCTCAGTAATCTATGGTATGCTTATTAATAACCTGTTTTCCACTGAGTAATACGGTATGCTTTTGTGGCCGTTTCCACTGTCAAAAGGTACCAAAAAGCAAACCACAATGTACCACTTTTTGGGTACTCTTGCAAAAGGGTACCTAGCACAACAAAAAAGTACCAAAAGGCGGAGCCAGATGCGCTGCTGAACTATTGGTTTTTAGAGATACGTCACTAGCTCATGCACAAGCTAGGAGAATGAAAAGAAAGGAACCGCCATTTTTAAATATACAGCCGAGACATTACACTGTAATAATATATACATATAATAACGAGCCATGGTTGACCCAAGCTTAAACAAACCTTCTCGTCATCTTGATGAACAGCCACAAAGCCAAGAAGAAGAACAGAATGAACCCTGTGTCCTGTTGTTTACAAGGCCGTCTAAAGCACGAGCAGTTTCACTTTCTCTAGAAAGCTTGCGTGTACGTCTATATTTGAAATAACAAATTTCTTGAGCTGATGATAATAACGTGCGTGTGATTATTGAAGTGCTTCTGACATCCTTTCAGAAACTGACAAATGCGATATTGAAGCGTGAAAAAACAATGGAGCATATGATTCCTTCAGCAACCTAAAACATAAAGAAAGTGCCATGTACCATTGGTACTACTTTGGCAGTGAAAAGGCAAGCCTGATAAAGGTGACCCGTACTGACCCATACCGTACCGTACCACTCAGAGGAAGCAGGCCATAATATAATCAAAACACAAACTTTAAAATAAAATCTTTCATATACAGACTTTTGCATTCACATGACAACTGTCAAAATGCTGTTATACATGCCAGGGCAGTAGTTGCTAAGAAACACTAAACATTTGTGCACATATGGTCCTGTAGTTTGCCATTGTTGATTTGGTTGTCAAGTACACATGCAGACCTATAGACTGAACACATAATAAGTATGCGCATGATGTCACCATTTTGACAACTGTATTTTAGGTGCATGAACAAACAGTAACTTTTGAAACTCATTTTCAGCCCCTCAAAACACAGTTGATGTTTGAACAAACATTCAAACGACATAAAAACATGTCTGCTCTCAGCTGAAAACTGACAGGTAAACAGTCCCTAAAATATACATACATACAGTTAAAGTCAGAATTATTAGCCCCCCTTTGAATTTTTTTTTCTTTTTTAAATATTTCCAAAATGATGTTTAACAGAGTAAGGAATTTTCACAGTAAGTTTGATAATATTTTTTTCTTCTGGAGAAAGTCTTATTTGTTTTATTTCAGCTAGAATAAAAGCTGTTATTAATTTTTTTTAAAACCATTTTAAGGTCGAAATTATTAGCCCTTTTAGGCTATTTTTTTTCGATAGTCTACAGAACAAACCATCATTATACAATAACTTGCCTAATTACCCTAACCTGCCTAGTTAACCTAATTTACCTATAAGCCTTTAAATGTCACTTTCAGCTGGATAGAAGTGTCTTGAAAATATCTAGTAAAATATTATTTACTGTCATCATGGCAAAGATAAAATAAATCAGTTATTAGAAATGTGTTATTAAAACTATTGTTTAGAAATGTGTTGAAAAAATCTTCTCTCCGTTAAACAGAAATTGGGGAAAAAAAATAAACAGGGGGGCTAATAAATCAGTGGGTTAATAATTCTGACCTCAACTGTACATACAATAATCGCAATGTATTTTTGGAAGTGGGGGACTCAACAAATTTGAGCATGTCTCACCTAACTGAGATGTCTGTAAAAAATAAATTCGTAAAATTTACGGTAAAAAACGGCAGCTGTGGTTGCCAGTATTTACCCATTAAAAGTATGGTACAAACCGTAAAAGTAATTACTCATTTTTAAAGTAAACTACCTTATATCTTTAATTTATAGAGGTAATATGTTTGTATACTGATTAGCAACATCTACACATCTTTTGTTACAGAGATAGACACGTTAACTCAGCCATATGCAGGTGGTGATAAGAAAGTTCATACTGAACCAATGCTCATCACAGAAGGTGTTCAGTGTCATTCACACAGCTACTAAACACCAGTATGGTAACACGCATAAAAAGTCATGAAATAAAAATTGTTTATCAATATTAGATGTAACATAAATCTCTAATGTACATCACTGATGGGGAAACAACTAAAAAGATCCATAGTAATGTCAACAAAAAGCATAAAAAGTGATGTGTCATACAGGGAACTCTGGGAAAGACAATTTATGGTTATTCGCCGTATATATTAAGGAAACATACTTAAGGTTACGGATTTATACTGTAGCATTTTTACAGTTTTTTACCGTTGAAATCACGGCCATTTTTTACAGTGTAGAAGATGTATGTAAACAATGCATTCCAGGGTTGCTGTCTTCATTAATCATTGCTGTGCAACCAAAACCATAATGAGGACAATCTGGGAATGGCCAGAGAGTTGCAACCATCTATAGTTTTCCTCTTCTAGCAGTCTGACAGCACTGACAGCCTCTGAGGCTACTCCAGGGCAGATGGACCACACTGTCAGGGTGCAGATGAGCCACGGCAAGACATCAGAGAGGAAGCTAGTCAAGCAGAGAGTCCAATCTCCCAAGCAGGCAGAAATCCAGTTGCATCCTGACTTACACTCCCCAACAACATCCAATCCATTTAGCGCATGGAACCATCAGTGTCCAAAACAGCTATAATGACTTGAAAAGAGCAGATTAAAAATCTCATTTTCTTTCCAGAGAGCGTTTTACCGTCTGAATCCATGTTTGTAAGCAGACGAAAGACGAAATGATCCAGCAGCTTCTCAAGCCAATCAGTTTAGGATGCTGACGAGTGAGCCTCGCAGTTCCCTAAAACCAGGCCATCGTTCACCTTAATTGTCACTTGAAAGAAACACTCTACACAAATAATCTGGCAGGTCGAACAAAAGAAGAAGCCCTGCCTTGGTTTTAACGCCTTTTTATGCCTATACTTCAAATGCTTACTATGAATAGCATCCTAAGCTCCCGCTCTCTCCATTCAATCAATGGGAAAACAGATCACTGCAACAACAAGGCTGACACATATAATCCTTGTAGGCTAGTATGCCATGGAGCGCTAGTGCTGGATTAGGTCCAGCAGAAACATTACCAGCGCTTCAGGCGAAGAGTCAAGTAAGTACAACTCTCCGTCCTGACTGAACTCACTTCTTGGTATCCATTCTACTATTCCTCTATTGTATTTTTCGTGCCAGCTGAAACGCAGAGTGCCAACTAAAGTGAGTTGCCAGAGGTCTAAAATGCACCAAAACACTAAAACAATGTCCTCCACATTCCTGTTTTAAAGATTCATTTTCATTAAGGAGTGGATCAAGTGAAGGTGAATGCTAGGAAAGTGTACGAGAGCGCTCCGCATCTGTGAGTGAACAGTTGTTAATGCACACAAATAGGATGACCCTTTGTGAATTAAAAAACAACACATCTGGTTTCAGTTGTCTTGGCTTACCTAATGCAAAGGTAATATAAGGTTGGCTAGATTTTTGAAGATTCCATCACAGCTTTTGCCATCCGTCATCAGGCACCTTGGGGAAAGGTTTGGAGAGTATCAGATGCATTCCAACTCCGGTCTTAATTAGAAGACTCGAAATGATTTTACTGCACACGGCTAATTCTCTGAACACACTCGATCAGTGTAATGCATTGCCCTGCTCTGGTATGCCAAGACGGACCTGAGTAATGAGCATATTAAATGCACTGCTGACAGAGAAAGCAGTTTTGTACGCTTGTGTAGAACTTGTCGCTTTCCAACAAAAATATCTGATTATTGTTTGCAGAGAGTCCCCCTGATTTCCCAGACCCGAGTCCTGCATATACAATCTATCTCTATTCGAACAGCTGCCTCTGAGCCCACTAAATGAGAAAGGCAGAGGTCGAGCTCAACTTGTCATGGACCGGGAGACTGAGTGCCTCAAATGTATATTGTATAATATAAGTTAATGTTTTTCCGTATGGCATAACAATGCGTTTCAAAAATGATTGCCATTTGTATTGCATTGCTCAGCACTGACAGATGCTAAATCTAACTGTCAATTTATAAAAACAAAATATATAAAATAGCTTAGTCTATACATTATTGTAAAGCATTGGATGGTGAAGGAGACTAACACTATTGGCACTAATAGAACTGATAATTATTCCAAAGAAATGCTAATGCAAAAATGTGAATGAATGGACTTTAGCTTTAGTTTTTTTGCATAAAAGAAAAGGAAAAGGAAAACGAGTTCCAAATTGTTGCATGTGTATGCATGAGAATACACTGTAAAACTGATTAACCCTTGTGTACTGTTCAAATGTACTACCCTTTTGTTATGTTAGGGATGAAAACATCCACTAAATTAAACTACTGTAAAAATGCATCAAATAATTTTTTTTTTTCATATTTTCTTTGCATAAATCTGTGCAAAACTACTAAAGCTGTTCATCCACTGTGACATCTTTATTTGCACAAGCCTATCTAAATGTGGCAACTGATGATCAACAGTAAAAATGACAAATTTCACTTCTTCCCAACAGGGAAAACCAGCAACAATCAAAAATGCATGATTATTTGATGTCATTGTTTTGTAATAAAAAAATGTGGTTATAATAGAAGTCAAAGGAGCAAAAACAGCCACCAACTGTAAATTAGGGAAAAAAACTAACAATGATTCAAAGGCAATGTTGTTACTAATCTTTCACATGTCCAAGATTGTGATAAAAGGTAAAAAAAAATCCAATCCACGAGTACTTTTAATAATAAAAATACGTCATTTTGTGTGTTATTTCACCAAATCAATGATATTATCTATGAATTTGGCAATTAAAGAGTTAAAAATCTAGTAATTTTCTAAACAATTTAGTACTTTTAATGAGGACTGAGGTTAATTAACAGATTTATGCAACAAAAGCTGTTTAATTTAGTGCCTGTTTTGATCCCTAACATAACAAAAGGGTAGTAAATCTGAGTGTATTGTTGAATTATTTTTAAAAATGTCAGTTTGCCAAAATATGTGTCAAAATAAGATTTGTCACCAAAAATCATTCTATTTGCTGAAACACAGAGAAAGTTGTGGCCAGATTAAGACTCAAAATCACCCCAGAGTGGATGAAAACACCAAAAGTCCATAAGGGTTCATTTTTATTTATTTATTTTTTTTTACTTGAAACAGATAACCAGTTGTGCAAACTAACACAGTTGAGAATGGTTGGAACACTGTGACTGACTTGTCACAAAAGTAAAAAAAAAAAAAATTCAATAAAAGTAAAAGATTTGTCCTTTAGTAATGTTAAATAAGAAGACCCTCAACTAATAATGTGATATATGAACACATACTTTTACCCTCAATAAGTTAACAAACACTAAAATCACCTGAAAAATTACTCAACCTGCCTTGTTTAAGCAAACCCAACTTTCTTTTCAACTTACACAAGCTCCAGCGCATTGACACTTAGACTCTTAACAAAATGCTGTCGTCAAGGCCTTATGTTAAACATGACTGGAATTCCTCTGTAAATATTTTCAAAGGCATCACAAGGTTTTTGTGAATACAGTGGAAGATGAGTGACAAGGACAAATTTTAACTCCTCAAAGGGTAAAACAAACGGACAAACTTTATTCTGCTGCCAAAACGCATTAGGTGTACGTTTTAAAAAATGCTTACTGTCTCACTGAGAAATACTGAAAAGCTTTTAGCGAAGATCCCACAAATGAAAACCACCACCACACACGGAGAAGGCTCTCAATTACTCTTTACAAAAGGGAGGTGTTTTTTTTGGACAAGAACCAAAAAGCTGCGAGCATTGTGTTCTAAGAAATTAATCGAGATGCCAATATCCTTTCTGTGTTGAGCTGTATGAATGAGTCTGGGACTCTCATACAGTATTCATATCCTTTACAGCAGATTTTCTTGGCTGATAAATGTACTGATATCTGAACATGGACAAGGTAATGTCTGAGTCTCATTTTCAATGGACAGCAGGGCTAAAGAGAGTCAAGGGTGAGAGAGAAACCTGTTGATTCTGTTTTACGTTTTTCTTCTCCATGTCAAAGGCAGCAAGCCTGAAACAGAAACCAGATGCCGTCTGTGTGTGCCCATCAAAGCCATGATGACAACTCAAATGATATCTATGCATATGCCATGATAAAACCACTATGGCTCGGAGAAGGATCATATGTACTTTTTTCCTTGTTAGAATGTGCCTATTGTTTTTCTGACCAAAAAAAAAAACGGCCATTAGATATTCTTATAATGATTCACAGAACACCATCTAATATGATATTTTTATATTTAAAAAAAACTGTCAGACATATTTAACCCACAGTATTTAAACAAAAATCATTTGATGGCAATAAAAGACAAAATAATGTAATGTAAATCATTCATGTAACTATAAATGTAACATTTATTTTGTATTTCACCATTACCCATAAAAAAAAAGATTTTATCCATTGGTCATCAAGAAGTTTAAATAATTTAAAATCAAGACAAAGAAAAATCTCATATCACGATGCAAGTCATCTCATATACATACAGTTGAAGTCAGAATTATTAGCCCCCCTTTCATTTTTTTTTTTTTTCTTTTTTTAATTTTTCCAAAATGATGTGTAACAGAGCAGGGAAATTTTCACAGTATGCCTGATAATATTTTGTCTTCTGGAGAAAGTCTTAATTGTTTTGTTTTTTTTTGGCTAGAATAAAAGCAGTTTTTTGATTTTTAAAAGCTAATTTAAGGACAAAATTATTAGCCTCTTTAAGCTATATATTTTTTTCGAGAGTCTACAGAAAAACCATCATTATACAATAACTTGCCTAATTACACTAAATTGCCTAGTTAACTTAATAACTTTAGAATCTTTAGAATCAACTTTAGAACTTTAGAATCATAGAAGAGTCTTGAAAAATATCCAGTAAAATATTATTTACTGTCATCATGGCAAAGATAAAATAAATCAGTTATTAGAAATGAGTTATTAAAACTATTATGTTTAGAAATGTGTTGAAAAAAATCTTCTCTCGTTAAACAGAAATTGGGGGGAAAAAAAATAAACAGGGGGGCTAATAATTCAGGGGGGATAATAATTTTGCCTTTTCTGTCAACTCAATCAAATAATAGTTTATATGTATTAACTACATGGACATGACTGTTTCTTTTTCACATTTAAATAAGTGTGTGTGAGATTAATAACATGAGAGCCGACGATAACCGGTTTCAAGGTTTCCTGCGGTTGGCAAAGTCAAGGTTTTAAAACCGAAAAAATATTCTGTTATACCATTTCTAGGGTATAAGTAAGGTTTTATTTCATGTGTTTTTTTAAATGTGTTGTAAAGAAATCTGTATTTTTGAAACTAATGAAGAGAGTAATGATTTATTTAAATTATTTAGCCTGACATGTTTACTGTTATTATAAAGGTTTCCTAAACTAAAATGTATTGTGTTCAATGGGGGAAAAAAGTTTGTTGTTTTTTTTGTTACCCAGACACTTAAAAAGAACTTATGTTAGAGCAGTAATCACAATTCCATGACACCGTGAAACTCTGATTTTTTTATCCAAGGTTATCATACCATCAGAAACTTATACCGACCCATGCCTAATTGTGACACATCAAAATATGAAATAAATTTTATCCATACAATATTTATCGTCATATTGCAGAGCCCCATTTAAAACATAATCAATTGTAAAATGTTCACTTTATTCTTTAATGCATGTTAATAAGAACAGGTCAGAATATAATTTGCTATATATTACTATACAAAACTTTTACACATTTAACACATATCCATAATTTTTTGAAGAATGTTTTTAATTTAATCTGCTTCTTTCAAATACTAGCATTTGAAATAATAATAAATAAATATGTGTTTGTATGAGTGTTGTATAAATTACTGACAATAATGCAACAGCAGTGATTTACCTCAGATTAAAGTCTGAATATACCAAACAAAAAAGACAAATAACTAAAGACTTTGCTTGTGAATTTTCAATTTTTCCCATTCAGCATAACTTAATGAAAATGAAAATATGTATTTGGGAGATAAAGTGCTACAGCCCTCCAAACTCTTTATAAACACGAGGACTGCACATCACAGACGGATGAATCCTTTGGGCAGTTTCCTCTGGAGACCACGGATGCCTCTGCATTATCTGACATAATGTGGGTTCTTTTGTTCCCCAGAGGAGTGGAGAAACACTATTATGAGTATAGCGGTTGAAAATGTGTTGAATAATGCATGGCGAGTTAATTAATTCACGGGGTGCTTTGATCGAACAGTGCGTGTTCTTACCACCCTTCCCAAGAGGAGGATTTCAACCCTGCGTCTAAACCTTGCCGGCAGGGAGGCCCTCCGCTGTTTTCCCTGACACACACACAGACACACACAAGAGAGAGAGCAGACAGGTTTGCCGCGGAGTCTAGATGATTGTCATTCTCCACCTGTAATCCTTCCCGACACATGCGCAGACAATTCTCTATAGCCACGACTGGGGATGTGGCAACCCCACAGGACAGACCGGGCCTGCCTTTTTTTCTTTCTTTCTTTCTTTCTTTGGTCCCTCCTCTTTTACCCTCTCTCTCCTTTGTTTTGTGCCTTTCTGGTTTGTTCGCCTGTCTGGCAGCTTTGACACATGGAAGGTGAGAGGAAACCCAAAGCGTTAAGACTCCCACATCTGGCCCCAGTCCCTCAAAGAGAACACATGTTCTGCGATGGCCCTGGGCGAAATCGTGTCTAAGCGATGTTTTGAGCCAAAGCTCTTAAATCTTTTGGCACTGATGAGGTCTTAATACAAAGCAGAGTGACAAGTAATGTTTCCTCCACATTGATCCAGCCACAACGGCCTAGTCCTGTTAATATTTCACTCTTTGCAATAGCAAAACGAGTACCAAAGAAAAAAAAAACAGAAGCAATGAAGCCGCTTCACTTAGATCTGTCTCCTGTTTCTCCTCCCTAGAAGACCGCATGTGAAAGAAACAGAAAGAGAGGGCGGAAGAGAGCTCGATTTCCAAAGAACAGAGAGCGGATAGAGACCCAACAATGGAGATTGAGGTGGCAGCTGAGTGCCCATCTTTGAGTGTAGTGGATTGTGTTGTCTAAGAGGTCACTGAGCATTGCCCTCCAGCTACACAACTCAAGTGAGGCAGCTTAAGACTCTTCTCTTCTCTTGGGCTCAAGGATTTGAAGATCTCGTCTAGAGGGTGCCAACAGCACATCAGAATAGTCCCGAAAAAAAAATCTTATGAGTACATGCTTTGTGTTCACACCTGAAGCGGTCTTCACCTCTCGAGTGGAGTGTAAACCGGAGCATTAAACAAGAGTTTGCTCTCTGAATTTCCAAAACACCAGCCTTACACGAGCTTCCCCGAGCTGCCAGCTTCCCATCGGAATGTTCTGTTAAAGTGTTTTGAACTTGCCAAAAGGATAAAAAGGTTAAACGTGGATCCATTAGGAGAAGCATGGGTGCTGCCAACCAAGGTCTCCATCCATTATTCAAAAAACATGCGCTTCCCTGAGAGCAGACATTATTTATGACGTGCAGCAACTCTATGCCAACGACATGTGCTTATCATCAAGTTCTGTAACGACCAGTGGGTGCTCTGAACCACGCGATACAACATGAGTTTAGAGAAAAATCAATTTGTATGTTGTGTATGTGCAAGCATTTCTGACCTAGCTGTGATTACAAGGATTCCTGGGAAAGGCCTCCAGAAGTTTAGTGTCTGAGAAAAACAAACTGCTTTAGGGGATGTCCTGAAAGTAAAACGGGTTTGTAAAGACAATAAATAACAGCTTTTTTCAATGTTCAAGATCCAAAATTGTATTTTAGTTCAGCTTGCTATGCTGTAATCATGATCAACTTAAAATTCAATTTCAAAAATGTATGTGCAACTCACAAAATACACATTGTTAAGTCCTGCTCACACTAAGATTTCAGCTACAATTTTGTCATCTGAGATGAATTTGGGAAATCCTAAAAAATTCCTGAAATTCTAGGCTAAAATCTGTGATCTTTGAAGCCGCTTAATGCCTGTTGCGATCAGATTTGTCCTCAGATTAAGTTCTGGCAGTGTCAGAAGATTTCAGTCACTTTCCTGCAGTGACATGCGACAATTCAAATGATGCGGGGAAATGTCAAAACAGTTTTTTTCTTCCTGGTTTTATTATTGAGACACGCTGTGTGCAAAATTGCCGATACAGATTGTTTACATTTGCTGTGAGGAATCATTTCAGAACGCGGGATAGTGAAAGTGTCGTGGGTGGATGACGTCAAACTCCGGGGATGTTTTCTTTGGTGTTTGGCGCTCCTTCATTGTCGTTAAGTCTGATATTAAGACAGCTAAGATCTTACAGTGTGACATGGGAGCCATGTTCGTGGAGTCCGACACGCTACAATTGTTTAGGGGTGCATTTCCGAAAACCACTGTTAGCCAACTAAGGTCACAAGTTCCGATGTTACAAACATAGTTCATTGATTTGGCATTTTCCAAATCCATCGTTCCAAGAAACATTCGCAAACTGCATCGCAAACTTGCAACTACACTTGCAACTACACCTCTAGAGCTGTAGTTAGAAGCATAGTTCTCGGCTGTGTTCTATTCCCAGTTATCCGCCTATGCACTTTTCTTTGGTATAATTTGCTTTCAAAGTATTTTTACAGTTAAATTTTAGCGATCTTTATATTGACAATTGCACTCCATTCATAGTGCACTTTAAAAACATTTATGCCATTTTGAACACAGCCGTGGCTCATGACCAAAGCTATAGATGACCTATTATTTAAAAAGCGGAATTTACGTCACGTCTCCAAACTTGTAAAAACAAAGATATATAGCATACATTTCTTAATAAATAACCTGCTAAAAATTAAAACCATTAATGTATCACTATGTGACATGGGCCTGTTGGTTAGAACATTTCTGCAGTGGTATGAATGTGTCAAATTGTAAAAGTGGATTTTTACAATAAATAAAATAAAATATAAATAAACAATATCCTACTTAATAATAATAATAATAATAATAATAAAATCATACTTAATAATAATAATAATAATTATTATTATTATTATTATTATTATTATTATTATTATTATTATTATGTAGGATTTCTTTATTCAGTAGGTTTTTTCATTTCTTAATAAATAGCCTACTGTAAATTAAGCCTACAACCATTAACGAATCATATGATTTATATATGAGATTAGAATACATGTTAGCTTAGTGATTTTATATGGAATATTCACAATAATATTTGTAAAGGAAACATACCTAGGTCCTATATGTGTCGTTTACATATATTTCAATTAATATAGAAAACAAGTGCATGTTTTTACCAAAACTAATATTGGATTTTTTTAAATGTGTATGTGTAAAACAATAATTTGTACCAAAAAATTATGGGTTTTTTCTCTAAAGAAGTATTTACTCCACCCCATTTAGAGTGTCATTATGGGCCTTTTACATTATAATTAATGTGGTTCAAATGATGGATCTGCACAGTGTTGCCAGATGTACGATAATTATCGTATTTGTACGATAATTTCGACCTCTGTACGATCAATAATGTAAAAAATCCTATAATGTACGATAATTTCAGAATTTTATGGCATTTAAAATGAGTTTTATTGTAATCTTAGGGCTTCTATACTTATTGATAGCTGCATCTTGTGTCTGATGTCTGTGAGGAGAAGGTGGAGTTAGACACGTTTTCTATCCAATGACTAGTTTCTATCTCATCTTACGTTACATCTTCTCAGCCAATCAACGTGGAGAATAGCTCTCCTGCTGCGTGCGGCCGTGGTTCAGTCAGTCGTTTTCAGGTTGAGGTCGATCAAGTTTTATAAAGTAGTGCTGAAAAGGAAGGTGAGAAGGACAGGGGAGTTTGCCCTTGATGTTCTCGTTTTTTCCCCCATTCAAATGCATCATGTGAATGCGTTTTTCCAAAGTTAATCTCATCAAAACAAAGCCACGAGATCGGCTCATTACAGATCCTCTGGATGGGCTCATGCACACCCTCAGACTGGTAAAAATTCAGGAGGGTGCACTGCTTTCAAGCCAACCAGCACTATGTTGCGCCCCATGTAGGCATCATATTTATAGAGGTAAAGTTGGTTTTATATTCGCACATTCGTTCATTTAGAAGTCTCTATATTGTTTGCCATGTTACTTTGAATATTCGATCGAAATTAGCATGCAAGTATGACTTCAAAACAACATTAACACTTTTTATTTGACTGTGAACAATGTTGGACTTTGATAGTCATTGGCTGCTAATATGATTTTGCTATTTAGAGTTTGCAAATAATACTTTTATGAAATTATATTATTAAGAGGAAAGTCCGGATGTGCGAATATAAAACCAACTTTACCTCTATATCATATTTGTACCGCAAAATGAATCCCTCAACATCTGGCAACACACGTAGGTATTCAATGACAGTGACTCCGAGGAGTTTGAACCTCCCCACCTTGGTACGCCTTCGTTCTTTTATTTATTTATTTATATATTATATATATATTAATATATATTTATATATATTTATTTTTTACGTATTGTGATAATTTGCTCGTTGTATCAAAACTCTATTTGTCTAGATAATAGCTGTATACTCTCTGTTTGACTCTTGTACGATAATTTTCCTCCAAATACGATAATTTTGAGGTTCTGGTACGATACTTTCACATTTCCAATCTGGCAACACTGGATCTGCAACAGAGAAACCACAAATTTAGGAAACACTCGCCACTACATCGTTCTTTTCCCAAACGATGTATCATACTATGATAGTTCAGCCGTGAGTTATGTCGTTGTTTGGGAAACGCACCCCAGGATTATAAAAAACAAAATTGCACAGTGTGAGCCGACTTTAAGTCACTCGATAGAGAACTTTTTCCTTTGGCAAATTTCTTTTCTTTAATATGGCCTCAAATATGTCTATTTAATGATCGGATCATTCTGGAATATGTGGTTTATTTTCCAACAGAATCATAAGTTTATAGATGATGCAAGTTTCTAAAAACTCCAACATTCTGCTTCAAACATAAACTGCTGTTTCTTAACCAGTCAATACAACGTAAAATCAATTGCTTTAATGTGTACAGGGAGTACTGAGAACAAACCTTCATCTGTTCTGAAAAGGTCTTTATTTAATAGATTCGACTGTTGACTTGGATGGAACAACCTAAATGCAATTTACCCTTGGCAACTAACAAGTGGCCGATAACAATCAGAAACAGCCCAAATAACTCTTTTTTCTTTTTATAGGGTATTATATACAGCCTTGAGTATACAAACAGACTAAATTTGTTGAGTGAAGTTGGAGTTGTGTTTGCTTTCAAGTGTATTAAAAGGTCTCGTTGGTGTCTAATGATTTTACTCAGCAGGGTCTGAAGACGTTTAATACACATGTTGAGCACATGCAAAATATCTGCCTGATACACTATATCTGACTGATGGGACATGTGTCCAGAGGGCTACAAGCACTACATGGAGAGGGATATTTGCTTAATTAAAAATGATGGACAGCTACCATATGGTAACTGATGCATGCATGCCAGCCTGTCAACATCAGTAAATTTATAGATGCAACTAATACTGATATCATAATGACTGCTTGTGGTCAACAAAAGCTTGAGTGTAGCTGAAAAGCACTGTAATTTCCAGACCCATACTTTGCTATGTTTTGTATGGCTTTCTCATTTCCATTGCTGCTCAACAATGATTAAAAAGAAATAAACAGACAAATGTGGCCTACAATTGCCATGTGTGCACAATAGAGAAGTCAGAATGTGCTGTTTTAAACAAATGTGTACTGCACCAATAAATTGGGGTTTATAATTTATGGTTTATAATACCAATGAAATATATATATATATATACCTTTCAATGCATAGATGTATAGTTGGAAAGTATTTGTTTTCACTGACTGAACATGTTCCAGAAGCATTATATATTAGGGCTGCACGATTAATCAAAAAAAAAAAAAAAAAAAAAAAAAAAAAAATCACAATCTTGATTCAATCCTACACACAATCTTAATTCAGCTTTTCTACGAATCAGCCAATTATATTTTCAAAGTCAGGAGAGAAGTGTAAAGGTCGTCGCACAAGTCTTCATATTTTATAATTATTGCACAGCAACATAGACACCTCCAAATGGTCTTGACAGTGTCACATACTGTGTTTATACATAATTCACCCCAAAATATAATTTCAGTCTTAATGTAATGATGTATTCGCGACCGCAAACTCACACATAAGCTGACGCATTGTTTGTTTAGTACAAAGAGGAACGTTGGCACGCATGCCTGCCAATGTAGTCTACTTTAGTGAACATAACCTATGTGAATAACAGGTAATAAAGGTGTAAATAACATTTAGAATGATCATTTAAATGATCATATCACATTTTAGAGTTATATTACAACAGGCAATTGATATGTTTTTTCTTTCATACTGGACACAAAGTGTTGTGCATGAAAATAAATGTTAACTGGGACAGTATAACTACTCTAGCCTATATAATGTTGACTATAATGCAAGAGTCGAATCTGATAATGTCAAATGTTTCATTTTATCAGTGAAAAAATGGTCTAATAACGTTGTCAATGACAAATGACAAGCAAATGGCCTCAAACATAATAATTCAACTTTTGAATTATGAATAGTTGTATTTCAATGTCATCACTTTACTGTGAAATTAAAACCAGGACATATTTTAAGTCTATTCAAGTCCACTATTCCAAGTCTATATAAAATGTAGCATTTTATCCAACAGTTAAACCTGCACATAGGCCTAATATTATTATTGTTGTTTTGCCATATGTTTGAGAAATAACAATAATAATAGCCTACTCATATTAACCTTTATTGTTATTTCTACAGAATCATGAGAAAATCGTGATCTTGATTAAGTAAAAAAAATCGTGATTCTCATTTTGGCCAGAATCCTATTATAAACTATGTATGAAACAATAGTATCACCTTAAATCTTTATTTTATGATGACTCTGCACTGGTGAGAGACAACACAAATAATGATACTTGTAATCAGATCGACAAATCAAACATGACCTTATTTGCATTGTCTGGGGCAGTGTGAATTTGTTTACTGGTGCTAAAATTAGACCTTCTGTTTTATGCGTCATTACTGTTGAGTAAAATCCTCAAAAGTAAAAAGTTGATAGTTCAAGACAAATCTGCGGCAAATAAAAAAAAAGTTATTTTCCACAATCTAAGAGAAAGCCTCCTTTTGTCATTTTCCTTTCCATAACAGTCTTTTTACTTCACTGAGCAATTCCTGTGCTTGAGATTGATTTGTAAAGCAATAGGTTTAGACCACTGTATCAAATGAGCAGTCTGTATGAGGCAGTAACAAATTGGCAGACCACGGTCGAAAAACGACAGATGCACAATCTGTTTGCTACCATTTTAAAAGCTTTGAAAAGCATGCCGGCCATCAGTGCGCCAGCCATCCTGGCAAAGTGCTGAGGATCCAAATCCAAAAAAGTTTAAAGGTGTCAAATGATATCAAATGTAAATGCAATGTCAAGAACATGACATGCCTATTGCGTAGCTGTCCGATTTTCACAGATTAAACGGCATCAGCCATTTATGCATCTAGTACAGGAAAGCATATTAGTAATAATTGTAGCAATAATTTGAAGCCCAGTTTACACTAATACGTTTCAGTTATAAAATGGCATTTTAGAATGAAAACGATCCATGTTCAAACTGGCGTTTTACTTAGTTTATTTGAAAATATCTCAGTCTATGCTATACCGCTGAAAACACACATCACGTGACCACACGCACACTCAGGCATGCTCTGCAGCGTATGCGGAGGTATGAGCCCCAGGCAGTCAGCAGGGGCTTTGAGCACAGAACCCCAGGTGAGTGCTGCGCATGTTGGACGGTTCATCAAGGATCTACCGCTGAATCTAATCTCACTATATTTGTTAAACGTGATATTTAATTAATTAATCTTGTTGTCTATATCTAACGACATATTCCCTGACGATGGTCTTTTGAATCTACTTGTTCTCAGGTAACGTGTTTTGGCTGAGCCCAAAGATAAGTTAATATATTATTAATGTAACCGCGTACACTGATTCTGCACATTTGACTGATTGCTTGCCTTTATTTCCTATATTGTATAAACTTATTGTACGTTATACTTTTATAATGGCCATTATTGATTATTAAAACTGATATTCAGCAAAATAGACAGGGTATGTTACATAGTTTTCAAGTGAAAATGAAAGGAAGCAGTAATGTTATAGGCTCCGTTTTGTTATAAATATGCATACAGTGAAGATGACGGTCATATAAATATGTAGCTACACGACGCCTCAACATTTTTGGTGTCTGTTAAGTTGCTAATATCAAAATGAAAATAGGCAGTTCCTCATATCAGGTTTTCATTTTATTGTTAAGATAGTGAAACAACGTAGCCAGGGTGATGTGAATGACGTTATAAAATACACTGTTCCCTTTGAAAATTTACCCGACGTGTCCTCGGCAGTTTGTTTTCCATATCAAACTTGCAAAGTCTGAACTTACAAGGAAAGGATGAAAGCCTACTTAATATTGAGGAAAAAGCCCCAATCAGATATTGGGCTTATCTGCAGCGGCGAATATCTGCAGCCCTGCCTTCGTTTTCAGATGTCACCATTTTCCCCTATCCACACTGACACGGAGTAGCAGCGTTTTAAAACCAAAATGGCCTCCTCAGCGTTTTCAAAACGCTACATTTTCGGCGCTCAAAAACTCTGTGGTAGTGTGGATGGAAGGCATAACCGTAGCAAAACTTATGCATTTTAAAATGAACACGTATTAGTGTAAACTAGGCCTGAGTCACCTGACCCCATGTTACAAACAGTCGAAGTGTGGCCTTGAAGTTCAAAGGCTAGCTGTGCCCTTGACCTGGTGTTCACACCTCCTGCACTAATCCAACTCCATGCCTCTCGTTTCCACACGCTCAGGATCTCCCAACCCGATTCTGCAGGTGCTCCGGCAGCCATATATCACCACACAACAGCCTGAACCATATGGTCCCCACAAAGAGAGGTATGTTTCAGAAGAAGCGTGAGTCCATTCTTCATCCCCGACAAGAAGAGGGGGGTGTTGGAATAAGCAGCCTTTCCAACCCCATCACTCAAAAGACTCCAGCAGCATGTAGACGAAAGGGACATTAAGGTAAAAACCTTGACATGTTCTGTACCCAAACTGTGTAATCAAGAACATGTTTTTCCAATCACTCTATGAGACGGGCCCCTCTGACGAGAGAGCCCATCGAGGGACTCGTACGGTTACCGCATGCATGCAATGTGTCTGCCACATCTCACCGCAGGCCACAGACCGAGAGAGAGTGAATGTATCAAAAGGCAGGCCTGCAAGCGGAAAGACGCCTTCATGTCACCAGCTCCACACATTGTGTTGAGTTTTAGGGGCGGCTTTTAATAATTCACTCTAAGCCCACCAGAAACATCAAATGCAGATTGATGTTCTCGCTTAATCACCTGCTACTGTTTAATTTAGCTAATAATAAAAAAATACCCCCAGACTGATTGATATAATGCATAGCTGCTTTGCCAAAAGGGAGCACAAAGAAAAGCTCTGTTTCATATAAATGACTTACTTGGACCAGTAAAACAGCACATGGCGAGAAATCAAAGGAAGGCATTTTAAAGGGTGAGAATAATCTTAACAATGAGAGCCAAGGCTTAAAAGATCTAAACATATGACAGTTAAGCCAGCGAGAGTCTCGTTCATCAAATGGAGAGCTGTGTTTTCTCAATACGTGACTCTGAAGGGTCTTGGAACAAAGAAGAAATCAAGTCGCTCAACACTGTAATTGATATGCCGGGCCACTCCTATGGGGACAGCGTATCGTAAACAGGGGAAATTGGCTGGGAGGTATTGTTTATTTCCCTAGACTGATTAGGCTCACTTGACTCGTGATGAACAGCGCAGGTGGTAGAGATGTCTACTATGAAAACACAGATAAAATCCACACTGAATCCATCCAATTTACAGATTGTTCTATGTGACCTGATCTTGAGCGTAAAAGTCATCGCCCTTCGGTGTATTTGCACAGCCACAGTGGTTGAGCGTGATGCTGATGGATTGTGGGTAATGCTTGAAACCGACAGCCTAGCTAAACCCGTGCACACGACATCTTGACATCTTGTGTTAGTGTCAGATAAAAACGGCATTCAACGTATGTGGAGTGAAAAATAACATTCTGCACATTAACTCCATCATATGACTTATTCATTTTCATAGAACTGCCTCAGTCACATCCTCCTCTTCACATTTATTCCCTCGGGAGGCTGTATAGATTTTCCAGCTGCCTGCCTGGATGATCCATGATGATTATTATCTGAAAGGTAGAGCTGGTGGAAGGTATGGAAAATAGTCATCACTCTTTGCTATATCATATATTGCGCTCCTGTTTTAGCAAGCAGTGTTACTTCAGTGATTCCAGACATTGTTTAACCAATCCTAATGGATGCATATCTCAGCTGGCTAAAAAGAAATATAATGCTTACTGGAAGACACTTCAATTAATCAATCAGAATCAAAGAATGCAAAGTATTATGTATGTGGTGTCCTTTAAGTTCTGAAAATAGTTGAATCCTACTGCTATTTTCCAGTTAGATGTATCTGCATTTGAAAAGGCAAACAAAATTACCTCTCATTATTAATGCTTCACATTTCCACTGATTATTAATTAACAGGCTGATGCTTAAATAATGAGTTGCTTATCGCTCTAAAGACATCTTTTATCTCTGTTTGCTGGAAACGTCAAATGAACGTCTCTGAATTAATGAAGGCTGATAAGGGTCCGAAATTAGTTTTGTTTTTTGGCATGCCACCTAGTAAATAGGTAAACGCACAAAATGTATATCACTAACATTCTTTAAAGATATTTTGAATGAATAATTTCACAACAGCAAGACTATATTTACAATCCACTTACCGGCCACTTTATTTGGTACACCTGTCCAACTGTTCGTTAACGCAAATTTCTAATCAGCCAATCACATGGCAGCAAATCAATGCATTTAGGCATGTAGACATGGTCAAGACGATCTGCTGCAGTTTAAACCGAGCATCAGAATGGGGAAGAATGGTGATTTAAGTGACTTTGAACATGGCCACAGCCTACCGGAGTATTGTTGCTGACCATGTCCATCCCTTTATGACCACAGTGTACCCATCTTCTGATGGCTACTTCCAGCAGGATAACACGCCATGTTGTAAAGCGTACATCATCTCAGACTGGTTTCTTGAACATGACAATGAGTTCACTGTACTCAAATGGCCTCCACAGTCACCAGAGCTCAATCCAATAGAGCACTTTTGGGATGTGGTAGAATCTGTAGCAACTGCGTGATGCTATCATGTCAATATGGACCAAAATCTTATACATGTAATTATATATATTTCCAGTACCTTGTTGAATCTGTCACGAAGGCTTAAGGCAGTTCTGAAGGCAAAAGGGGGTCCAAGCCGGTACAAGTAAGGTGTACCTAATAAAGTGGCCAGTGACTGCAATATACTGCAATACTGCAATATATGAAATGAGCAGCTTTACCCTAAAACTGCATCAGTCACAAAAACACAAAGGTGTGTGATTTTGATTTGTGATTAATGCAAGGAAATGTAAATATATATATATTAGTCTTCACTTGCATTGGGTAAAAAAATGTTAGATATATACAGACTATGGATTCAAAGTATTCTCCTGACTTTACATAAAACAATAACTGAGCCTCATCTCAAAAGAGGGTTTCAATGTCTAGACACATTTAATAAGTAAACAAGATGTCGTAAAGCCTCCCTAAATCTACTGACCATCACACCCACCTGCTGCCCCCTTACTAAGCTCAATCCACCCGTGCTGCTTATCAGAGATAATTCAGAGAACAGTTAAGGCAGTCCATTATGGGCCTGTCCTAACTAATAGGGCTGCAGCTGCTTAACCCCTAATACAACATAACATTACCATTCTGTTGCTGAGATTCCTGGTTTCTCCTCACCTTCAATTCCAGCTTCTGTTCTACTCTAGTAGCGGATTTGAAGCACAAAATGTAAATTGCTATAGGGAAACATACAATTATACACAATTAATTAAAGCAACAAATCATAAACATGTAATTACAGCTTCCAGTATGATGCAGTCATCTCGAATTCTGGTCAGAATGACAAAGGATCACAGACATTCAAAAGGATTCATATTACTTTTGAACTAATAGGAATACAACAGAGGATTACACCGCCCGCCCTTTCTGACTGCAGTTATAGGCCAAATCGCTCAATTATCTCTGCTAATTCCCTCAGTGCTAAACTAATGCAATTATATGCAAACAAATAGCTCCATGGTAACACTTTTTTTCTCTGTGGTGCACTTCGCCTTTCAGCGACAGGTAATTTTGATTAGCTCGGTCTGTCAAAAACAGCCTGGGCATTCACTAGTGGAGAATTTCTAAACACAAGCGGAGGGAAGTCAAACGGCTGTATTTGGTTTCAAATCGTCCTTTATTAAGCGAAGCAGGAAAGTGGCAATTGGACCCCCTACATTTTTCAACATAATTCTGTCACCAGAGGGACTGTAGCATGCAAACTTAGATTAGCCATGAAAAAGTCACAGGTGGCCTGGGAATGGAGTCCGGGTGTTAATCCCGTAAGGAGAAAGAAGGCTGACACATAGCCCAAAACTGTGTTTGTTCCAGCTCACATTGCACTGCCAAAGCAGTCTGATTCTTGCGGAAACAACCGAGTGAGAAGTGTAATTCAGCACTAGTGTGGAAGGAAAGCCATCAATGCAAAAAATACTATGGTAGCAATCAATGAATGTTTATACTTAAGCAAATTAACCCAAGTTGGCTGAGTATTCCCACTCCTACAGTTCGATTGACCGGAATGCAGAGAATTCACAGTTTGTTTAATTACGAAAATAGTAGCGTCCTCAGAGGGACAAAGACTGTGAGGCATCCATTACAGCATTCAGGCATCTAAACGCAGTGAAACAACAAAAAAGGCATCCTGTGGCTAACAGAGACCCTTGCACTCCTTTCTGGGAAGAGGAAGCTTTTTCGTCTGAGAGTGCATGTTGTGACCTAGCCCTCTGCAATGGAAGAGTCAGCGTCATAGTGGTCCGAGACCGTTTGCCATTGACAGAGATGAAAGCAATAACATCAGGCTGAGTTATAACAGGACCACGGGTCATATCCCTAAGGAGCCAGTATAAGTCAAGCCGTCAGCCCCCCAGCCTGAGAGAGAGGAGGTACACAGTCAAAGCCTGGCAGACATCATGCGGCAGCGGAAATGCCAGGAGACGTCAAGTGTGTGTGTGCAGGGTACCAGCAGTTCAGGTGAATGCGGCTTCCCTTTGTGATGCAGATGAGGGTGCAATCAGCCTGCCTTTATCTCTGAAGACAGACTGTACTCTGGGAGACACTGAGCTGCGCTGCACCAGTTCGTTGGAACTGTGTTTGTCGAACGCCTTGATGGAAGGCAGATGTTTAATAGTGTGTGCGAACAAGGTCTGACCTCCTGCAAGAACACCCAACTGTCACTTCATTCAGCTCGGGAGGATTGCTCTTATAAGGGATAGTTCACCCCCCAAAAATAGTATTTACTCACCTCCAGACTATACAAGTGGAGGATTTTTTCTTAAGTAGAGAATTAAAGAAGTATGCAAATTAATTGCTACAGTTCTTAAGACTCAAAACGACATATAAAGGGAAAACAATATGAATGCCCTTGGCTACTGATCATCCATTGATGTCTTATCAAGTAAAACAATTAGTTTGTGCAAGAAACTAAACATTTGCAACATAATAGGCACGGGACAATAACCGTTTTCAAGGTATACTGCAGTTTGGAAAAGTCAAAGTTTTAAAACTTTGTTTTTTTCTGCTATATCGTTTCTAAGTTATATGTAAGATTTTTTATTTATGTTTTTTAGGACAACAGTACATGCAGTCCAAATATGCTGCTTTAATTGTAAAGAAATCAGTGTTTTTGAAACAAATGAAGACAGCAGAAGTCAATGATTTATTTGAATTATTTAGCTTGACTTGTTTACTGTTCCAAAATATATTAAATGTCTCTCAAAATAAAATATATTTGTGTTCAAAGGGGAAAAAAGTTGTTTTTTACCCAGACATTTAAAAATATATATATATATATGTTAGAGCAGTAATCACAATACCGTAAAACCGTGATATTTGTATCCAATGTTATCATACCGTCAAAACCTTATACCGGTCCATGCCTACAGCATAATAACATATTAAACACTGGAAATCTATGAAAAGTCAGTTTTCACATTTGCATAATGTTACTTTTTCAAAAAGGTTGCAGTAGGGGTGTCAAAATTAATGGTTTCTTCGGTGCACCACGATGCAGACTTGGACAATTCGGTATCGGTTCAGTAATAGATCCTAACCGATTATTAAGTACTGATGTCATTTCTATAAATGCTCATGTTATACTGTGCACATACCTGTGTTTTGTTTGATACATCAAAAAAAAAAGAGCAGGTAAAATTAAAGGTACAGTTCATATATCTGACTGCTTGTATTAAAAGACAAAATTGCATTACAAATAATATATAAACAGTTGAAATTAGATTTGTTAACCCCCCTTTGAATTTGTTTTCTTTTTTAAATATTTCCCAAATTATGTTTAACAGAGCAAGGAAATTTTCACAGTATGTCTGATAATATTTTTTTATTAAAGTCTTATTTGTTTTATTTCGACTAGAATAAAAGCTGTTTTTAATTTTTTAAAAACCATTTAAGGTCAATATTATTAGGCCATTTAGGCTTTATTTTTTTTCTCGTCTACAGAACAAACCATTGCTATACAATGAATTTCCTAATTACCCTAACCTGCCTAGTTAACCTAAGTAACCTTTAAGCATTTAAATGCCATTTTAAAGGTGCAGTATGTAAGTTTGACACCCAGTGGTTGAACTAGGTATTGCAGTCCTGAATCATAATAAAGGTACGCCGGGTTGCCAGTTTGAGGGATTTTAAACTGTGTTCTAAATAAAAGCAACGACACGCGATTGAGGGAATATTCTCCATATTAAAAGGAGTTTTGGTTCTAACCAACACCTCGAATTGATTTATTAGAAGCGGCTTCTATTTCTCACAGCTGAACAACAGAAACCTATGACAGATCACCTCAGGTAAGCCTCGTGTGCTTTATTCAGTGCTAAATGCTAACAATGCGAGTTTGAATGCATTTTACATGACGTGTATTACCATATACTGAAAGCAGAAAGTTCACCTCACCTTTAATGATGTTAAAGAGGGTTAACATGTATTAAATAGATTCTAAACCTTACCGTTTTGTGAGTGAGTGCATATTCTGTGCTTCTGAAAGGCTGTATTTAAATTTCTGCCGTGTTTTGTGGTGCAAACAGCCAAATGGCTCATCACTCATAACAATCTCGTCACAGCGTGTTGTTAGGACACGCGATGTAACCTGCTCACGTTCCTAATATTTATGTCATTTGCTAATTAACGTCATGTGGAACTGAATCTGTCTCATTTTGACATCTGATACTTTCCACTCAACTGTAGCATTTCGCTCATGGACGCATGCTTTCAGAGTCTTTATGAATGAATGAATGAATGAAATATGCTGTTTTCCAACAAGGCAACCCGGGGTGCTGAATTATAATTGGTTAAACTGGCATGTGCATGTGAAAATTACCTAAACAAAGACATCGTTCCGGCACGGAAAAAAACATTTTCAAAGCAGAATATCTGACTTCAGCATTGTTTGTCAGTTAAACAAGTATGTTCACTTGGGATGTTTCTTAAATATATGCACACATATTATTGTATTTTTATGCTTTAGAAGAGTCAAAAACTTACATACAGCACCTTTAAGCTGTATAGAAGTGTCCTGAAAAATATCTAGTAAAATATTATGTACTGTCATTATGGCAAAGATATAATAAATCAGTGATTATAAATGAGTTACTAAAACTATTATGTTTAGAAATGTGTTAAAAAAAAATCTCTATGTTAAACAGAAATTGGGGAAATAAACCGGGGGGCTAATAATTCAGGGGGTTTAATGATTCTGACTTCAACTGTGCTTAAAAAACTTAATACAAGAATTGTTGTGCTGTGAAGTAAAATATAAAACTCTGTAAGAAAAGCATCGTCAATGCACCGTGATGCGCCGAGATATCAAATTGAACCGAGTCGATGTCATGATAATCATAACCGAAACGAACCGTGAGACCAGTGTGGGTTCACAACTCTAGGTTGCAGCATCCAGGACAAGCAGGTATACCATTACATAAACAATACAAGACACGTATCATTTTTACTTTTGCCCATTTGATTAGTGTTCAAAGATATCCTAAACTCAATTGAATTTCATAGTATGAACTCGCATACATAAACAAACAGTAAATAAATAAATTAGAAAGTCATACAGGTCTAAAATGACATAAAGGGGACTAAAATAATGACAACATCTTATTTTCAGGTGAACTTTTCTATTAAGATTGATAGTGAAATGTGTTTTGTCTTTCAGAAACTACCCAACAAAAGTAACATTAGCATTTCTTCACAGGTGCAGGCAGGATGATTCATTGATTAGTTAGTTTGTTTGTTCTCTTGGCCTAATTTCATAATTGGCCACTTGCATTCCCATGTGACACTGATCCAACATCCCAGAATCAACTGTATCAAGTGCTTGTGATCTAACAAATGTTATTAAAACGTGGTTAATGTGGATACTTAATGTGTCAAAAAGCTTTCTGATTCCCAAAAATGGTCCTATAACAGTGGTTAAGTGGCCTTGCTTACACAAAGCAAGGGCTGGTTTTATGCAATTAGGCTCTTTAATTAGCCCCTTAAGACAACCAGCCAACTGAAACTTAATTAGCTAAATTGCTTCCAGTGCCACAAGTGCAATGTACAGTAAAAATCACATTTAAGGGCCATATATATGAACTGAACAAAAATCAATATGTCCACGTTCCAAATGCAATGTTTGAGGTCTAGGATCACTCACAATATGACGTGCGTGACGGATATTCATCCCTTAAGACCACCTTTTAACTGGGCGTATTATTACGGCTACATAAACATAGCATGAACAATAGGAGCTCACATATGCATGAGTAATCACATTGCTCACAGCTCTAAGGAGTAAAGGACTGCCTGCATATTTCATTTCCAATGTGTTTTGCAGAATGCTTAGTAAATTGCAGGAGACAGTTTGCTCTGCATCTGGTTACAGTAAAGATAAACGCTCTCGCAAACTAGGCCGAAGGGAAAGAGAGAGAGCCATTCTGACCCAGCAGTAAGCACTTAGATGTGATTAAATGGATTGATTAGGATGCATTAATCTATGCACGAACACAGATTAGATGATCTAATGATAACACGATTTAAATATGTTCTTGGTAACGTCTCTCTAGCGCTGTCCTGAACCACAGCCTGAGTCTTGTCTTGTACTGCAGGCTGAAACAATTATCACCTCAAGGTAGAAAAAAACACAGCTATCATTTAGCCGTTTCAAGCAAAGCCTACATGACCTTCAACCACACACTCAATCGATGCTCTGTATGCAGTACAGTATTACAGACCCCCATTTGTCCTCTTTCTACACTAACACCAGTCAGTCAAGCTCAGGTAATGGTCAAAATGCCATGTTATTGTTATGAGTAAAGGATACGGTCCTTTAGCTTCGGAGAGGCTGTTCAAATAAGCTCTCAAATGGTTAAGTGTATGCACAGAGCAAAATATGAAGATGCAAACGATTTTAATTGACTGTCAACAGCTGTGTTTGTGCACATTACAATTGTAATTAAAGTTTGTTTAGAACAAATAACTTAATTGCAATTTGCGAAAGCGCAAAATTGCCGGGAAGGAGAAAACTATTTTTAATCACAACAAAAGCAGAAGCCTGATCCAATATAACAACCAACCAGCACAAATTAAAGTCATTAAACACAATCAACTCTTAAAGTTTTCAAACAATTCTTAAGTCATGGTGTTGTAAACTTCTGCATTGCGATAGGACAGACAGGTTAGAACTGGTGTGAAATAACAACTTGGTAAGGTTAAAGTATGCACATGAATCAAAGAAAAAGAAAGCAGAACCAATACCAAGTTATGAATATTCAGAAGCCTTGGCAGGCATGAAGCAGAGTCCTCACTAATTACAATTCAGCCGAGTGCTTAGTGGAGTATTAATGGAGTTTAAAAAAAATGTTGTATGTCAAAATATTAGATAATTAACAATTCGTTGTAAATGCAGGGTAGGGTATGATGAACTGCTAATGGAGAGAGATTTCTGTTTTACTGGGGGTGTGTGAGCTTATATTCAGATCAAGTGACATCACTCTTCGGACTGCTCCAGAGAAGAGGAATGTGGTAGAATGTGCCTCTGATGCTCACTGGAAACTCCCTTTAGAGCAGGGGTGCCCAAACTTTTTCTTATAAAGGGCCAAAAACCAAACTTGATTGAGGCTAGTGGCCTGGAGGTAAATATACAGTCGTTGCCAAGGGTAATTTCCTAATTTCTTTAATAATATTTTAAAATAACTAGAAACATTGCTTTATATTAACTTATACAGCATTGTTTTACATTTTATAATGAAGTTATTACAGTAAAAACAAAAACAATCTCATTTATAACAGAATGGAGTTACACTAGTTTTTGCCTTAATTTGCTCGCCGATGTCTTCTGGATAGTCCTCTATCCGTCAAGTGACATTATTTACATTTTAAAAAATCAGATTCATTTACAACATTTAACTGAAACATGCTTTTTGGTAGTTTAGCAATAAAACAAAAAAAGGTTATGTCAAATTATAAATGACAATCTCTTTTAAATCCAACCCTCTCCATCATTCTTTTCAGATGGGATGGTGGGCCAAATCAAAGGTTACAATGGGCCAACTTTGGCCCACGGGCCCTACTTTGGACATGTCTGCTTTAGAGTCACTCAAAGCACATGCAGGAAACTGCCTGGACCTGACCATAGTAACAGTCAACTAATTACAGATTATGTGAAAGCCAGCATGACACAAGGATGTGGTCAAAGACTAAAGAAAGTCAAAATCTGAATTAAAAGTAAGGCAGTCACCACTTAAATTGTTATTATTATTGTAATTTCTGCAAAATGACCTAACAACATTTTTTACTGGCATGATTTGGTAAAGATACTGCCTCAAACAAAACAAAAGTGAACTTTCTTGATAGGGTGTTTGTGAACTTATTGTGAATTCCTTGAATTGTTATGTGCTGAACAAAAGGATCTGCTTTAAACACACAGCAAGTGCAAAACTGACACTTTCATGAAACAATAATCTCCAAGTCTGACACTGTCAAAGACAGCATGCTGAGCTGCAAGCAGATGAATTTTGCCAACAAAAAAGAGCCCATTTCCCATGAGTCTCTCTGCTATTCCAAACTTTCTGCATGGTCAAGGTAGCCCTCGGCTGTTCTCTGGAAATGTGACACTCGTCTCACTAGAGAAACAACTGGTACCAGCACTAATTGAAATTTTGCATGCAAAGTGACAATAGCCGGGCCCTGGGCAGCATGGATTAGGCACTGAATGGAGGCGGATTCTTTGTGAACGCCACTGTGGAGGCTGGCGTGCAGAACAGTTCCCTGCATCTGCTCATTCAGCGTACTGAAAAAACACAGGATTGCGAGCAGCCGCTCACTTTACCTTTATCTAATCCTGTTTCTGAACCCCGATCACCACCTCTCCAAACCACGTTCTGCCTTTTGTTACCCGCCCAAAAACTGTAATGCTATGCATCGGCTTACACTGCAGTGGCCCACACTCAGCGTATAGTTGGAAAAGGATGGGATGCATTTCCATTTGAAAGCAGATTATTCAATCTTGGCAGGCATTTCAAAGTGGAAGTGTTGATATGAGGGCTAAAACAGCTATGTTAACAAACAATAGTTTTAATTATGCCCCTCTCTGTTGTTTAGAGTGTTGTGGAAATAGATTGTGAAAAGCTTAGCTGAAACAAACTTTGCACTTGTACAAAATGCTGAGCAATTGTTTTTTTTTTTCTGAAAAACAAGGTAGTATTTGCATAACTTTGGAATTTGTATAGATCTCCAGTAATAAACAGATAAATAAATCCTCAAATTAAACAATTTAACTCTAATTAAATCTTGCTTTTACCCCTACATATAGCATGGAAGCAAGAAACACAAAAAGCAGAGGAAAAAATATGATAAATATAGCATATAGTGGCACTACATTATCACAAAGGCCTTTATTAAAACTAGTCGTGCATGCTATTTTTGTACAACATACAGTCGGTGTAGATATTATGCAGCACCTTAAAAAATAAACTGTCTAACAATTTCCATAATGTTGGAGAGTACATCAATATATATAATCAGCCTTCAGATATTTGTATACAGTATGGGAACAGCCGCAGCTGCTTATGGGACGTCTCGAGATGAGAGAGAAGTAACATTGTACAAGAACATTATGACAGCAAAATGGAATGCATGCTGGGAATATTGAAATAGCGAGGAATCTTTTGTATGATGGGTGTCCTACTTACAAAAGACGCCAACTCTGACGTGATAAACAACATGCAGCTCACTTGTGGTTTTATTTGTGGAATATCTTGTTTAGTATTTTTACTATCTGCTTGCATTATGTTGCTACATTTCGCTATAACACGTTTTATGGTTTTCAAATATTATGCTGTTTTAATATCTGAAACGTACTATTTTGTGTGTGATCAAAATGAAATGCAAAGCGGAGCAGCTAAAAAAAAGAAAGAAAGGGAAGAAAAACAGTAACTTTGATAGGGAAAATGACACACAAATAAATTTTTAAGAGCCACAGCCACAAAGAATAAAACTAAATTAAACAGTAACTTCAAACTGGTGCATAATGCAAGCTGACATATACAAAAACTTGTCACTGTGAAAAACTTCAAAGTGCTTTAGCACTGTAGCACTATTTGAAGTAAAAACTCAACGAAGAACAAAACCATATTTTATGATCACCTGCTGGGAAAAATCTATTTTCACATATGCAAATTGAGCTTGGTTTTAAAAATGCACTTGAGGCACTTTATTCTTATACTAAAGAAGTTTCAGACTCTTGAAAATGAGTCTTATGAGAAAATAATCTTATGAAAATTAATCTTATGTCTTCACCACAACCTATAATTCTTCCATAATTACAATAAATTTTCAAAGTATCAAAGATTATTTCAAGCAAGTAGTAAAACTATTCCCACATAAGCATTAATTTCAGATGGCACATTACAGCTGATGTCAAATATCTAAACGATTTGATATAATTTACACTCATTTAGCGAGGAGGATAAACACTGTTGTATAAGGCTTTAAGATGACGTCAAATCTCACTGAGCCATCTCTTCTACTGCCTGCCATCACTTTGTTTTTAAGGTCGACGCAGCGTTGACCTCTTTTTCAACTCACTAATTTTTTTACATCTAAGCACCATGCTTTAACACCATTGGCTGAAAAACTAGGGTGACAGTCAGAGGAGAAATGCGAATCGACCAATCGCCCCAGAGTTTGTGATTCGACTATCGACAACAACCCATAAAAAAAAGATTATATTATGCACACACATTATTTATAATAAAATATTTATAAAAATGTGTGTGTGTATATGTGTGTGTGTTTATATATATATATATCACCTGCTGGGAAAAATCTATTTTCACATAAGCAAATTGAGCTTGGTTTTAAAAATGCACTTGAGGCACTTTATTCTTATACTAAAGAAGTTTCATTTTCAAGAGTCTGAATCTTATGAGAAAATATTCTTATGAAAATGAATATCTATATTAAAATGAATATTTTTATATATATATATATATATATATATATATATATATATATATATATATATATATATATATATATATATATAGTTATTATGGATGTAAAATATAACTACTATCAACTCAATAAAAAGGAAACATTTCTTTTTCAGTAGAGAGCATTGTTGGCAAGTATTATTTATACTATTTTATACTTTTTTATACTTTATATTTTTAAAGGAGACAAAACAAAAAGAAAAGGGTCAAACAACCTTTGAGGAACATAGGGCCTCTAAAAGCAATCAGAAAAAAAAAATATTTTAATTACTTCAGTTCCTTTATTAAACGCTCAGGCGTCCTCTAATTTTTGAATTATAATTACTGTACATGTTAATTATTATTAAATGTCTGTGCACATTTCAATTTAAATTAAATTTGGCACTGAGAATTCTTTAACATTTTAGGCAAGTCTGACGAAATAATTAAATAAACATTTGCTCTTTATTAAAGTTACATGATTAGTCAAATTAATAGTCTAGAACTATCTGAAATTGAAATGCCAGTCATGTTATTATAAGTTTTTAATTTACTTTCTGAAGAAGTTACGTTGTTTTGTTCTTTCAAAAAAAATATTTACTAGCAACAAAAAGCAGTCATGCAGTGCTGTCGAATGGGCCCCTAATTAAATTCAAATATAGTTGTTCCTCAGTACAAAAATTTGTTGATTTTATTATTAATATTTAATTGTTTTTAACTACACTACAGCTGTCACTCATATTGTGTTTTGAGCATTTTAAATATTTTAAAACCGTTCATCAGATAAATAAATAAATAAAATGTCATGCTTTTAAAATCTCCAGTCTAAAAGTACATAATTGAGTATGCCTATAGTCATCCATTACATGACAATAAACTCAAGTATCATTAAACTTGAGAACTAAAGCCACAAGAGGATCCTGTAATACCAGCAATGCCTACTTAAAATTCATTGAGCATAATTCACTGGACACAGACACTTCAAACAGCCGGGGACTGAAAGCGTGGTCAGTAAATGAGAATAAAGGACTGTATTTGGTTGTTTTGCAATTGTGTGCTCACTGGGAACCTGTTTTATTGTCCAACATGCTGAGTCCAGCATCACCATTTCGACTGGGAAACCGGCTACACACAAGCTGAAAACAACACGCGAATCTGTTACGGAATAAATAAATATTGATGGAGTAAAATAAATGTTAATATACCTATGAAGGTCCTTGGAGTTTATTAGTCCACCTCTGAAATGATTGTACAAATAAGGGGCGCGAATCTTGTGCACGGCTCGCGCTCGCACACGTATCCGCGCGTGGGGACAAAATAACAGTTTTAATGCTTCTATTTCACAATAAAAGACAACAAATGTATTTTTTGTCCTGCACATGTTATGAATAAACTAATGCTGGTCATTAAAATGCGTTTCCTACGCTACCTGTGATGAATTTACTATATATTGTGCCTGATAGAGCAAGCCCTATCAAAAGAATACGTCCCTGTCAACGTAAAAAAAATGTCACATTTGCCCCAGTATCATGCCACATTCGTTAATAAGCGAAAAAATGGTTTCGTATCTTATTTCTTGGATGCCGTTCAAAACTAACGTGCCGTGACGGTAAACTCTCAGGCTGTCGGCAAGATGCTGGACTCGCAAAACACGGGGAAGAAACATCTTACCTTCAATAGCCAGGACTGATGGTAGTGTCCATAAAATCCATAGGATATCCATCATTGGTTTCTTAGGGAAGAAATTATATAAAGTCCAGACATTCAAATAAAATGAGCCCTGAAAGCCATTGATATCAGACGCTGGCGCAGACCGGCAGACTTTCACCTTCCGTTGAATGAATACGATGCCATAAACACACAACTAAAATCCTGAGCGAGTATGGACGAGACCAAATGAGTCAGACGAGGGGAGGGTGGTGGTTGGGAGCACCGCGTGAGATCCACCAGAGGAAGAATGTGCATGAGAAACGTCCTATTACCAACAAGAATAACCGCATTAAAGATTATTTCGTTGATAAAAATCGATCTGAGCAGATTCCCGTCGTATATACAATAAAAACGTTCGGACAACCAACCCGAAAGCGCATATTTCTTCTGCCCCACCTGTCAATCAAAGCAAGAGCGTAACTATTCAGCCTTATCTGCGGATGCTCGAGTGAAAAATTGGTACTATTGGAAAAGCATGACGGTGTGAATTAAGACAGACTCGTAGATGAAATGTGTACAGTTATAGAAAATATGTTTGCTATAGTTGTCCTTGTAATAATGGAAGTGTATGTCGGCTCGTATTTTTTTTTTGGTTTCCCACCTTCTTCAAAAAAGTAAAGGTAAGAAGGCTTTTAAAATTGCCGTGAACGAGGAAACAAAATAAACATCAACAAGCGCATAAAAGTGAGTATTTGCTTATTGTATAATGATTTCTAACGTATTTATTGTATTGCTTTAAATAATATATGGGAAAAAATAGCCCATAAGTAAATAAAAGCATAATTTAAAAGCAAAAATAAAAATGCTATGCTTGTGTCTCTCATTATCTGTAACTTAGAGACACACATGTTTTATTTGTACACACTGAAGTAAAATCAATGAGAGCAGAATGAGATTCAATGTGTCTGGCAGCTGACACTCACTAGGCCTCATTTGCAATTTTAACAATACATGCGTCCAGGACTAACAATATTTTGAATGAATTTGTGCATGTGCCTATAACAACTAGTTTAAGTCAGTATAAGCAAAGCTATTTTGTCCCCTACAACTATTAGCCTTACATATATTTCTATTACAAATAGTGGTTCACTAGAAATTAATAATTAAAAAAGTCTGACCCACAGATGAGCATAAAAACAAACAAATATTTGGTATAATAGCACCCTTGCATCTTTGTTGAATATTTTTGCATGAATTTAAATTGTCACCATAATTCAAAATGTTTCTTTTCAGCTCCTGAGTGATAAAAAAAAATTACGAACCTTGAAACCTTGAATGAATAATTTTACTTTCCAATTGCTTATTCCAGGGAAAATAGTAAAAGATGGAGATTATTACTTGTAATGTGAATAAAGCAGGATCATGGCACCTGTTCTAACTTTAATACTCACTATACAGAGCTTAAAATTGTAACTATTTGCAATTTAACTATATAAAACAAAGTAGCAGACTTTGTGAAGAAAGACAGACCTGTGGTATTTTTATCCCTCTCTACAGCTCGGTTGGCTCTTGCTTGAAAATCTTTCAAAAGTCTGGACCTATAGAGTTACCTGATCCCAGCTGGTTGTACTACACGTAGCTATGTGCTATAATACATCTTTATACAGAATGTCCGGCTCAAGTAGTGTGTGGAGTCTGTTAAATAAAGTTACAGACACAGGGAAAAACAAAGGTTAATATAACGCAGATACAGTGCTCAGCATAATTGAGTACACCCCATTTTAAAAATGAATATTTTTCTCCATTTCTCAGTGAAGCAATGTATTTTGGTGCATTTAAACAAAACAGATTAAAGAGATTTATTTATTAAAATAATATTTTAGTCACTAAACGTATTTAGAAATTGGAAGATAATACAATTCAATTCAAGCAAAATATTGCAAGAAAAAAAATTACAACCTACAAAATTTCAACTAAATTTGACATTTTTTGCTTCTCTTGAAGTTTGTATTTAATATTTTTCTATAACATAAATTTGGGTGTACTAGTTTTTGGACCGATAATCTTAAGTTATTTTGTTAGATAAGCTCTAGATTTGGCGTCAGTACTGAGTAATTTAATGTATATGCACAAATATAATATTGTATATCTTCCTATTAAAAATATTAATTTAAAAGATAGATTTGTGAGGGGTGTACTTGTATATGGTGAGCACTCATAGCACTCATAATTTTACTTAAATGCATTTTTAAAAATAGTCTGGGAAAAGTCTAATTTATGAATTAAATAAAAAATATATACATTTATGAACCACTAAATAATTGATTAATTAACAATATTATTTTTCCTAATTTTAATTCCATGCCAGCTTAGGACATCTTTAAATCATTATACAACATGTCTGGCTTTACTAAGAAATGTGTAAAGTCTGTAAATAAAAAAAATTAACAAAAAAATTTAACTTAATCACTTAATATAATGAAGGTTTTATTTATTATAACTGACAAGACCTGGCAATTATGGTTAAATCCATTTTACAAATGAGAAAAAAAAAATCTAATTCAGGTTTGTCTGTTTTTTGTGGCTTTTTAAAAAGTCTTTACAAACACAATAAAAAATTGATGTAAATCTAGCAGATATGGTGAGATCATGTTATTATATTCACCTACACTGTATGTTACTATATTTTTTTAATTGGTATGTTTAATTTCCAGTAAAATTTATTTAATTTCAGTTTAAAATAATAATAATAATAATAACAAATCTGTGTGAGTCAGAAGATGACAGTAAAATCCATTGCCCACAAGTGTTTCAGTAAATTGATCTTTTCAAAAAGTAATTGCTTAGAAATCGCAAAGGCATTTTGGCTTTGTTGTTAAATCCATTTCATGAGTGGATTTAGCCTACAGTAAGAATGTGGCCTGAAAACAAGCTTTGATTAATCACCTCCACCGACTTTAAAGCAACTCTCCAAGTCCCCTACAAACACTTTTATAGGCGCATTAAAAATGATAGACCACAGCGTCAGCAGCCGTTTTTAAAAAAATGTCAAACTTTGCATCTCAGACAGCCAAAAAACAATAATTTAATACAGAATGAAATCCTTCAAACAGATTGTAAATGGATAAGCTTTTTGACCTGTCAGATGTAGTTTGTAAGATGCGACTGATGAAATTGTGTGTCATTGTTTGCCAAGCCACAAACAGTATTTTGAATTTTTCCTTAAAGCAATATGTGACTTATTTCCCGTCTCAGCAGCTGGTAGTGTAATCTAAATAACGCTACGTATAAGTATAATCACATAGAGTTGAACACAGACAGAAGGTGAAGTTCGGAGAAGCCCACGAGCTGATTCTCTACACAGATGGAATCAAGTGAGTTGTTATAACTGACAGTAGCAGGGTATGGGGCACGGATCTCAGATTAATAGCAGCCGGGACTGCTTTTACCATTGCCTGCGAGGTCACTGAATTTGACCAAGTAAATCACGGCCGACTTAGAGGTCCGCTATATATCAGAACGCAGATATAGACCTATAAGGTGTCTGTCTAAATAACCTGAGACTTGCGGGCAATGATGGGATTAAGTTATTCTATTCCCTGTTATTGAATTTGGAATCTGCGTTTTGTTAGTCTACGCTCTCATGGAACAAAGCTGTTATTGTAATATAAAAAACTGGCAGTATTTTACCCGAAAATACCAGTCAGTCTGAGGAGAAATATCAAAGGATATAAAACTAGACTAACCATGGGAGACTGGACTTTAATACTTTGACTTATGTCTGCTGGAATATCAAGTAAGAAATGTTTTAAATTATTTTTATCATTTCCCGTATGGAAAAGAATGTCTATTGCGAATTGATACCGTTCTCTAATATCACAGTTACATCAAAGGGGAAAACTACTGTGTGTGTGAACGGTTTTTTGGTGGAGTCGTTTAGCCTGCTCGCTTAAAACCCAAAACCTACACTTTAAAATCATATTAATATATTAAAATCAAGAGCTTGTTTTGTAAGAAAAAACATGGTTTATTTATATACTGTAGTTTCAGCTCTGAGTTGCTGGAGTCTCACAAATAAATATTTTTAATTGCATAAATTTATTGGCACCAAACAGATTTTTATGTTGCTTGTGAAAGGCTATGAATTAAAATGTATCTTTCAAAATAAAATAATGAATAACAGAAATGCACACACTCGTAAAGCAGATCACATGGGACAAAAAACTATTTAAAAAGTTCAGCATGTGGAATGCATTTTGAAGGGATACTATCATTTACACTTTTATTACATTATCAGAAATAAATCATGAAACAAAGTTATATTCAACACTTGAGCTAGTATAAAAAGTAGCAAATCAGCAAATCATATTTAAATTCATGTTTTGTTTTTGCTTTGTAAATCTGAAAAATGTATAAAGGTGTATTAAAAATCAACATCAATACAATCATACTTTTTATTGTCAGAAAACTTTTAAATTGCTCATACACATAATAATATATAATTATATAATAAATGCAAACCAATATTTCTTTAAACACTTTCCAAACCAAATTCAATCCAAATTTTCCCAGTTTTATCATTATGTTTTGAGCTGTAATTAGCAGAAACTCCTTAAATAAAAATGAATCCTTCCATCTGATTAAATGTGTGATGTGTGTGTGTGTGTGTGTGTGTGTGTGTGACTTCAATCTGACTCTACTGAACAACTGAAGGGCCAAATTGCTTCAACAGTGCCACCTTGAGTTCAGGAGTGACAATTGTCTGCTCATTCCGACTCTTGCCTTCTAGCTTTTATCAGACTGAAAACTAAAATACTAGTGTTGTCTTGTAGCTCCCTAAATTAACTTTAATATTTCAAACTACCTAAATATTGACCTGTTCTAATTAACAGCTTTCCTAATATTCATTTGTAATTCTTCACAAATTATAAATTATGCCAAATTTTTTAAATGCTGACTCAAAAATGCAAGTTTGCTGTTACGCCCACGTCATTATAATTGCATAATTTTAATTCATTTGGCCTGCAGTGCTCAAAAACAAAACACAGAGGGTAAATAATTTAAAAAAATTATTTGCTACAAACCTGGAAAAGAAATTGTCTACACCCTCAGAAATAAAGATACAAAATCTGTCACTGGGGTGGTCCCTTTTCAAAAGGTACATTTTTTGTTCCTAACAGGTCCTTAAAGGCACATAATAATAACCAAAAAGTACAAACGTGTGCCTCATAGTACGGTGCAAAGTGTACTCTAACGGTACTAAAGTCCACCTGTATGGTACAAAAGTGTACCATTTGAAAAGGTACCACCCCCAGTGACAAATTTTTGTATTTGTAAAATTTTCTGAGTGTGTATATAAACATACACAGTTGAAGTCAGAATTATTAAACCCCCTGAATTATTAGCCCCCTGTTTATTTTTTCCCCCAATTTCTGTTTGACGGAGAGAAGATTTTTTTCAACACATTTCTAAACATAATAGTTTTAATAACTCATTTCTAATAACAGATTTATTTTATCTTTGCCATGATGACAGTACATAATATTTGACTAGATATTTTTCAAGACACTTCTAGACAGCTTAAAGTGACATTTAAAGGCTAAACTAGGTTAATTAGGTTAACTAGGCAGGTTAGGGTAATTAGGCAAGTTATTGTATAATGATGGTTTGTTCTGTAGACAATCGAAAAAATATATAGCTTAAAGGGGCTAATAATTTTGACCTTAAAATGGTTCTCAAAAAAATAAAAAATAAATAAATAAATTATTTTCGCTGAAATAAAATATTATCAGACATACTGTGAACATTTCCTTGCTCTGTTAAACATAATTTGGGAAATATTTAAAAATTTTAAACATCATTTAGAAATTTAAAAAAATCAATTCTGATTTCAACTGTACATACACTTTTTTAAAAATAGAAATCTGTTGAGAAAGAATGTACAATTGCTATATGACTATATTTAATATTACAGTTTCAGTGGGAACATTTTGTTCTGAAGGTCCTGAGAGAAAAATAAATTACAGTATGTACCTAAAGTAAACGTGAACTGGTGTTGTGAGAGTCAAAAAAACACATGCAGGCAAATCAAAATGAATACCTACTGCTCCTGGTGTTATAAAGCAAAACTAATGGTCTGTTCAAGAACATTCTTTACAACATTATTACATTTAATCCACAGTCACAACAAACAGTAAACCTGTTCAAGCATTAAATAGTATTGTGCTGTTTTATGAATCAACAAGAATCACAGTTACAGCTAAAATAGGGTATACGCAGAAAGTCTTTTAATTTTTCAGCAACCTGGGTCAAGCGCTTCCAGTGAACTCTATGTCATTACAAAACCGGCGGGTTAAAGGTCTGTTTTCTTTAAAAATCAACGATCTTCACTGCCTGATTGATACACGATATAAAGTGGGTCTCTGCTAAAGCACTGCATCAAATTACATATTTCTGCTCCATGTCTTTAAAATATGAACATTAATTTTACCCCAGTTTTTTCAATGGAGTTTCTGCGCTAGCTTGCTAAACCTGACGGGCGCGTGCGTGTAAACGGCTTTTTATCTCGTTTTACGCTTGAACAACTAAATGAATGCCAAAGTCTATTTAATTGATTGTATTTTAATTACATTACAACATCAATGCTGTAAAAGGAACCGTATGAAATTGAAAAAAAGTCACATTAACCGTTCACACTAGCTGTGCATATACCCTATTGTCTTTAATATTCAACTAAAAAATAAAAGTCACCTGAACAAATGGACCGAAAACCTTCATTTTTGGGTGAACAATACCTTTAAGCTCTTTAAAAAAACCAATGTCTTGCCTGTATCCGTTCACAAGGCAGAGCCATTGAACCACCTTTTAGTCAACATTCAGCGGTTCAAGTCACCTTATCTGTTTTTTGTAATTGGCATGGCTGTCTGCAGAACCTAATGAAGGCAAGCTTTAAAGTGCCCTGCTATCTGCTAAGTGTGTGTGCTTGATCTCCGACCTTTGTGTCAGATCCTGGCTGCTCTATAATCTGAGAAGACCCTTCAGATGTGGATTAACCCTCAAGAGACACCGCCTTTACCAGTCCGAGAGAAAAGATAAGGCTTTTATAGCAGCACTTCACATTCAAGGTTAAAATTAAGCTCGGGCTTGACTTGAGCCGTGCTGCACTTGGGATTTCTTTCACAGTTGCATCTTCTTCTTCTTTAAGGTGATAAACGAGCCCTTCCGGCGATAAGGGTTGAATATAATGTGCGAGTTTGAACGTTAATGAATTCTATTCGTCCATTGATCCACAACACCGGCTCTCAGTGCTTCTCCTGTGGTCAGGTTTAGTTACCGCTTATCCTATTCACTTAAGTCATCCTATTAGTGTTTCAGCGACTCAATGCCAAAACATGAACTGAACCTCAATTAGGCTGTGCAGATTTAATCATAGAGCCAGAAGTCGTGTCCCTTTTTAATTAACTTATGCAGGATTATTACCATGCCAAGTACAACTTATGCGAGGAAAAAATACAGTACTTCTCTGAGATCACTGGAAGAAAGTCATCCTTATAAAGTAGTTCTCGTAGCACATGACCTCATTTTTTGGGTTGCAAGAATGCTTTGTTGAAGTGTGTCACCGTGTTGCATTGCATCTTTATCCGTTTATGAGTGAGACAGGCCTGTGTTAAACATTCCCCGAGACCCAAACCTCACAAATCAGCCACTGCAAAACCAGGACATGGGTTTTATCACCAAAATAAATCCACGTCTGTTACGGTAAAAGCATAGCCTCTGGTGAAATGATTCAAATGACGGTCGTAGAGAGGCATCTTTCATCGTTTTGTCGTCAATCATTTGTCCTACGGTCTGGGCCACATGAACCCCAAACAGACCTCGTCCTAATTGATCCAGCGCTCTTCATATAAAGCGATGATCGCTCCAGCAGCCATGCTGAAGTATTCGGGAGGGGGGTTTGGGGGTGACTTTAGAGCCAGACCTCCTGTAATGTTCCTCAGGTGGACGAACGTGGCCCTAAAGAAGAGTGGCTTTCATTAGCCACATGAAACACAAGCTCCCGGTCCGCAGCTTTGTTCGCTTTCCAAATGCAGATTAGCTAGAATTCCCTCGCAAAGCTCCTGTGCGTCCTGTCAGACTTCTTGTGGGCCAAAAAAATATAATCCCAAGAAGGGGATTTTCTCACGTGCACCTGTGTGCGCATGTCAAATGCCATATGTAACTCTAGACAAAACATATGCGTTTGTTTCTGAGAAAAGCCAAAGCATATGTTGATTCTGTCGAGGATGCTTCAAGCTCCCTATGTTTTAATTTGAAGCAGACTGATGTTATAAGGCAAGAGATTGGAGAAATTACACAGATAATTCCCATTAGCTCTCATTTTCAGCAGTCACTCACGATTGCATATAAAACATGTATAATATTGTTCTTTAAAAGTATTGGAAGGCTGCAACATTGAAATAAGTAATTCTGTAGCCTGTATTATTAAAAACATGCATTTTTTTCATGCATGATATCACTATTATTATTAATAATAATAATAATAATAAACTGCAAAGATTTTTAATTCTTGGATATTAGCAAGAGTATAAAAATACATAATGAATCAATAAATGTATGCATATACTGTATAAATAATTATAATTTATTATTATTATTATTATTATTATTATTATTATTATTATTATTATTATTAACAGTAATGCACATTAGTATATTTGAATGAATGATTGAACAAATGTTTTAGCATTGATTTTAGTTTGCTATATATATATATATATATATATATATATATATATATATATATATATATATATATATATATATATATATATATATATATATATATATATATATATATATATATATTTGCTATATTATTCAGTTCCTACACCTAAAACATTGATAAACCTAAAGCAGATGGAACAGGATTCCATGGCTAATCAGATTTACTTCTGTATGATTGTGGATTTTTAAGTGAACTGCAATGCAGTATCCCACCCTTCCCGACAGCATTTAACATTCCTGGCATAATCGCAGAGACTCCGTCCACCCCGCAAAGTGAAAATCCACCGTTTACAGCAAGTACAGTTTGGCAGCTCAGTGAACTAAAAGATTAAACTGTCCACATGTCAGTCAAACCACTGATGTCTATAAACTGACCATGAACGACACTTACAGTTTTAACATCTACCTTTACAGAAAGTGTTTAACAAAAAGTTTAATCCTTAACTGCATTTAGCAGACTCTCAGTTTGGCTGATCAGTACATTGACTGTCACAAAGTGAAATGTACTAATGAGGTAGATAAAGTACATAAACTAAGTACTTACGTGAAAGTACAGAAAACCGAATAAAATATTACTCCATAAAAAGCAAAAAGTCCTCCTCGAATTAGTGATGAGTTAAAATAAAAAGTACTTGATTTAAAATGTAATTAAGTACATACAAAGTAATGATCGCTGTTTTCAAATGATTGGTGATAGATCACTGCTGTCAAATGATGCAAATAATTGCATCCAAAATAAAAGTTTTCATTTACATAAAATATGCATACAGTTGAAGTCAGAATTTTTAGCCACCCTTTTGAATTTTTTTTCTTTTTTAAATATTTCCCAAATTATGTTTAACAGAGCAAGGAAATTTTCACAGTATGGCTGATAATAGTTTTTTCCTCTGGAGGAAGTCTTTTTTTTTTTATTATGGCTAGAATAAAAGCAGTTTTTGATTTTTTTAAAACCCATTTTAAAGGTCAAAATTATTAGCCCCTTTAAGCTATATATTCTTTTGATAGTCTACAGAACAAACCATCGTACAATGGTCGTACAATCATACAATAACTTTTGATAAATACAACATTAAAAACAAAAATATTCATAATGCAAATATTTGCCTTATTACCTATTACATATGCAAATACATATGTATGTGTGTGTATATATTTACACTGTATATTATATGTATACAATATATAATAAAAAATGCTGCATTGTTGTAAACAAGCATTGGGCTAAATATGGACAAACCCAGTCTTTAGCTTAAAAATTGGAATTTAAATTTAATAGAAATAATTAACCCAATGTCAGGTTTGTCTATAATATTGGGTTACAACAACCCAGCATTTTTAATAATGTATCCATCCATAAACGTTCAATATAAACATTTATTTTGGATGTGACTAATTGTTTGACAGCGCTATTAATGATCAATGTTTATGCAAGTAATGTTTACTTTTATTACCAAAACTTATCACATATGGATAAGTTATTTATTCATTTTAGTTTATTTATTATAATCCAAGTTTGAAAACATGTTAAAATAACAAAATTTACCACATATCCAAATATACAAATTGAAAAAAAAAATTAAATGTATGCTGACAAATTTAACCATAAAACATAAAACCAGATGTCCCCAAAACAATGACTGCTATGTAATTCATGCATGTTATGTATACTACAGAAAATGCTTGAGCATTACTTTGTTCTAATTGTTTATATGTTTAGGTTTAAAGTAATATCTACCAAACTCATAACACATATGGACACATTCAAGCCAAACAATAGGCTTTAACAGCTCTCCCTTTTACAGCATTAATACATAAACAACTAACAGTCCTGACCTAAATAGGACTTTCATTTTCAATAATAAATCCTAAAATTCAGCATTAGTGGCTTTTATTTCATTCCATCAGTCGTGGGCTCTCAGACTCAAAGGATCTCCTGTTTTTGAATCAGATTGATGAATTCAGTAAATTGTTAACTGGAGACTCGCTCTGAATGGATTTGACTCACTGTGTTGTTGAGTCTCGAACAGACACAATCAGATCTGTCCAATTCACAAATTAATTAGGTAACAAGTTACAATAAGGTTGTATTAGTTATTGTTAGTTAATGCATTTACTAACATGAAAAATAAAACTATAAAACTATGAACAATACATTTATTACAGTATTTGTCCATATTAGTAAGCGTTAGTTAATGGAAATCAATTGTTCATTAGTTCTAGTTAACTCACAATGCATTAATGTTACCAAGCATGTTAATAAAGCATTAGTAAATGTTGAACTATGAATAATGATTGCTGTACAAATATTGTTTATTATTAGTTCATGTTAGTAAATACATTAACTAATGAAACCTTATTGTAAAATGAGAAACTGCTATTTTGTCTCTAAACGTGATGATTTCTCTCGTTTAAAAGTTTTACTCTCCATGCACAGTAAAAAGTACAATATTTTGTTTTGGAATATAGTGAAGTTAAGGTAATATTTTTTTAAATGCCTAAAAAAATGTATTGTGCTTAGTTGAAGTAAAAAAAAAAAAAAATGTAGTTCTGTCCTTACTTGCTTTCATACTGATTCATAACTTTCCGCAAACTTACTTCTGCGCTCTAATTCTGTGTTGCTGTTCTTCAGGAGATTATTATTGCTCTCCATCTGGAAGATATTTCCCTGATATGCCATCAGGTCTGTGGTAGGCTCATTGTGAATCACTGTTCGGTGGTCTGTGGGCGACTCATGCACCCATTTCTTATACTGAGCTACTCAGTACCACAGCGACTGTAAAGAAATACAGCGTTGTGCTATAGGGAGCTCTCAGCAGATGTTTTATTAATGGCTGGGGATGACAGCGTTATGGCCAAGGCAGAGATCAGGCCCTTAAAAAACTTCAGCAATTGCTTTTCAGAATAATTTCAAGGTGTTTAGGTGGTGGCTTGATGTGAATTACTGTCTAGGTTTTTCTCATGATGTAATCGCCCTTCAGCCCAGCTGTCATAATTTGAGTTATAATAGGCTTTCTTATTAAAGCTGAGCATTTATTTTAGAAAGCAATTTAGATGAATTGCTTATTCTGAATACTGAATTTAATTCTGCAGCAAATTACATTTGCAAAATATATTAAAATATAATAAATGCAAAAATAATGCTTTACACTACACAGCATTGTTGGTTTGCAAAAAAAAATAATAATAATAAAACAAGCATAATCCTGTTGCACTACTACACTTGATTTTGGTTTTATAGTAAAACAAGAAACCATGTTAAATGAGAATCTGAAATATTTTATGGCATACTTCAAAAAATAAAGATGATTTAGCATTCAAAAATGTTTTATTTTGAATATGTTTTGAAATAAATTGGTCTTACACTTCATATTTTTTGATTTTTCATAGTATATGTATTCATTCCGGTACTTTTAGCATAAACCGACATATTAACCATTTGGCTGAGGTTGATGTTTTAGAAATTATTGGATGTGTTGAATAAAATGCATTGAGTGTGTTAACTAGCGACATTAGGAGTTAAGAAATGCAATCCAAAAATATTTTACTTGGTGGGGCAGAGGTTTAAGACCAAGTGAAGTCAACGTTCGCTACTGTGTTGTTTTTAAATAGAGAAAACATTTTACAAGTGACTTTAGGTCTTTTAAGACTTTTAAGTCTTAGACTTATTCTTGAAACAAAAACTGATCAATAAAAGCTGTGAAGCACCAAAAGCGGCCCATATTACAATTAATTTGAATACTACTTTTGGCTATGGTTGTTATCCATCATTTTTCAAATGTACTTTTTTTACAAGAAAAATCTAAAGCTCTACGTTATTATTATTATCATTATTATTGTTTTAATATATATTTGTATTTATTATTATTTTTTTATTATTATTTCAAAAATTTGTAGCTCGATTTTATATGTCAGGGAAAAATATGAAATGCAATTTTAAAAAATAGCAAAAAAAAAAAGATTTTGTTAAAATTTAGCATTTTGTCAATTTTATGCAATATTTTGCATGAATTTAAATGTAAAATCTTTCTATTTCTAAAGTGATGTTCAGTAAATAAAATATTATTTTAATAAATATATCTGTTTAAAAAATCTGTTTTGTTCAAATGCACCAAAATATATGACCTATATTCACTGGGAAATTGATAAAAATATTCATTTTCAAAATGGGGTGTACTCAAAACAATACATTTGTATTATAAAAGTAAGTATTTATTCATATTTCTTTATTCTAAATCTTTAGGAAATATTTTAGTACATCAAAAAGTGTGGTTATGATGACCATCCAACAAGCGAATACAGTTAAAAAATAGTACTTTAAATATGGTATTTAAACCTCATAATTAAATAGAAAATGAAGCGAATAACTGGAAATAGGTTCACTTTTTAAGAAAAAAGAACAACCCTTTCACCAGGCTGGCTACGGGCCTGCAAATATTAACATTTTACTTAAAATGAATGCAGTGAATCCAGAGAAACTTCCAGAGAATTTTAAAGAGGCTTATTTTTTGTCTGCTGTCTCTGTCTAAAGTATTTTAATATCTATATACGACAGACAGACAGACAGACAGACAGACCCTATACAGTTCAAATCAGAATTATTAAGAATTATTATTTTTCTTTTATATATATATATATATATATATATATATATATATATATATATATATATATATATATATATATATATATATATATATATATATAATATATATATATATAAATATTTATTTATTTATTTATTTATTTTTTTCCCAGATGATGATTAACAGAGCAAGGAAATTTTCACAGTACTGTATGTCTGATAATATTTTTTCTCCTGAAGAAAGTCTTATTTGTTTTATTTCGGCTAGAATAAAAGCAGTTTTACATTTTTTTAAAACCATTTTAAGGTCAATAGTATCAGCCCCTTTAAGCTATATATTTTTTCAATAGTCTACAGAACAAACCATCATTATACAATAACTTTCCTGATTACCCTAACCTGCATCTTAACCTAATTAATATAGATAAGCCTTTAAATGTCACTTTAAGCTGTATAGAAGTGTCTTGAGAAATATCTAGTAAAATATTCTGTACTGTCATCATGGCAAAGATAAAATAAATCAACAAACAAACAGGGGGGCTAATAATTCAGGGGGTTTAATAATTCTGGCTTCAACTGTATATTAAAAATAAATTATGAAAACAAATATTTTACCTAACACATTTGATGCATCAGTGATCGTGTCGATCATTCTTCACTGATTGAAAAACAAACTAACCATCATTTTATAAGAGGTAAATAAATTAATAATCGACTGTAAAACATGTATGTTCATTCCCAGAAAAAAAAAATCATTTTACAAAATATATATAATCGCAAACATGTTTTTTGCATGTGCGTGCAACTATATATGCGACTCAGTGCAGCGCAGCAGAGTTGTGAAATGGAGCAGAAGAATATAAGAGTGACATACAGAAATGTGGATGGCTCTGCCTCAAGATGAGCGGGGGCACAGAAACAGCCCAACGGAGGATCCAGAGGTCGTTCCCATGACAGCCTTTGCCCAGGGAGTTTGCTGACCCCTTCAGCCTGCCAATACAAGCAGAGTGCAGATTGTAGGTCACATATGGCACAGACGATCCAATCAGGACTAATCTGGCTTGACTCGGGGTCATAAATTACACTGCAAAGCTGGCTTCTACCCAGGCTTAACTCGCTGGACAGGTCAGGCCCACATTAATGGGAGCGTTTATGAAAACAATACACACAAAAGGAGCCTCGCATCTCTTGTTTGCATAAAAATATTGAAGAAACGAGAGAGAATCATTAAAAGATTTCTTATGGGGGGGGGATTCACACAAACATCAAAAATCAATTTTTCCACTGACATCAGAGGGACGGTCGAAGCTAAATAACCAATAACATGCTGGATAGTGACTAGAGAAATATTCAATAATTCGATATCTTGTAATAATAAACATGAAAGGTGTTGTTGGCCACTTTCAAAATACAGAGAATTATTATATATAGTGCTGGGCAAAAATTAATCATGATTAACAGCATTCAAATAAAAATGTTTATACGTAATAAAATATACACAGTACACACACATATATTATGTATAAACACACATATGCATGCATACTGTATATATTTGAGAAAATGTATATTTACATTTAGATATAAAAATGTTTATGATACAAGTTATATAAAAATTTAGATATCCATGTAACAAAATTGTCTAATTTGTATAGTTTTGTTTCTATGTGTGTATCACACATACATAATAAATACATAAATAAATAAATTTAAATGAAGCCACTATTGATATATATTAGCCACTGTTGATTAGAGATGGGACGAGAACCGTTTTTAAGGTATACCGCGGTTTGGAAAAGTCAAGGTTTTAAAACCGCCAATATTTTCGGCTATACCGTTTCTACGGTATATGCAAGTTTTTTTTTTTGTTTTAAGTTTTTTAGGACAACAGTATCTCCAGCAGAAAATATATCCAAAGATACCGTTTTAAACTGTAATGAAATCAGTGTTTTTGAAACGAATGAAGACAGCAGAAGTCAATGATTCATTTGAATTATTTAGTCTGACATGTTTACTGTTCCAAAATATATTAAAAGTTTCTCCAAATAAAATATATTGTGCTGAAAGGGGAAAAAAAGTTTTGTTTTTTACCCAGACATTTATAAAGAATTTACAGTTAAAGTCAGAATTATTAGCCCCCCTGAATTATTAGCATCCCTGCTTATTTTTCCCCCAATTTCTGTTTAACGGAGAGAAGATTTTTTCAACGCATTTCTAAACATAATAGTTTTAATAACTCATTTCTAATAACTGATTTATTTTATCTTTGTCATGATGACAGTCAATAATATTTGACTAGATATTTTTCAAGACACTTCTATACAGCCTAAACTGACATTTAAAGGGTAGGTTAATTAGGTTGACTAGGCAGGTTAGGGTAATTAGGAAAGTTATTGTATAAGGATGGTTTGTTCTGTAGACTATCGAAAAAAATTCTAGCTTAAAAGAGCGAATAATTTTGACCTTAAAATGGTTCATAAAAAATTTTAAACTGCTTTTATTCTAGCCAAAATAAAACAAATAAACTTTCTCCAGAAGAAAAAATATTATCAGACATACTGTGAAAATTTCCTTGCTCTGTTAAACATCATTTGGGAAATATTTAAAAAAGAAAAAAAAAATCAAAGGGGGCTAATAATTCTGACTTCAACTGTATATTAGAGCAGTAATCACAATACCATCAAACCGTGAAACCATGATATTTTATATCCAAGGTTATCATACCGTCTTATACCGGCCCATGCCTATATTGATATATTAAACACTACAATGTTATTTCTGTTGAATATAGAAATTGTGGATGTTTGTTTCTATTGAACATATATGTAACACATATATATTATGTCAAAACAAACTTTTATTTTGGATGTGATTAATGGCGATCATCACAGCAGCATATGCTTGAAGATGTTAATAGGCTTTTCCCCCCAAAACATAATCATTTTCACATGTTAATCTGTCCTGCGGCATGCCTGGGATATTGATTGAAAATATTCCGGTGCTTTATAGGCCTATTATTTGTTAAATGTTTATCAAATAATAGGCCAATAAGTCTAAATAAAAGACAATAAGTCTAAAATTAATAACAACAGTAAATTTAACCATGAAAACTACTTTTATTAATTAAATTATTAAAAATTATATTTATTAATCTTTGGTGAAGTTAAAGTTTTTCATTAAAGTTTAATAACTCACTACATATTGTAACTGTTTTTTTCAATAGATCTAATAACTAATAAAGTACAGTTGTATTTATTTCTTACATTAAAGATAACTTCTGTAACAAATGAAGCTCTCACTATTGATGTTTGTATTGCATTAACTAAAGCAGACTTTGTTGTAAAATGGTACCTATTTAACCCTTATATATAACATCTGTATAAAATATTTTTTTAATCTGACCATTTATTGACTATAAATCAATACACACCACTGTAGAGTCCCATTTGAGTCCTTATACCTGCTAATAAATCCTTGTTATTGCACTGTATATTAATTTGATACCATGATTTACCTAATAGTAAAAACCTAACATAATATCGTACGAGTTCAATCATACGAAAATGTATGATTTTAAAAAGGAGGCGTGGCACCTAACCCCACCCCTAACCCCAACAGTCATTGGGTGATGGGCAAATCGTACTAATTTGTACGAATTAGATCGTACGAATTCATACGAATTAGCCACTAATCAAAAAGTTACGAATTGGCCGTGAGATAGCGTTGAACATAAGGTATAATCAATAAATCAATCAAACATTGCCTGCATCCCAAGCACAAGGGGTTTCAGTTAATCTCTCTTTTGCATGTGTCTGTGTGTTTGCGTGTGTACCCAGCGTTGGTGTACCTGGCGCTTTATCAGTGACTACGTCTACAAACCAATGAGAATCTTTTTCATGCTAAAATCTCAGTTTGGCTCATCTGCTTCCCTCTGGTTCTGACATGTTTGTAGTCTGTGTGCATAATTTATAATACTCTGCTGCCGTTGAGACAAACTGCTGAACAAGAGGTTCACGTCTACAGTTAAATAAGATGTTCAGTGTACAAGAAACTGGCACAAGAGGAAGATCACAGTGATTGCTGACAGATGGACAGACATATTCTGGGCTTTGCACTATTTGCCAGCCAAATCTTTGTTTGACTCCTCAGAATCTACCGCAAAACTTTCAATAAGATTATTTATAATTAATAATAATTGTATTGTATGTAAAGGACACATTAAATTTTTTTGCTCAACTTTCTATTCTGAAAATAAGGTGCATTACTGTTCCCACAAATATACGACAAATATTATATAACATTGAAAATAATGTCGTTTTTTTTTTATTTTTTTAAATAACAAATGAGGAGTTTTACATGATTTCTAAATCACCACATTCCTGAAATGATAATAGCAATTCAGTTTTGCTATATTGAAATAATATGTTGAAATAGAAAACATTATAATATGTTACAATAAAAAACATTTATTTTATACTTTAATGACATTTCACAACACTATTGTTTAATGTATTTTAGCAAATACCTGGTTAGCAAAAGAAACTTGTCAATTAAAATAAAACAATCTTTTGAATTGTAGTTTATAGAATACCATTACAATTAATAATAACAACAACAACAACAACAATAATTACAACAATAATAATAAATGATAACTAAAAATAAAATAACAACAACAATATGATAACAACAATAGTAACAGTATTAAAAACAACAACACTACCATTTAGATTAATACAATGAAAACATGAAAACAACAAGTTGTAGATTACTTGAGTACATTTTACAAGACAAACCTATTTCAGTGTTTCTAATATTTCATAGTAAGTTTATTTGTTACTTGCCATCTTTACATTTTTTGTGTGAAGTTTACTCAAAATTGAGTTTATGGTATGTGAATTAACCTTATTTTTATTCTCAATTGCTTTCAAATAATCATTTTGTAGTAATTTTGTAGTAATTAAAAGTAATTCCACACGTTGTTCTGTGTACATTGCATAAAGCTAATAAACCAAACTTTTATCGCCTTTAGACAAAAAACAACAATAAATATTATTATAATATAGCGCTTTTCACAATAACTATTGTAAAAAAAAGCAGCTTTACAAAAGGTGCAAATTATTGCATTAAAATCAAAATCAGAAAACTAATTATTTAGCATAACTTTATTAGTTACTAATAACTAGGCCCACTCGGAATCTGTACATGCAGAAATCAGCAGATTTACACAGACTTTTAGCCCACCATTGAGTCTATTTATTTACTTGTGTAAATGCGTGTGTGTAAATCTATATTAATTCAGTTTTTAAATTAGATTCAGTAATATTATTGGCTAATATGAAAATGTTCATTTGATTTATTTACAGTACAGTTTGTAAAGTACTTTGTATTTTAGAAGATATGTTATATGAGAGATTTGCTTTGTTTACCAAATAAGTGCATCTAATTGGATTTACATTGTAAACATTAAATAGAAGTTAAAAAGGTGTTATTTTTTATTTCATATAATAAGCTTTTAGTTAAAATACTCCCAAAATCATTCCGCATAAATCCAGTTTTTTTTACAAAATTCTCAGAAATAGCAAAAAATTTCTGCAGATTCTATCTAGCCATACTAATGACTTTAACTTATTAACTAATCATTAATATCTTTAACAGTTGAAGTTATATAAACATAGCTAACCTGCAGATACTGTAGTATATAACACTTTTTTTAAAAACAGATTTTTTTTCCTAAAAACCAAAGCTCTTTTATCGTAGACATTTTTTGCATTATAAAAGGATTTCAGGCTATCAACTATTAAATATAATTGTTGGAAAACAGGATATTAAGTTCATTTTTTTATGCTAAAATTTTAATATTTTATATTTATGTGGAATCCATTTTTGGGGAGAATTAAAAAAGCATTTCACTAAATATTAATCCAGAACACATGTGCATCATACTGTACTTCATGTGCTTGTGTTGATGTACTCTATGCCTTTCTCCAGAGAGACCCTGTATAGATTTCCTATACCATAATTCTTCTTCATTAAACTCTTCTGGTTACAGAGTCAGAGGACGAGCCCATCAGCAGGAGAACAGATAAGTATGATTTATTTGTCACGTGTTTGGAACGGCACAACAGAGAAGAAACAACCGGCGGAGGGCTCTGATTTTATTTGAAGATGGTAGAGAAATTTACGAACAAACTTTAATGTACTCTGGGTTTTTTATATATACTGAAATATTAGCTCAGGCTTTATGGTTTACGGCCAGCATCTGAGAATGTCTGCGATTTGTTTATAAAAAAAGAAAAAATAAGAATTATTTTTCCAAAGGTCAAGCATGGCCTGATGGAAACAGTTACTTTACCCTCCTCCCCCCCACACACACACTTAAAGGGACAGCACACCCAAAAATGAAAATGCAGTATTTATTTTTTCACTTTGGTTTTGTTCAAATGGCTAAAAATTAAGGTCCCAAACGGTAGTTGTTGTTTTTCTTTAGTGAAGAAAATGTCCATTCTCTCTTTTATGCAGATCATTTTTTAATAATCTAAAAAAACACTTTCCACTTTTAGGAAGGTTTTGTGGAATGAAGGTTATTGCACACTGAATAAGAATTTTTTGTCCGTAATCTTTGCACGTTAAAAATTAAATTCGACCTCACATTGTGTCAATCACATTGACACACTGCCTCCAAAACTTTTGTCCGTCATTGAACAGAGTTCGATTTTTTCTGCATTTCGCATCTGAAAAAAAAAACGGTTTGAGAGGTGTTTTGATAGTTCAGAGTCAACGTACAAGTAAAAAGCTAAATACAGAATGCCTCATTTGAGCTAAAGATAACTTTCTGACAAACACAGTGCATAAAATAAAGACAGAATGTGCGGACAGTTGAAAACCTCTATTTGCTGGATTCTATGACTGACGCACCTGTGCCCTGCTGCTGTTTGGTGTGTGTGTGTGTCCATACCATAGACTGTAAAAAAGGTCCATACATTTGACGTACTGTTCATAGACATTATAATAGAGAGCATGGTCCGCTTTCGGTTTGTTGCTTAGACATGTCATAGCGGCCGCCAATTATTATAATGTCTATAGTAGCTTACTGCCAGTTTCTGTTCAGGATTTGTTTACGTACGTGAATGTGTGAAGTACTGTATCACAAGCAATGTATTAAAATTCCACTGATTTCCTGAAATAAACTTTGCATTTGGGGATAATCCAGCACAGCTCTTAGTTCAACTCTCCTTCCTCTCTATGCAGTACTGGATGACACAGTATGCAGCCTATTCCTCTTTCTTTTTCTACTTTGGAGAAGAGAGGAGAACAAAGCATCACTGATTAATCTGAAATATTTTGCGTTTCTTCTTAATGTATAGATAATACGCATCGGACTAAGTGTGCAAGGCTTGTTTACGTGATGAATTTGAATGAATACGAAAAAAATGCATACGAACATTTCGGACTTTAGTGTGCAAAGACCTTAAGAGTTTGATGGACGATAAAGGCTGAACCACTGATGACAATAAAGTGTGTATTTCTATAATCTATAGAGATCACAAAATAATAGTTTTTAATAGGGCTGTGCGATTAATCGAAATCGAATCACAATCGCAATTCGAAACATTGCGATTAGTTAATCGCAAGAAGTTGTGATATGAAATATATATGTATTATTTCATTTCCCCCACCTAAAGCAAATGCATGACTGTCGTCTCTGTGTCACAGTCTTACTAGTCAATTGAGTGAGCACACTTTCGTTCTGCTCAATCAGAATTGCACAACCGAACTATGCGGAACACAATTAAAAAAAAAAAAAAAAAATTAAAAACAAACAGGAAAACGCAGACAAGTGTGATAATGCCGTCTGCTGCTTCAGAAGCAATAATAGATGAATTAATATCAAAGAAAAACAACATGTCTGTAATATGGGAATATTTTGGTTTCAGAGTCACAGAAACCAAACAAAACCAGGTCATTTTTAAAAGCTGTCGCAAAATTGTTGCCACAACTTACAGATTATTGAGCTGAATATTGACTACAAAATTAAATCACAAATCAAATCGCAATATCTGTCAAAAAATAAAAAAAATTAAAAATTGCAATTATATATTTTCCCCATATCGCACAGCTCTAGTTTTTAATTTAAATACTTAGCTTGCACTTGTCTAAATAATAGCATTAACTATGGCATTCTCCTTTAAAATACTCTAAATGTATTAATATATGAGTGAGCTTAAAAAAAAAATTTGAAGACGTTTGAAAGTATGTATAAATTTGAATAATTTATACAATTATCAGTTCATTATAAGACAGTTTTGCAAAAACATTTGTAAAAAGCTTACAGGGTCTTTTTATTATGCATTAGAAGACTTGTTTGATGATGATAATGATAATTTAGGGTGAAATGTTTTTTATCTAAACACGTTGAGAATAGTTCACCCAAAAATGAACATTTTTCTCACCTCTTACTCACCATCAAGTGGTTCAAATCCTTTATGAGTTTTTTTCTTCTGTTGAACACACAAGACAACATTTTGAATCTATAACCATTGACTTGTGCATTTCAAATTGTGCTTCATACAGGTGAGTGGGCTTGACAAACCACCTGTAGAAACACTCTTATCTCTTATGCACTTTAAAACACTTTATCTTAACTCCATCTTACAAGAACTCAATAATGAAAAGGATGTTTATTATAAATGTACCGCAATCATGTTGCACTGATTGCTTCAACCTTTAATACCTCTTTTGCACAATATCCTGCACAACATGGTTCAGTTTCATGTAAAAGTATTGTATCACCTGTCTTATGTGTATAGTTAAGTATCTTATAATACATGTTAGTAATGTATAGTTTTTTTTTTTTTTTTGAAATAGCTCTTATGTCCAGTGTTGTGTTTGTATTTTTAATTAAATCATGTAGCATCATTGTCCTGCGAGACATTTATTCCATTGTATGTCCACATGTAGCAGAATGACAATAAAGCTTGACATGACTTGACTTCCATAGTAGGAAAAACTCTTTATCACCCAAAACAAGCAAAGAGTGAGTAAATGATGACAGAATTTTCATTTCTGGGCAATGGTGTTGCGAAGGGGGGGCTTTGGGGGCTTAAGCCCCTGATGTATTGTCAAAAGCCCGGATCTTTTAGAATATGTTGCACTTAAAAAAAATAGGTTGTAAAACATTTTTTTTTTTTTATCCAAGTAAAATTAAAATTTAACTTAAAATTACCACATACAACAAGCGCATTCCACTTATCACAGTTTCTGTGTCGGGTATTTAAACAGTCAGCTTTTCAACAGTACCTGGTCCTATCGGCAGGTGGGAGTGGGACTGTTGTCATAGGGCAAGTGTTAAAAAAAATCCCGCCACTGTTGTCATTCATTCATTATTTTGAGGAGCTGAAGCTGATGAGGTAATAATACAACTGTTTGCGAAACTGAATAGTTCTAACAACTGATGAAGCTTAATATTTGTTTTTACAGTATAAAATGTGTGTAGTTTTTGTGAAATAAAATAACTGTAATCAATAAAATTTGCATCATATTAATGTAAATACATGCAAAATATTCAGAAAAACATCAATTGTACTATCTTTCTAGATTTGAAATAGATATCTAAACATATTTATCTAGATATGATATGGCCAGTCACATCTGTTTCTGTAATAGTTAATCACAGTGAGTTCATGCATCTAGCTTATTATTTTATAGCTATATTACTGTAACATGCTATGTAAGTTAGCATTGGGTTATAAATCAACTTTATTCTTATGAAAATACCTAAGATGGCTGGAAGAACACATATAGACAATTTATTGTCGCAGTCAGGTCAGATAAAACCTTTTTATTTTTGTATTCATTGTATGTATTGTATTTTATTTTGTATTCATGTATTCAACAGCAATAGCTGGATGCCTTCATCCATATTAGGGATTTCCTGGAATGTTTTACTACTTTTGTGAGGCATATATGGAATTTCTGCTCATGGGTGCCCAGTATGATTGAAACAGGCATTACATGCAAAAACTGAAACAAAGAAAAAAACAGTCCTTCTAAAAAAAATTGGAAGTAAACATATAGATCTTTATTTATTTATTTTTTGTACTGTTTGATACATTTTTTTATTATATCAAAAATAGTAGCCTATATTGAATATCAATATTTTGCAAGGCATTGAATTTAAGGGGTGAATTAGACCTTTTTAGGGTGGGGGACTTCTTTTGGGCTAAGCCCCTTATCCCTTTCAACCCTAGCATACCCCTGTTTCTGGGTGAACTGTCCCTTTAAATGTTTAAATAAGAACAATAACCATCCACTAATCCAAAAAGGAAATCCAGGAAAATGCAGAAATGTTTAAATTTTAAACCAAATTGCAGCAACATATATAAAATGCAAAGGTCAACTATTATTAAAAGAGTTTACATAAAGAAGCTGCACTTTCCATTTCCCAGCAATGAAATATACATAATTTGTGTCCACTCAAAGTTCAAGCAAAGAGGTCAAAGTAAAGACCAACTACTCCTCCGATCTCAGCCCTCGCGATGGAGATTTCATGAATGAGCTGGTAATAATCACGGGTGAATGGACTGTCACCTTTTCCAGTGAACGAGGGCCAAACGGAAATACAGAAACATAGAGAGACCGAAGGCAGCCACACAGCAGTTTTTAATGGACAGATGTGAATGTCTGGACGGTTGGCAAGCGCGAGCGGACCGAGTCTATAGAGACCGACGAGCACCAAGACCCCATTTAGCCTCTCTGTCGTGCTGACAGGGAGGAAGCAATCAGAAATAATATTCCAAAACCAGACGCGGGATAAGTCATATTTTGGGAGGTAAAAAGCTGCAGCTGCAGAACTAACCTAATCTGATTTTGTCATTAGCAGTAATTTGATTTTTCACACAGAATCAAAGTAGCCGCCTCCAGAGACCATTGATCAACTCATATAGTATGGTGAAATTTAGCGAGATGTCATTCAGGGATATTTAACATTTGACATTGCATCTGAACCAATTAGGTTTTTTTTTCTCTGCAAGTATAACGTAGGCCTTGAAATCTGTTCCACAGCTGTTTAAACTATGCTTTAGGTCTATTTAAAAAAACGCTAGCCAAGGAATTGATGTTACAGTGTATTTTCCTACAATTTTATCATTTTTGTTAGAGCAACAAGAGTATGTTTATTTTTTTGTTCAACATCCTGTATGCATTCTACAGTCACCGCAATAGTGCTAAAGGAGTTTTCTTCATGTTTGACGGTGTTGAGATCTAATTACATTTCATTTATGCGTCTGGAAATCGTGTCAGCAAAACGTAACTTATACTGCATTGAAGGTATATTTAATCAAAATGTTTTCCTTGGGAAATGAACCCACGACCTGGTTGTCAGCAGCACCAATGTCATGTCAAAATACAGGAGCACTTTTATTACTGCAAGAGTCCAGATGCGTTTTTACTAATATTAACAACAGTGTAAAAAGTGATTAGTTGACTTTACTTAAAAAAAGTGAGTAAAGCTGTTGCCTTAAAATGATTAAGAATATGAATTATGTGAATACTTCTAAAAAATAAAGTCAACTTAAGTTAGAATGGGTTACTAATATTTAAGTAAGGTCAACTTGTAGCTTTAAAGGTAATGGGTTTACTCACTTTAAGCATAGTAGCTCAATGCTTTTTACAGTGTACAAGTAACGGAGAAGGGTGACGCGGTGGTTCAGTGGTTAGCACTGTCGCCTCACAGCAAGAAGGTGAGTCCCGGCTGAGCCAGTTGGCATTTCTGTGTAGAGATTGCATGTTCTGCCCATGTTCACATGGGTTTCCACCGGGTGCTCCAGTTTCCCCCACAATCCAAAGACATGCAGTAAGTGAATTGAATGAACTAAATTAACCGTAATGTATGAATGTGTGTGAATGCGAGAGTGTATGGGTGTTTCCCAGTATTGGGTTGCAGCTGGGAGGTCATCCACTGTGTAAAACATGTGCCTGAATACTTGGTGGTTCATTCCGCTGTTGCGACCCCTGATAAATAAGGAACTAAGCCGAAGGAAAATGAAATGAAAAGTTTAACATTAAACTATTAATGTTACAGTATGAAAGTTATTCTTGGATTGCTCATGCTTTAATAGCAATTAATATAATATCAGACTTCACAGATTATCATTCATTTTTATATAAAGACTCACTTAAAAATATCGACATTTGTTGTTTGTTCAAACTGCTTATTTTAAATGAGCTGAAACAATTCTGAAATTTTTGGGGGAACACTTAAATTTGTAAAAACTGATACATTATCTTAATTCCTTCATGTTGTCCCAACATGAATTGATTCTGTGGAATCATTTAGTAGATGTTTTTGTCCAGGAATATATTTTAGATACTATAAAATCAATAATAAATGTTCCCTCACATATCTTTTTCAACCTAATTCATCCATAATGACGACTGGTTTGGCAGGGTTTCTACAGGTTTCATCAAGTCAAATTAAGACTTTTGAAGACCATCATGAATGAAATTTCAGACTTACACAAGGCTAAACGCTTGTTTTCTAATGGCCCAGTTAAAACATTAAAAAAACCATGAAAAACAAATGTTATTGTAAGGAAGTTAATTAAACCATATTTTTGTAAAGGAAAATATAAATAGAGTTGAATTTTGTCAAAACTTTTATTGAGATGAAATGATAGTGATTGGAAATGTGTTAGCCTCATTGGGTAGCTTAGACATAGGAAAATTAAGACCTGTTTAAAATTAATTACGACCTACAACACAATATTTCAGTAAATTTAAAACGTTTTAAGGCCTAAAATTTAGATTTTAATATTTAAGACATTTTAAGGGTCTTTTTAAGACCCTGTGGATACCCTGTTTAGTATTGCACTGATATTAAAATTCCACCCCAAATAAATGTTATTGTAAAGTGGATAATAAAACCATATGTTTATAAATCAAAATATAAATAGAGTTAGTAAATAGAGTTAATAAATAAACTTTTGTCAAAACTTTTATTGAGATGGAATGGTAGTGATTGGATGGATGTTGGCCCGATTGAATAGCTTTACATGGACATAAAAAAATTAAGATCTGTTTAAAATGATTAAAGACACAATATTTCAGTGAATTTAAGACTTTTTAAGGCCCATTTTGATTTTGAAATTAAAGACATTTTAAGACTTAAGACCCTGTGGATACCCTGGATTAGGACTGCACTAATATTAAAATTATGTCTGAAATGATAATGATTGGATAAGTGTTGGTCCGATTGGGTAGCTTTACACGGACATAGGAAAATTAATACCCGTTTAAAATGATTTAAGACCTACAACACAATATTTCAGTAAATTTAAGACTTATTGAGGCCTAAAATTTTGATTTTTAAATTCAAGACTATTAAGACTTAGAACCATTTGCATACCCTGGATTAGGATTGCACTAATATTAAAATTCTGTCTAATATAACGGTCATCGTAACCACCTGGTTGACCTTTTATCCATAGGCTATCATTATTATTTTATTTGCTTATTTCTATTTGTCAGAGTTGTGACAGTATATTATTCAATGCAAGCGTGGGCCAAAAAAAAATCTTTTCAAGGAGTGCACCTTAAAGGGATAAATAAGGTAACAATCACTATCATGTTTCCCCATATAATAATAAATAGCTGCTATTTAATATAAACAGATTGACAAATCTAAAATGTAATCTAAACCATAAAAAGAAAATTTAAATAAAATTAATTAATTAAATGATATCAAATAATTATGTCAAATACATGCTGATTTTCTGTAATCGTTGTAAAATCAACCAAATGCATATAACTGGTCATTGTGGCAAAATAAAAATATAATAAAAGTCAATTTATACATATTTTAGGGCTGCACTGTGGTTCATCAAATAAATCTATTAATTTGTCATTTAATGAACTTCTTTGAACTACTGTTAGACTTTATGACATGTTTCTGTAAATCAGGCTAAAATGTATGCTAGCCATTATTTTTTTGCTCAGAAAAAATGAAGTAGGTCGCATTATACAACATTTAAAGCTGTATTACACTTCTATTGTTCTGATGCTTGAAAACCCCTTTTGTCTTTGACCCATATACAGCACACAATATGCATCAACCGCCTCTAATACTGAAACTAATGCATATTTATTACATTAGCGTGTAAATCAGTAATGTAGTTAGGTTGACCCATGCCAAACAAAACCACTTAATTAAAATGTTACCATGAAATACATTCAAGTTACCCCACCCCCTCCTCACACCACCCAAAAATGTTTTAATTAAAATGTTTCAACACAACATAATCGCTGAGAATGATCAACCAGTCAAAACTCTAGCCATTTTGCAAATCTGAAACTTCTAATTTATTAACCTTCCCTGCAAATTACTTTTACAGCACTCCATGTCTCTTCATTCAGCACCCGGGCATACGAAATCTGACAGAAATGCAGGGAGTTCAGGTTTGAGGGCACTAATGAAATTAGGGCGGTAGAAACCGAATGTGTTCCCTCTCACAGCTCTCATGCGCTGGGTCTTTAAAGAATTGTTCAGGTTCACCGAGCAGAGCTGAAACTCTCTGCCGCTGTCATGTGCAAGGGAGCATGAAGGATTTCATTTCAGCATCACGCAGAGGTCGCCTCCCGAGTGTCTTGTTTTAGGGAAGCATCTTATCTGAAGTGTGAAGGTGGCGGTGATTAGAAGTTGAGGGAGAAAAAAAAGTGAAGAAAAAAATGAGGGTGTAAAGGACAAGGTGGCAAGATTTTGAGGTTTGATGCTAATGCGATGCGAAAATGCTCCTCTAATGCCACTGCTCCAAATGGGAAAAATTGACTTTTTTTCTGAGGAGAGGTGCCACACGCCAGCACTCGGAGAAGCCGGAAAGGGTTTAAGTGGAGTGTTCAGAGCCTGGAGCACAAGCAAATATTTCATGAGTAATTTAATATGTGGAACATGAACGTTTCGCCCTGAATCATCAGAGGACGCGAGCAGACAGCCATCAGTGATCTGAGAAAGGATGTCCCATACCGATAAGCTGACAATCATGTTTTGGACAAAGCGATAAATACTGTAGCTGCTATTTAATATAAACCCAAAATACACTTCTTTTAAACTTTATTTAGGATTGAAAATAAGCTTGTGCTATATTGGAAAACAACTGTCTTTGCTATATTTTATTTTTCTGCAATACATATTGCGAGATTGAATATAATTTCACCAGGTGACTTGAACGGCTCTATTTGGAAACAATTTGTAATTTTAGATTGATTGGGATAATTTCGTAGTACATCTGGATAAAATATAACAAACCAATCACAAGCATTGATAAATACAGTAGCGAAAATACTATTTTTGATTAAAATAAACAGTGCTTTATATTTTCTGGGAGTCTAGAAGTATTCAGGTACATACATTGAATTATCAAATGTAAAATAACACTGTATGGACTTCATTAATCATTCTATAAGTTACAAACATTATAAATTGTTGTGTCCGATTGCTTAAAACTGGCTTGGAGTGCTTAACACAGTCACAGACCTTAAAAATATATGCAAATGATACCATTTTTTGGTAAATTTGTGAGTTACTGCAAAACGTAACAATAAACCACGTTTTTTTTGACTGTGGCTCCTGTAACTATAATCTTGACTCCATATTTCACATCCTGTGATCTATTGCAAATACTCAATTGCGATATTGATGCGGAAATTATATATTGT